>BSBK01005870.1:125000-445000 GCA_027943335.1 Chamaecyparis obtusa | reverse complement strand
TGAATTTTTTTGAGATTCAATCTCTAAGTGCCTCAAATTTTTACATCAATTGACAGAAAATTTTAAATATGGAAAACACTTCCACTTTTTGCCCAAAAGTGGGGTTAAACTTCTTACAACCACTCTAAGAGGGGGGGAAGCTAATTAGTATTCCCTTAAAATTTTAAGATCCTTTTACATAAAACTTTTAAGCTTCTTAATATTCATGCAATAGAAAGAAACATCTAATCAAATGGATAATTGAAGTAGAGATATCACATATATAAACATGGATAAGAGACCATATTTTTATTATGCCAAACCCAAAATAAGAAAAACCATAAAGAGGGTTAACTCTCAATATAGTATAACTAGATATAATATATTACACATGCTCACTACTGGAGGGCTCACCACCTAACGGGTGAAGGCTCACTACACAAAAGAGAATAAATAGAAAAAATGATTTTTTATAATTACATGTCATATGCATTCAAGTTCAGTTCCTTTGAGGCTCAGTAAACAAACTTCACACCCTTCATTATCTCTTCTATAATTTTTATCTAATTTAATCATATATCATCACATCCATTCACTACATATTCATTCACATCATACATTATTGCATCTATATCTCACTAGAGGGGTGTATCAAATATATATACCAATACAAACATATTTCAAGTTGGTCAAACATACTCCAACTAATAAATTGGCTTCCAAAAATAGTTTACACTTTTCCACCAAATTTTTTTCATACATTTCACTTACATAGGTCAGCCAAGATATAAAAAAAGTTAATTCCATATTTAATTCACACGTTATACCCAATGCTTAGTCTTTTCTTAAAATAATATGACCAAAATCATCTAAAAAATGAAATGTGGATACCCTAATAAAGTGTTATGATTTAGAAAAATAGAGAAAATGACAAGCCAAACTTATGAACCATGTTCCTTTCTCTTTCAATATCCAAAACATGTATAATCTTAAATATAGAAATGTTTAGCATATCAAAACATAATGCTCAAAATACGCACCCATATCTATATCTGTAGAGTGATGCGAACCAAAACAAGATACACCTGTACTATTCTATCATCCTAATAATGGACAATAGAGTGTGATAGAAAATGTTGGTGCTAAAAATTTCTTACACAATTGAATAAAAAATAAAACACTAATTAAATTTTGGATTGTATTAATCTACTCAATCTTATGAGTAGAACAACTAAATTTATGGAGAAATAATAGGATAAGTTAACATATGTATATTGAAATCAATGGCAACTGGTATAACATATACACAACATTTCCCTTCAACATAATCATCAATAAAAAACTTCCAATAGGTTACATAGGTGATATCATAAATAAGATCGATTAGTTGGATATTGGTATGGAGTTTTTAGTTTGGGTTTATGAAGGTTATCTTACTTGAAACAACTTAGCACTTTGAGGTGTTGACAGAAAGATATTATACATTCAATATGATTTGTATGTTTTCTCTCTTTGGCCTTATATTTCTTGCTAGAGACTTCCATGTTCACTTGATATTGGAATTAAGGTTTGTGTGGATCTATTGTGATCACTATGTTTATGTTCATGTATTTTTATTGTACTTCATTATTTTTAAGTAACAACAAGGGGAGCTATTAAAAATTTCTTCTATGGAGTGTTGTAGAACTTTAGAGAGGTATATATATCTAGTTGTGGGAATATGTTATGATTTTTTGTTGCATTTGTGAATCATGGTGATTTTTATTTGTACTAATTATTTTTATTATTAGATGCACCTTGGCATGGGTTCTTATTAGTATAATTAGTATGGCTTTCAACATGTTTGCAAATTTAGCATTACCACACAGTGGGAGTTTATGGGAATGCATGTGCTTTATTGATAGCTTTTATACAAGAAGTTTGTGATCATCATTTATAGGTTGAGTTTTTTCCTACATAAGCTCTATTGATAATTTCAAGATACAATTAGAGGTATGGATGACTAGATATGTTAGCATTTATTATGGTTGTTATTTCTAGTCATGTGTATCTTTTCCTTGACAATATATTGGAGCATTTTCTATCAATTTGACTTGATGATTGCCTTATTTAGATAGGTGTACCTATAACTAGGCTTTTTCCTTTTCTTCCATATGTGACATGTTGGAGGATAAAAGATTTTTTTCTTGGTATGAAGGTTATATTGGATGTTATTATAGGTATTTTGACATAAGATAGGATGGGAAGAGGGCTAAAGGCATGTCCAAATCACAAACCTCCTTATTGAAACATCATGTGAAAGTAATAACACAGTAATAGAGAGAGAGAATGCAAAGATTTCATTTATATTAATCATAGTAGAGAGATTCATACATGTCGGGTTCTAAGGCCTTCCTAATTGTGGCCAAATATGATCATAATTCATTTATAACAGTCCTCATACATGCAAGGATTCTACTTTCAGATTCCCCCTCCTCTATAAAAAAAACTCTCCTCCAAAAACTATAACAAGCTACTTTATTTATACAAAAGGCTATCAAAACAAGCCATCCTTCAAATCCATCATTGGAGAAGGAAACAACCAAATCTAGGTCTACATGCTTCCCAATGATCGATGTAACTAATAACTCTATGACCAAAATTAAATGTATGAGTCAGCCTCGACATAAATCTAAAATAAACCACTTGGTGAGCAAGGTTACTAGGCAATAGGAAATTAACTTGATGACCCAACCAAGCCAACTCGGTGAATGAAGGAACTGAGTGGCAATTGAGCCCCATCAGTGGAAATAGGGATACATCATCGAGAGCCCAAAAGAAGCTACATAGCACATCTAGCAACTCTAAGTTGTTTTGGGTGATACAGGATTGCCAAGAACCTGAGATGCTCCTGCATTAGACAACTAGGGTTATTTTGAGATGATTCTCTGAATCATGTAGCAAAAACAATCTGAGCTAAATCCAACTCAGATTGTATAATCCATGAACTATCTTTAATTGCTCTATTCTTCCATTTTACCAGATATTCCATGTACTCTTTTCCTCTTGTACTTCTTCCAACTCTTTGTTCAAAAATCTTCTCAACTTCTTTTGTTTGCTTCTTAGGATAATCATTCGGTATTGTCATTTCTTCATCAAGTTCATGATACTCATACAAGTCTACAATGTTGAATATAGGTGATATATCAATGTCTTTAGGTAACTCAATCTCATAAGCATTTTCATTGTCAAACTTCCTCAATATCTTACAAGGACCAAATTTCTTCATTTTCAATTTTCCATAGGTTCCAAAAGGAAATCTTCCTTTCTTCAAATGAACCATTACTTCATCCCCAACTAAAAAAGTCTTATGTCTTCTTGATTTATCTTTTATGTTTTTGTATTTTTGATTACTATGTTCCAACTTATGTTTTAGTTCCTCATGTAATGTCTTCATGAACTCAAAAAATTCTTCTCCTTCAACACTTCTCTTTTCTTCACCAACAATGTTCTTCAAATTTGATATACCTCTCAATTATATATCATTAACAATATCAAAAGGTGTTTTTCTAGTACTCCTATTCACTGAATTATTGTATGCAAATTCTTCTTGTGCCAACATAGAATTCCAATTAATCAATTTATCTCCAACTAAGCATCTCAACAGATTACCCAAACTTCTATTTACAACTTCTATTTTTCCATCAGTCTCTGGGTGAAATGTAGAACTATACCTCAACTCAGTACCCAACTTTTTCCAAAGAGTCTTCCAAAAGTATCCAACAAACTTACCATCTCGGTCAAAGATGATACTCCTCAGTAATCCATGCAATCTGATAATTTCCATAAAGAAAATATCTTCTATATTCACCGCATCTTATGTTTTTCTATAGGGTGTGAAATTGCCATCTTAGAAAATCTACCCACAACAACAAATATAGAATCATTACCTCTTACGATCCTCGATAAGCCAAGAACAAAATACATACTGATATCAATCCAAGGTTTCTTGAGAACAAAAATTGGTGTATACAATTTAGTATTCTGACTTACTCCCTTTGCAATTTGACAAACTCCACAACTTCTCATAAATTTTTGAACATCTTTATACAACTCTAGCCAAAAGTAACTTTCCTTAAGAAAATTCAATGTTTTTTCAATGCCAAAATGTCCAGCCAAACCACTACTATGTTTCTCCTTTATCAAATTAGTTTTCATTGATCCTCTCTATATACAAAAAATACCTTCAAACAACATACCTTCTTGAATGAAATAGTCTTCCCATTTAGTACTTGGTTGATCTTGAATAGGTGCTCTGCACTTTCTTCATGGCTCAAAAAATCAGGGCCTGTTTCATACAAATCTCTCATGTCATCAAAACCAAGAACTTCAATTCTCATTTCAATCATCAAATATCTTCTTCTACTCAATGCATCAACAACTTGATTTGTGTCTCCACTCCTATGTTTTATCACAAATGTATAACTATGCAAATACTCAACCCATTTCATATGTCTATGATTCAATTTATTTTGACTACCCAAATATTATAAATCCTTATGATCAATATACAACACAAATTCACTCAGTATCAAATAATGTCTCCATTTCTTTAGGGCTTGAACAATAGCATAGAACTCTTGATCATAATATTTCCTTTTTGCATCATTCAATTTCTCACTAAAGACAACAATAAGTTTATCATTTTGACTCAACACAGCTCATATTGCACCACCACTTGCATCACATTTAACTTGAAATACCTTATTAAAATTAGGTAAAGATAATAGAGGCAATTCAAAAACATTCAACTTCAAAGTCTTAAAATTTTTATCAGCTCCATGTGTCCACTTGAATTCTCTTTTATCTCATCTCATTATCTTAGACATAGCATTACAAATTGAACTGAAATTTCAGTAAAAACTTGCTAAACCATGAAATTATCTTACCTCACTAGCATTTTTAGGTGTAGGCCAATTCAAAATAGCTTCAACCTTCTTAGGATCCAATTTCAAACCATCAACTGAAATTACAAATCCCAAATATACAATCTCCTCTTTCATGAAGGAACACTTTTTCAAATTAATCAGTAACTTTTCTTCTTTCAATCTCTACAATACCTGTTTAATGTGCAAAAAATGTTCTTCTCTGGTCTTACTGAATATCAAAATTTCATCTAGGTATACAATCACAAATTTACCCAAGAATTTCTTCAAAACCTCATTCATCAATCTCATAAAAGTACTTGGTGCATTAGTTAAACCAAAAGGCATAACCAACCACTCATAAAAACCTTCTCTTGTCTTGAAAGAAGTCTTCCATTCATCAACTTCTCTAATTTTGATCTAATGATATCCACTCTTCAAATCTATTTGGGTAAAATAATTTTCTCCACTCAAACTATCCATTATGTCATCCACTCTCGGTATAGGAAACTGATATTTCACTGTTATCTTGTTGATTTCTTTGGAATCAGTATACATTCTCCATTCTCCATTCTTCTTAGGTGCCAATAAAGTTGGTACTACACATGGACTCAAACTTTCTTAGATCAAACCTTTCTACAATAATTCTTGGATTTGTCGGTTAATTTCCTCATTGTCGATAGGTGTCAACTGATGTGGTGCCTTATTTGGTAAACTAGCTCCAGGAATCAGATCCATATAATGATCAATGCTTCTTTTTGGTGGTAAACCATTAGGTACATTAACAAAAATAATCTCTCTATACTCAGTGAGTATCTTATCAACCTCTTTAGGGATATTATCCATTGTTTTCTTACTTGGTTAGTTAGGAATCACAACAAAACATACACATTCTTCTTCAAATCCTTAACAAAATTTCTTCCTTCCATCAAAAAAACTTTCACAGATGTGAAAACATTACCAATAGATTCTTCAATCAAAGGTAACAAACTAGGGCTTACAAGAAGGAACCTTCGACCAAAGACCTAGATTCACAAATCCAAATCAATATCTAACCTTGCTCTGATACCACTTAATGAAAAACGGGATGGGAAGAGGGCCAAAGACATGCCCAAATCACCAACCTCCTTGCAGAAACATCACACAAAAGCAATAACATAGTAACAAGGAGAGAGAGAATGCAGAGATTTCATTTATATTAATCATTGTAGAAAGATTCATACATGTTGGGTTGTAAGGCCTTCCCGGTTGTGGCCAAATATGATCAAAATTCAATTATAACAGTCCTTATACATGTGAGGATTCCACTTTTAGATCCCCCTGCTCTATTAAAAAAACTTTCCTCCAAAAACTATAACACACTACTTTACTTATACAAGAGGCTACGGAAACAAGTCGACCTTCAGATCCATCATTGGAGAAGGAAATGACCAGATCTAGGTCCACATGCTTCCCAATGATTGATGTAACCAATAACTCTGCAACCAAAATTAAATGTACGAGTTGACCTCAATAAAAATCTAAAATTAACCACTTGGTGAGTAAGCTTACCGAGCAATAGGAAATTAACTCAGTGACCCAACCAAGCCAACTCAGTGAATTAAGGAACTGAGTAGAAACTAAGCCCCATCAGTGGAAACATGAATACATCACTGAGAGCCCAAAAGAAGCTACCGTGCACATCTAACAACTCTAACTTGTTTTTGGTGATACGGGATTTCCAAGAACTCAAGATGCTCCTGCATCATATTTTGATGGAGCATGAGAACATGTTAGAGATTTTTGTGGTTTTATGGATGGCTATAATGGTTTGTTTCATTGATTGACCATTATGAAAAGTATACAACTAGGAGAATTTTATGATAAAAGGTTTTGTATAGATAAAATAAGAAAATAAATATTTTAATCATTATGATATTGCTATTAGGATTCAACAATGTTATTTTTGAGTCAAACTCATTGAACCATGTTTCATGGGTAGTGGTTTACATGATGAAACATGGTTTCATGTGAATGACTATGCATGAAACATGGGTTCATGTGAATGACTACTCATGAAACTAGGTTCATGAGTTTGACTCAAAAACTACATGGTTAAGAATCTTGATAGCAATATTATAATTTGACATATTGTAGAACATACCAACTACTTATTCTTTTTAATCATGTAAAATAAATATATATTTGTGGTTTATCTTAAGACATATATTTAGCCAAAATAAATTTTTATTTTGGTCCATATGTAAAGTTGTATTATAACATTGATTAGATATGTTATGTGTGAATTACACATTTGAAAAATATTTATTATCAGAAAAAAATGGTATTACTATGTAAATGTTGTGGCCAATGGTTTTGTGCTCTTATAGTTTCTAGTTACACTATTTATCTATTACCACCAAATAGTTTTGTGTGGTTTTAGAAATGTTGGCAAGTTGTCTATACTGAAGTATATGACTAGATATACTATTGTCATTATGGAAACAAATTCATATAGTAGTTTGGAGTCAGCACACTTGATGTAAAGATCAGAAATCGGTTAAGTGTTGAAGACTAGACAATGTACAGAGTTCCTACAACTCAAAGCATCAGCGCACGTGTGTACGAAAGAATTATGGTATTCGCCCTAGAAGTTAAGTTGGTTAGACTATATTATTGCTTAGTCTATAAGTGCATAAGCAGATGTGCAAGGATGAGAAAGTTATAGTCAGTTGAAGTTGCACAGCCAGTGTGTACCAGCAGAGAATAGAGCATGGAGCCAACAGTTAACATTTTGGTTTGCGATTATAATGTAAAGTTGTAAAGGCTATGTGCCCATTGTATTTAGATTTTTGACATGTTTATATGTATAATTGTAAGTGCACTTAAGCCAATTCATTTGTAAGCATTGTTTGTAATTAGTTATAGGGCCGACCTAATTGTGTATTTTGTATGAGCACATAAATATAAGGTGCGCCCATTGTATTCGGCATGAAAGTCAAGATAGAGATATAATAAGAAGAGAAGAAGTGTGCAAAGACACTAGAATATGTATTAGAGCTTTGATAGAGGTCAAAGTATCAGTGCATCAAAGGAATTGATCTGACAAGCAGTGTCACAGTGACAGTTCATCCTGCAGATATAGTGTGTATTTGAGATCAAAAGGTTGTAGCCTTCACCACTTGAGTAGTGAGCTCTTGGACAATGCATCCTCTCCCCTAACAGGGACAATTGTAAAAGACTCCTAATAGGGTCCGACCCTTAACAAGGTCTACTATACTTAAAGCATTGTAAAGCTACTCCTAATAGGGTAAAGGATCTTCTAACAAGGATCACAAAATACTAGTGCAGAATATTAGTGGGTATCAATTCCCACCAGGGTTTTTACCTATTTGGGTTTCCTTGTAATAATATTGGTGTCATGTGTTGATTTCATGTTTCATGTTTATGTGAATGTTTATTTTAGTTCTTAAGCATTTATGTTCAGCATAAAGATTAAAGTTAAAAGTTAAAATATAGTGAACACTGATTCACCCCCCCTCTCAGTGTTCCCACCTAACAATTGGTATTAGAGCTCTAGTCCTCAGCATAGAAGTTTAACCACTTGAGGAGATCATGGACAAAGCTAAAATGAAACATCTAAAAAGAAATCTTGAAGCTTCTCTTGAAGATCTGGAGAAGTCAAAAAGAGAATCTGAAGAACTAAAGGATAAACTTAGTGATGCTCAGTTATTCATCAAAAACTAAGGAAAGATTTGAAAGAATGCTCTACTAGTGATCTAGGGACAATGGTCAAAAAGCTCAATGAAGAAAACAAATCCTTAAAAGAACAACTTGAAGAGGTTGATGATAAGTTGACTAATAATTAGCAAGTCTATGATGAATAGATCAAGGAGAACCTTCAACTAAATGAAGAACTAAGGCAAGCAGACATAGAAATCTTGGAGCTAAGGAATAGCAAAGAAAGCTTGGAGTCTGAATTGAAAGAAGAAAAGAATCATATTGACAAATTACACACCAGTTCTGATTTGATAGAATCTCAGTTGTATGCTAGAAGAGCCAAAGGAGACACCAGTTGTATTGGATACAATGAAGCACAAAATCAGATAGATGATATGCAAACAAGAAAGGATTCACAAAGGGACTCTACTAATGCTAAAAAGACTAAAGATCAAACCATAGATAATGGTGGACCACCTAAGAATGAGCACAATCAAGTAGAATGCACTTGTTTTTCTTGTAACAAGCATGGACACATTGCAAGGAATTGTACAAAGGTAAGACCTTTTAATAGCTACTATTATTCATGCAACAAGTTTGGTCATAGAGCTATGAATTTCAAGACTAGTAAGAAGAATAGAATTCAGCAAGATTAGAGAAGTCAAAATCAGACAAATGTAAGAAGTTCTCAAAATGTTACATGCCAGTTATGTAACTATAATGGTCACACAACAAAATAATGTAGAATGGTAACTCATGTCAATGCACCGAGGAATATAAGACCTCCAGTCATTTGTCACTCTTATAACAAGGCCGAACATATCTCAAGGTTATGTAGATCAAGGACGCAAGGTCAGGGAAGCCCTAAAAAGGTCAGAGAACCTATTTTGGATCTCATAGGTGAAGTTAATTTTTTCAAAGCCTTAGATGATGTGAGCATGATTTGGTCAGAGAAAAAGAAGGACAAGACTGATGAGAATGTATTGGATGCATCCACAGTGAACGCACCCTCTACATCTGAATGAATGGCCTTCAGGGTCATAGGGGGAGCTAATTTAGCTCTAGACCCCTACATGGTTGGTATACTCATCCTTAGAGTATGCACCTTTGGACTTAAGCTTTTGGAGTATAGAGGTACCTATGTGCAAGAGCACAGATGCTAATTGTGAATAGAACTCGAGTTGTAAATTTTGAAGTGACAGCCTGGTTTACGCAACTTGCATTAATGGTAGATTTTTCACTTTAAAGTACACAGAAGTCATTTGATTTCTCATTGCATTCAAATTCAGAGCAATAGGAGAGCAGAAAGAGCCTTGGAAGTTGTTGTGAAGACTTGGAGATTGATCTATCAGTGTTTGCAGTGCATTTGGTTGGTTGCAGATTCCTAAGCTCGTTACGGTGATTCGAAAGCCTTCAAATTATCTTGAAGCTTAGTTGAAAAGTGTTTACAAGTAAGTCATGGCCGCTCCCATTTTTTATGATGTCACTAAAAAGAAGAGATATGTTTTCAACAAACATCCATTCAAATCAGCCCTAGATGATTTAGAGGGAGCTTTCTCTTGTACGCCTATGGGCATCATGCATGTGGAAGATATTAGGGCATATATCTACTATAAGAAGGAACCATTTGGACTGGATAGGCTAAGAGTGCACATGGACACCATGCTAAAACCTGACAAAACATTCTTGGATGAATATGCTAAATGGAATAATCACCCAATTGTTGAGTATGCTATGCATTATGAATTCTATGAGATAGAATGGATAAAAATCTTGTTGAGCAGGATTCATGATGATTTGTTTTGGATTGGTTATGTACCAGTTAGGATCACCAATGACTTGATTCATGAGATAACAGGCCTTTCTAGAAGAGGCACCATCCTTCCTATGGGGAAGGATGTCAGAAAGATAGTCGAGAAAACATGTAAGTCAAGGAACGATAGGTGCGGTATGACTATAAAGCCTATTGAGCAAGCATATATCAAATTGATATCAATGATATTGGGATATAGGTTTCATCACACTAGCAGGATGAATAGTGTGTTTGCGGGCACTATTCTAGCTACCATCAAACTAGTGAAGGAAGATGGGGAATTCAACTTGTGTGAGATCTTGTGCACATAGTTGATTGATAATATCAAGGCCATCAAGCATGACAAGACAAAGATATTCAGGTTTGGGTCACTAATCATCTACATGTACGTTCATATAGTTGGAAAGATATCAAATTTGTACTTGGATAAGACTATTCCAACCATGCCTTAGATATCCAACAAAGCATCCATTGAAAGCACATTAAGGGATTATATAACATTGGAATTGAAGACCTTCAGGGTCAAGATGCAAATGAGATATAGAATTCCAGAGAGCATTGTGGAAAAATACAAGGATACAATTTGTTTTATGGTGGAGATAGATACAACTTGTATGGAAGTGGTTGAACCAAGAACTAAGTGGATTCATCCACTTGGCTATGAGATAGAGGAACAAGTTCTTGAAGCATATGCACAGGTATTACTATCAATCCCCAAAGATCATAATGAATCTAGATGGGGAACATATGCAAAGATAACTAGAGAAGTAGATGCAAAGCTAAATAGCACAACAACAAAAAGAAAGGTTGCTAAGGTCACATCAGAGATCTTAAGGATTCATGGTGTATCTCAAGAAGACCTTGACAAGGCAAGGGAAGATAAGATTGCTTTGGAAATGAATAGCGTAGCAGGAGAAGAAGAATAAGAAGATCCTAAAATGAAGAAGATAAAAATTGAAAAAGATGACAATTAGAAGGACATAACTGATGACACTCCTTTTGCACCCAAAGAAACTAGTGATTCTAATGCTCCTCTAGAGTATAAGCCAATAATCAAAAGAAAGAAATAAACCAACACTAGTCATCCATCCTCGTGAGCTACAAGGAGCAAGAAAAACATTCAACCACCTCCCAAGGTAGGATTCAGACCTAGCCATAAAGTATTGAGCACAAGAATTGTTGATGAGTGTAGAATTGATCAAGTAGGGAAGTTTTATGAATCATACAGTGAGATTGAAAAATCAGAAATACATGATATGATTGTAAAATGTATGATAAAGTTGATGCAGGAGCATCCTGGGTGTAAGAGCAATCTTGCATCACCCAAAAATAATTCTATTTTTGTATTCAATAAGGGCTATTTTGTGCAGAGCTGCTATTTATGGAAAGTTACTATTTTTGGTAATTTTCGTATGTGCTCAGAATGATCTGATTTCTTTCTTGGAGGTTCATTTTGGTCATATAAGTCTGCCAGTAAAGTTTCATTGCCAGATCAAGTGTATATTGGAAGATATTGAAGATTTTCGGTATTGGCAGTAGGGTACAGAAACTTTGAACTCAGTTTTGAAGGCTTTAGAGGCCCCGTATGAGGTCAAAAATTTGGGTGATGAGCACTTGCGCCGGTCAAGCCTGTAGAGCGCTTTGTGGCATTTCCGAAATGGGGCTATAATAGCCGATCGGGTCAACTGGTGATGACTTATGGTCTTCGGAAGTTGGGCCACCTGAAATGGCAGGAAATAATTTTCTTCAAAATTTCTGTTCGGGTTTCAAAGGTTATCTTGAGCCGACTATGATGTAATGAAATGTAAAATAAAATAATTCTAAGTTTGGTCAGCCTTATTGGCTAAAAATCTGGAACCTTCCCAGGCGGTGGGGAATTGCCTATATAAGGAAGGCTGTATTATTGTCTTACGTAGTTCGGAATAGTTCTGGGTAGTAGATCTGGGTATTGATTCGAGGCTTTGTCCTACAGAATATTGTAAGGGAATGCCCATGTGGCTTTGCATGTTGTAATTCTAAAAATTTGTAATTCCACATTTGTGGAGATAATAAGAAGCTAATTTTCTGTTCTTGCATATTATTGTTGTTGTTTCTCTATGTCTGTTATGTGTTTGTGGTATTAAGGGGAGCACCCTTCATCAAGTGGTATTAGAGAAAGTTTTCTTGAGTGTGTAAACAGATCGCCGATTGTGAGGCAGTTTGCACCAGGACCGTGGTTAGGGTTTCAGCGCGCATCGCAAAAATGCCTCCACGAAGAGAACGTGGCGGAAGAGCTGGTGCTATGACACCTGAGGTTAGAGAGCTGCAGAGACAAGTGAAAGCATTGCAAGAAGAGATTCGTAGAGGAATGAATCTTAATGTCAGAGACGAAAGCCAGGACGAAGCCGAAGAAGAATATCAAGAAGGAGAAGTTGAAATTGTGAACCAAGAGGAAGAAAGACTATTTCGGGCGATTTCCAAGATTGGGAAAAGACCTAAGATTGAGGTTCCTACATTTTCTAGAAATCTTAACCCAGAGGAATTGATCGACTGGATCAATGAATGTGAGGAATATTTCGAGTATGAAGATGTTGAGGATCCTGATAGGGTCAAATTTGCGAAGGCCAGACTGAAAGGTCATGCGAAGATCTGGTGGCAAGAAATTCAATTGGAGCGAAATAGAAGAGGGAAAGATAAAATCACAAGATGGGATCGGATGGTGGATAAATTGAAGCAACAGTTCATTCCTGCTGATTATGAGCTTGATCTACTGAAGAAAATGCAAAGTTTGAAGCAAGTAGGAAGATCTGTTCAGGAGTATACAGAGGAGTTCTATCGACTTCTCATCAGAACCGGCCATGCAGAAGCTGATAAAGAGAAATTTGCCCGATACCTTAATGGGTTAAGGCCAAGCATTCAGAGGAGTTGAATCTGGTTCGAATGAACAGTATTGAGGAGGCATACCAATTTTCCCTAAAAGTAGAGGAAAAGCTGAACAAGAAGTTTGAGAGCAGACAAAATAGAAGAGGTCACGGTGGATGATCTGGTGGACGGTCATATGGTGGCCAAAATGAAGATTCGAAAAAGAAGGATGAGGCTAGTAGCAGTTAGAATCAGCGCGGAAATAATTCCAATCGCTTCCAGGATCAGAATAATAGAGATCAAAGAGGAAGAGGAAGAGGACAAGGATCTGGAAGAGGAGGCTTCCATGGAACATGTTTTCACTGTGGAGAAGAAGGTCATAGGGCATTTGAATGTCCTCAGCGCCAAGGCAGAACAGACAGGAGAAATGAAGGCCAGGCCAGAGTTGCACATGTAGATGAAGATGCCAGATCATCAAATTCTGAAGATGCTGAAAGAGGAGAAATGTTGATTAACAGAAGAGTCCTGTTGAGTGGTGAGAATGAACCTGAGCAAAGGAGGAGCCTGTTTCACACCAGGTGCAAGTGTGAAGGTAAATGTTGTGATGTGATCATTGATAGTGGAAGCACTGACAATTTGGTGTCAGAAGAGATGGTGACAAAGTTGAAGCTCAAGAGACAGAAACACCCACATCCATATCGGATTGCCTGGGTACAAGATGACCACAAGGTCATGGTCAATGAACAATGCCTGGTGAAGTTCAAGATTGGCGGATACCAAGATGAGGTATTGTGTGATATCATATCTATGGATGCATGTCATATGTTGTTGGGTAGACCATGGCAGTTTGACAGATGTGTTGTACATGATGGTCATGCGAATACCTATTCCCTGACAAAGGATGGAGTGTGACATAAGCTAAAACCATTGAAGGAGACTGAAGAAAAGGTATGTGGTAATGCAAGGATAAATTTTGTTGATGGAAGAAATTTCCTAGATGGTATGAGGCATGAGCATGTATGTTTTTCTTTAATTCCAAAAGCTGGTAAAGAGGAAGTAGAAGATGTTCCTATAGAAGTTGCAGATTTGTTGAATGAGTTTCAGGATATTGTATCTGATAACGTGCCTAATGGATTACCACCAGTCAGGAAGATCAGTCATCAGATGGACTTGATCCCAGGAGCGAGTTTGCCGAATAAGGCAGCACACAGAATGACACCTGTAGAAAGTGAGGAGTTGAACAGACAAGTACATGAATTGTTATAGAAAGGATTGATCCGTGAGAGTCTGAGTCCCTGTGCTGTACCAGCGGTATTAGCACCAAAGAAGAATGGAGAATGGAGGATGTGTACAGATTCTAGGGCAATAAACAAGATCACAATCAAGTATAGGTTTCCCTTGCCACGAATAGATGATATTATGGATTGTTTGAGTGGAGCTGTGTATTTCTCAAAGATAGATCTGAAGAGTGGATATCACCAGATTCAGATCAGAGAAGGAGATGAATGGAAGACTGCCTTCAAGACAAAGGAAGGACTATATGAGTGGTTAGTCATGCCTTTTGGGCTAACCAATGCACCGAGCACTTTCATGCGGTGCATGAACGAGGTTCTGAAAGAATTTCTGGGTAAGTTTGTCATTGTTTACCTAGATGATATTTTGATCTTTAGTAAGACATTGGATGAGCATGTGATGCATATTCGTATGGTATTTGAGAAGTTGAGAGAAGAGAAATTGTTGATTAATTTGAAGAAGTGCAGTTTTGTAAAGAAAGAGTTAGTGTATTTGGGATTTGTAGTTTCAGTAGAAGATCTAAAAATGGACCCAGAGAAGGTACAGGCTATCTTTGAATAGCCTACTCCAAGGAGTGCTACTGAGGTAAGATCTTTTCATGGTTTGGCTAGCTTTTACAGAAAGTTTATCCAAAATTTTAGCAGTATTTGTGGACCCTTGACTGAAACAATGAGAGGGGATAGAAAAGAGTTTAAGTGGACTAATGGGGCAGAAAAGAGTTTTCAATTGTTGAAACGAAAAGTTACAGAACAACCTATTTTAGCACTTCCAGATTTCAATAAGGTGTTTCAAGTAGATTGTGATGCTAGTGGTACTGCAATAGGAGCTGTTATGAGCCAAGAAGGTAAACCTGTTGCTTATTTCAGTGAGAAGTTAAATGATGCCAGGAGGAAATATTCTGTTTATGATCAGGAATTTTATGCTATAGTTTAGGCATTGAAGAAGTGGAGACATTATCTGCTTCCTAAGGAGTTTGTTTTGTATACTGATCATCAAGCTTTGCAATATTTGAATAGTCAAAGAAAACTGAATCAAAGGCATTTAAAATGGGTTGAGTTTTTGCAGAGTTATACATTTGTTTTGAAACACAGAAGTGGAAAGTCTAATAGGGTTGCAGATGCTCTTAGCAGAAGGCAACTATTGCTGATAGAAATGCAGATTGAAGTGGTTGGGTTCAAGGAACTCAAGAATTTGTATCCAGAGGATCCTGATTTTGGTGAAGCTTGGAAAGCTTGTACAGAACCTGTTACTCTAGTCAGGACAAAATGGTTGGATTTCATCATCCAGGATGATATGCTATTCAGAGGGAGTCAGTTGTGCATTCCACGAAGTTCTATGAGGGAGAATCTCATCAAGGAAAAGCATAGTGGAGGATTGGCTGGACATTTTGGTCGTGATAAAACTCTTGGTTTGGTTAGTGAGAATTATTATTGGCCACAGTTGCAGCAAGATGTGAAGAAGTTTGTACAGAGTTGCCAAGTATGTCAGATGGTGAAAGGAGTGAAGCAGAATACAGGGTTGTATCAACCATTACCTGTACCAGAGAAGCCTTGGGAGGATATCAGCATGGACTTTGTTCTTGGTTTACCGAGAACACAGTGGGGACACGATTCAATTTTTGTGGTAGTTGACAGATTTTCAAAGATGGCAAATTTTATTCCCTGCAAGAAGACTAATGATGATGTTCATGTAGCAGAATTGTTTTTCAGAGAAGTAGTGAGACTTCATGGTTTGCCAAAGACCATAGTTTCAGATTGGGACACTAAGTTTGTTGGATATTTCTGGCGTACGTTGTGGAAGAAGTTGAAGACAGATTTGAAGTTCAGTTCATCACATCATCCACAGACTGATGGACAGACAGAGGTGGTGAATAGGAGTTTGGGAAATTTGCTGAGATGTTTGGTTGGAGATAAGCCAACAGGATGGGATTTGATTTTACCACAGGCGGAATTTGCATACAATAATTCTGTCAACAGGAGCACTGGTAAATCACCATTCCAGATTGTATATGGAAGTAGTCCAAGAAATGCATCTGAATTGAGGAAAATAGATAAAGGAGAAATAAGTAGTGCTGAAGCTGAGGATTTTGCAGAACACTTGAAGAACATCCATGGGGAGGTGAGGAAGCATATTACCAAGATGAACGCACAGTATAAGGCTAAGGCAGATGAGAAAAGGAGGTATAAGGAATTTCAGGTTGGTGATGAAGTCATGGTTCATTTGCGGAAGGAGCGGTTTCCAGTTGGTACATATAACAAGCTGAAAATGAAGAAGTTTGGACCATGTAGGATACTGAAGAAACATGATTCAAGAAATGCATATGAGGTAGAATTGCCTACTGAGCTCAATATTTCACCAGTGTTTAACATTTCAGATCTGACAGAGTATCATGAAGGAGGTGTTGAAGATGAGATCACAGCAGCACAGTGGAGTATTCCAGCAACTAGTTCAGACACTAAGGAGATCGAAGATATACTGGACAGTCGTGTTGGCAGAAGCACAAGGAACAGGACATATGAAGAATATCTGGTCAAGTGGAAAGGATGACCTGTTGAAGATTCATCATGGCTGACAAAGGAGGAGGTTATCCGTCTTGGTTTTCCTCTGCACACCTGAGTCGTGACAGGGTCACTTCTCAAATTACCCCGGGTGTCTGATGCAGGAGCATCCTGGGTGTAAGAGCAATCTTGCATCACCCAAAAATAATTCTGTTTTTGTATTCAATAAGGGCTATTTTGTGCAGAGCTGCTATTTATGGAAAGTTACTATTTTTGGTAATTTTCGTATGTGCTCAGAATGATCTAATTTCTTTCTTGGAGGTTCATTTTGGTCATATAAGTCTGCCAGTAAAGTTTCATTGCCAGATCAAGTGTATATTGGAAGATATTAAAGATTTTCGGTATTGGCAGCAGGGTACAAAAACTTTGAACTCAGTTTTGAAGGCTTTAGAGGCCCCGAATGAGGTCAAAAATTTGGGTGACGGGCGCTTGCGCCAGTCAAGCCTAGCGCTTTGTGGCATTTCTGAAATGGGATTATAATAGCCGATCAGGTCAACTGGTGATGACTTATGGTCTTCGGAAGTTGGGCCACCTGAAATGGCGGGAAATAATTTTCTTCAAAATTTTTGTTCGGGTTTCAAAGGTTATCTTGAGCTGACTATGATGTAATGAAATGTAAAATAAAATAATTCTAAGTTTGGTCGGCCTTATTGGCTAAAATTCTGGAACCTTCCCAGGCGGTGGGGAATTGCCTATATAAGGAAGGCTGTATTATTGTCTTAAGTAGTTCGGAATAGTTCTGGGTAGTAGATCTGGGTATTGATTCGAGGCTTTGTCCTAAAGAATATTGTAAGGGAATGCCCATGTGGCTTTGCATGTTGTAATTCTGAAAATTTTTAATTCCACATTTGTGGAGATAATAAGAAGCCAATTTTCTGTTCTTGCATATTATTGTTGTTGTTTCTCTATGTCTGTTATGTGTTTGTGGTATTAAGGGGAGCACCCTTCATCAAAAGTTCAAGAAGATAGTTCTTGAATTGAAAACAATAATTCCTGATAAAGTATGGGAGATAATGGATACCTTGAAGAGACAAGCCACTGAAGAAGACTTCAGAATAAGGGAAAAAATTCTTGATTCCACTCTTCCAATATGTTATGTTGAAGAAAATTCACTATTGTTGAATTTGGTGAAGCCGCACTTAAGGTAAAAAATGAGAATACTACACCTCATGAACAAAGACTATGAGCTGATTTCTAAGGAAACAGAGAAGGCCTTTGAGAAGGTATTCTTAGAACAGTGCATGAAACCTATGTCTACGCCCATCTCTCAAGTACCTAGTAAGAAAGACAAAGAAGTAGAGACTATCAAGGTACAATCTACAGGTCCTTAGGATTCAGCACCTATAGTGGAAGTACAAATAGAGGAAGATAAATCTATGCCCATGAAAAAATCACTCAAGGATAGCACCATTATCATTGATAATGTGGAGATAGCCATGGCGGCCATTGACACAGACTTAGATAAGTTTGAGGAAGCTTTTGTGAGCACACAAGAAGCTGAGATCTTATGTAACAGCACACCTCTCACTCATCAAGAAGAGGTACTGATTGAAAATATATCAGATGAGAAATAAGAAGAGAAAATGAAAGAGGAAGAAAAGAAAGAAGAAGAAGAAGAAGAAGAACAAAAGGAAGATGAGATTTCTATTGAAACAGCCAAGGTAAAACTAGAAGTGATGGATAGCACTCCCATCACTCCCTCCTCAACATTGTTGTCAAGTTTAACACCTGACACATCTAGTTTGGACTCATGGAGAGAAGAAGACCTGATTAAGTTTAGTGTCCTAGCTATGGAGAAGGCAAAGGAGAAACAAGTAATGAGAAATCAGCTCCTTGTGGAATCAGTGAACATATTGAACAGTTTGTTTCCTACGAACATGAAAGTGAATAAGGTACACTTGGTTGATGATGTGAGTATAGTTATCTCATAGTTTAAAAGTAATTTTTCTAGCCTTGAAGAATTTGCATCCAAAGTTATAGAAGAGAAGTACCTGAAGAAAAGATTGAATGAGTTGATGAGAAACTTTGCACTAGATCTGAACTCACTCAAGACAGGACAAACATCCCTAAAATAATTTTCTGATCAAGGAAGGAAATTCATTGCAGACTGCATGGATCACGATAAGCTTATTGATGCCCATCTTAAGACAATACAAGAGGTAGAAGCTATGATTGAGCAGGTGAAGAGTTCAGTGAAAGACTTGTCCACTAATGTAAACATGTGTAATAATGTTTACCAGGGTCAATTGGACAAAATTGAGAAGGAAAAGAAAGAGATGGAAAAGATAAGATCTAGACAGACTTAGTTGAGGAATGCTCTTGCGCCCTCACTAGACATTCTAAATCAGAACATAAAGGAGATTGATGCTACCATGGTAACCTATGATCAAGGTCTAAGCACAGATCTGAAGAAGATGGAAAATCTTCAATATGCTTTATGCACCCATCTCTAGATAGTTAACTCTCTAATAACTTTTTGGAAGAAGGAGATCCAGAATCTTAAGATAGCATATATAGATATTTTCCATAAGTACGTGAAGATACAATTTTTTGTTACACCTTTGTCATTAATGTCAAAGGGGGAGTTTTATATAGAATATGGAGTATAATATGTATAGGGAGATATAGGATTATGATATGTATAGAAGAAAAAAAATTCTGGTGTTAAGGGACAATTACCAACTTGGGCATATTCCTTTGTTGCAATCAATGACAAAGGGGGAGATTGTTGGCAAGTTGTCTATACTGAAGTATATGACTAGATATAGTGTTTTCATTATGGAAACAAAGTCATATAGAAGTTTGGAGTTAGCGCACTTGATGTAAAGATCAGAATTTGGTTAAGTGTTGAAGATTGGAAAGTGTACAGAGTTCCTGCAGCTTAGAGCATCAGTGCACATGTGTACAGATGAATTATGGTATGTGCCCTAGAAGTTAAGTTGGTTAGACTATATTTTTTCTTATTCTATGAGTGCATAAGTAGATGTGCAAGGATGAGAAAGTTACAGTCAATTGAAGTTGCACAACCAGTGTGTGCCAGCAGAGAACAGAGCATGGAGCCAACAGTTAGCATTTTGGTTTGTGATTATAATGTAAAGTTGTAAAGGCTATGCACCCATTGTATTTAGGTTACCAACATTTTTATATGGATAATTGTAAGCGTGCTTAATCCAATTCATTTGGAAGCGTTGTTTGTAATTAGTTATAGGGCTAACCTAATTGTGTATTTTGTATGAGCACATAAATATAAGGTGCGCCCATTGTATTTGGCCTGAAAGTCAAGATAGAGATATAATAAGCAGAGAAAAAGTGTGCAAAGACACTAGAAGATGTATTAGAACTTTCCTAGAGGTCAAAGCATCAGCGCATCAAAGGAACTGATCTAACAAGTAGTGTCACAGTGACAGTTCATCTTGTAGATATAGTGTGTATCTGAGATTAGAAGGTTGTAGCCTTCACTACTTGAGTAGTGAGCTCTTGGACAATGTGTCCTCTCCCCTAACAGGGACAATTGTAAAAGACTCCTAATAGGGTCTAACCCTTAACAAAGTCTACTATACGTAAAGCATTGTAAAGCTACTCCTAACAGGGTAAAGGATCTTCTAACAAGGATCACAAAACACTAGTGCAGAATATTAGTGGGTATCAATTCCCACCGGGGTTTTTACCTATTTGGGTTTCCCCATAATCATATTGGTGTCATGTGTTGATTTCATGTTTCATGTTTATGTGAATGTTTATTTCAGTACTTAATAATTTATGTTCAGCATAAAGATTAAAGTTAAAATTTAAAATACAGTGAACACTAATTCACCCCGCCCCCCCCTCTCAGTGTTCCCATTCCTAACAAGAAATTTAATTTTTATCTAAGGAATCTTGTGCTCAAATAATATGTACTTTTGAAGTTCCTTGGTATTCCTTAGTAGAAGAATCCCTATAATTCACCAAAGAAATAGTGAATTTTTACTATAAGGGGAAATTCTTTTTCTACCTTTTTATGTTATTTCTTGCTAAGTAAAAATGTCATTTTGCCTTTATAATTTACAAATTTATGTGCAATCCTAAGTATTTTAGAAGGATCTAGAGGCTTGAAGTAGAGTGTAGCATCCAATATATCACATCATATTCAAATTAATAACACATGGAGAAAGTTTAATACATGAGAATTTCCAATTAAAATCACTAATATCATCACACATTAGATGTTGTAGGATTGAAAAGTATTTCACTTCTTTGCAATGATTTCATTTTAATTTATAAAACCAATCCATAACCTTTCTTATTGCATAGAGCCATTGATAATTGGCCAATTTTTGAATTCAACCTAAATCATTAACTTTGGGCATATGATTTATCTGAATTAATGTTCATAAGGATACAATTTGTATCAATGATGAAGATCACATACATATTGATATTAGTTATTAGCTTAATTGACTCCAACAACTTTTCACATGGATTAAAAAATTTGGGATTATAGACAATAGATTTTTAATCAAGAATTAGGAAAAAATTGCCCATTTTATCCATATCATCATAGCTATGAAGATCTAGAATAATTAAGTGCACATTCTCAACTGAGTTAGAGTGCACTAGAGACCATTATCTAATTATTTATTACATGAAACATGTGGAAGAAAATTCATGGTACTTGCTAGATTGCTTAGCATTAAATAGTTCATCTTGCTCTAATCCTTTAGGTGAAATCCAAGAAACTATATGCAACCATTCCTATATTACATGCAACAAACAATGTGAATTTAATGTGGCATGTGTAGAGTGGGAAATATTTCAAATAGAAATTCAAATGGAGCACCCCAAAAATTGATAATTGATTGGTGACCATTATTACTCTTAATTCATGGTATCTTTGACACACAACATTCAAATGTGGATTTTATTTTATTGACATGAATTTTGAATCTTGTAATTTTAGAGAAATTTTAATATATTTATTATTTTTTATATAAATAAAGGGTCATATGCTATATTGTTCTTAAATTTCATGATGTATGTATGATCTTGATGAACCTTGAATGGAATATGAATTCTTAGTATTATTTTATTAATAGCTAGATGAATGTGTATAAATATGTGTGTAAATGTGCATACATGTATATACATGCATGTGCATCTATATGTATGTATGTATATGTATCTATATATGTAGGTATATATATGTATATGTATATGTATATGTATATGTATATGTATATGTATATGCATATGCATATCCATATTCATATCCATATGCATCTTTATATGTATGTGTATGTATGTGTGTATTACATAATTTGAAGTAGTCAATAAAAGGAGTTGAAAATCTTGCTATCCTACTTAATTTTTTATGAATTCATTTTCTATGAAGTATCTTATGATCATATTTATTTTAATTTATATCAACTATTACTTAGTTTTCTTTATAGATTTATAAGAGATTAACTTATGAATTTTTATTTTAGTAGATCATTTTTTAGCTTCCAATTATATAATTTGTATAAGACTATTCTTTCCATTTAAAAAAAGTAAAGCTTAAATAGAAAAACAAGGATTCAATCTTTCAAAGATTACAACATATATTCATTTTGCATCATTAAGACTTTCTATAATTTGAAGTCCTACATAGAACATGTTACAAGATAACTTTGACAATCAAAATAATTTATCAAAAAACTTGTGAGAAAATTGTTCAAGTTGTAAATATAATTATTGTAGCTAAATTTGTAATGCAAATTGTTTTTAGGATAACACTATGTATAATTTTTTGATCACTATTTTGAATCACACCCAGTAATCCATCATTAGGACAACATACACACACACATGAATATACATATACATATGCATATACATATAATATACATATACATATACATATAATATAATATACATATACATATACATATTGTACACTCAAAATGTGCACTTCTCTAGGCCATTGATTCCAAGGGCATCTGTGGATTGGAAACCTTGAAAAGTGACCTAGAGCTCCCTAGGCATGGAGTGCAAGAGTGTTTAGAGGGCTCTTAGCTAGAGCTATTAAGCATGCAACCTTTCTAGTAAACCATGCAATGGGAGATTCAAACAGAAAATGGAAAGAATGCCAATATCTTCAAGAATCACAATGAAAAATGCAATGCAAGCTATGCTAGAATGAGAATGCAAGAATGCAACTAAACTATGGAAATGAGAGTGTTACAAGCCATTACTAGTTAAAATATGTGAACTAAGCTAAAGCATGAAAAGAAACTAAGCTAATAATGCCATGAGAACTAAGCTACAATGCAAATATGAGGAATAAAATGCAAAAAATTCTTCAAAAGCTCCAATGGCACCAAGAAAACATGCAGCATAACATTAGCATCAAGAGTGGGAATCCTAGAATGAGAAGAGAGCTCTCCTTTTAAAGATAAATGGACCATGGAGATTGAGACGAAAAAGATTTGATCAAGGGTGGAGTTTGAAAGTGGGAGAAATCCTTGTGCACAAGTCTCCTCCAGTGAGAAAGAAGTGTTGACTTTTGTGCCCCGTGTGAGACAAAAAGCCTTTTCTTCTTATTTATTAAATAGGAATAATGCTTTATTTGTGCAACTTAGGATAAAAGGTAAGTAGGGGATTTTTATTTAATAAAAGGAGAGGGAATTCCTTTTAATTAAATAAAGACTTAGGATAAAATAGTTAATCCATAGAATATAATCGAATAAATGACAAAATTAGGATTTGCTCAAGAATAACCAATTGATAAATTTAGCAAATAATGCTAGAAAGGGGCTAATAGTCTAGATGACCATTTTTGGGTGATTAAATTTCCCCTCTTTGACTAATGTGTGATCGATCTGGGAACACATTGCGTCAAAGAATAGATTAGCCAAGAAGGCAATAGATAGAGATCTGACTCCAAAGAATGAAGTGCAGAGAGATAGAAAATCCTACATGGTCAGCATGGTAGCAACAATACTGAACACTCAGGAGAGATATGGATAGTATCAAAACTCGAGATGAGAAGTAACATGTCAAGCATGATAGATAGATAGATAGATAGATCAATCAAAGCAAATGGAATGGTCAAGCATATGCTCTGGAGAATAGTTGATAGAATATGTCTGCCCCCTCAGGATTGAAATCAAAATGAGGTAGAGGAAATGTAGAAGAAAGATGAGAGAAACATGATCAAATCACCAGAAATCATAATTGAAGATGAAAGATAATAGAATAACCATCAAGCAATGAAAATATGCCCCAGTTTGACTAGGTTTGACTGAGAAAGATATAGGATAAAGATAAAGTCAAAACCTCAGAGAGACGAAGTGAAGGAAATGAATGAGAGACTAGAAGGTTGAGAGAGATGGAGATGAAGAAATGAAGATGCCCTAGTGAAGATCAAAGGACCAGGCCTCAAACAGTCAGCCAACTATGCAGAAGAAGGAGAAATTTTAAAATGTGATTTTGACCATCAAGATGAACTCAAATTTTGATTTCAATCCCAAAAATGGATCTAGGACATTGAAATTAGCCAAGGGTGCAATTTTAGTGAAATTCTAAGATGTTTTGAAAATTAGGTCAAAATGCCATATTAGGTCAAAATGTTATATAAGGGGTGAAAAGGTCATTTTCAAATTCATTTGTCTTATGTGAGTTTTGAGAACTTTGAGAGATCTAAGAGAGACTATGTCTCAGTAGGTAGGCATTCCCATTCACACACATCGATTCGAGTGTGGTCGGTTGCACAACCGGCCTCCTCGGTATGGTGCCCCGGTAAGTTTTCATAAAGGAGATTGAGAAGAAGCAAAAGGTGAGCATAGTTGACTGACAAGTCTATAAAAAATGAAAGGAGAGCTCTCTCCATATGCAAGATGCAAAACTAAACTAACATGAACCTAAGAATGCAAGCTACTATGAAAAGTGGTTTACTTTCAAGGTTACGAAGCTGTTAGACTCTAATAATCATCATCGAGCTTTATTGGTAGCATCACAAGATCATACAATATGCACTAGTATAACTATGGGTATATGAATATGATCTATATCAGATAGGTATGTGGGAATCCCACCTAAGAATCAAAGACATGTAGGTCAAGATGACTAGTGCAGTGAGGTTCCCTAAGTTTAGTATAGCAAGATTATGCTCACATCAAGACACAAGAAAGTCAAGATGACCATAAGCATGCACTTGTAGAAAATAGTCAAGGATAATACATTATAGATCCTCAGTGTCAAGTGTAATAAGCATAAATGCTCATGACAGTTAGGATCAACAAGATATACCCACAGGTAGAAAATAGATAAAACATGTCCTCATGCCCCCAGTCTTCTAGCCATGCATCATCAAAAAATATTAGGGAGAGAACACTCATCAAAAGAAATCATCATAGATAGCACACAAAGAAATAAAGTCAAACAAGTCTCAGTGAGTCAAGTGTTTAAGTGCGTGTGTGTAGGTCATAGAGTCAAACTTTGAGTATCGCATCTACCGGTGCAAAATATTGTATCATTCTAGACTGCGGGTAGGATATCTAATAAGTGTTGAGAAACACTTGACGCTAGGGAAGTGTTGAAAAAAATAGTTGGAAAGTGTTGAGAAACATTGTTTGAACCAAGTTTTCCAAGAAACCTCGATGCACAAAGAGACCCAAGATAAGCTAAAACAATGTATGTCCCCTAGACTAAGACAGGATTCAATTCTAGGCTAGGAGAGACAAAGCAAGAAGTGGAGCGAATGAGCACCATGCAAGACTAATAGACATAGGTGCAAGGGTCCCAAGTAGTGCCTGTTTCCAGGTTTTCACCACTTGGCAGATTTTTTTAGGACTTTTTTTTTTTTTTTTTTGGAATATATAATTTTTTTGGTGAGACATCAAAGCACCTATTGCTAGGTTTTCACTAGGATGCTCTTTTTTGTAGGACTTTATATGCTTTTTAGGATTTTTTTCAGCATCATATATGAATTTTTTTGGAATTTTTTCAGGATCAATAAGATATATACAAAGAGCTCAAGAACCTTAGGCATAGAACTTCTTCAAATGTAGAACATTAATAGGCTTGGCAAGCTCTTCTCCCTCAAGTGTAGATAATTGATAGGCCCCAGACCCAAATGCTATCGTGATGATGTAAGGCCCTAACCAATTCAGCTCAAACTTTCCTTTCTACTCTCTATTCTACTAATTCTTAGGATTTTCTCTTAGGACTAATTCACCCACTTGGAACTCTCTAGGATGAACCTTCTTATTATAGGTAGTAGACATTCTCTTCTGATAAGTGTGCAAGTGATCAAAGGTGGCCTTGTGATGTTCCTCCAAAGTAGTAAGCTCATGAACTCTCATGGCCCTATGGTCTTCATCGATAATCAAACCATGTAGAGAGACTCTCAGTGATGGTATTTCGACCTCTAATGGTAAGACAACCTCAAAACCATAGACCAAGGAAAAAGGTGTGGCACCTGTAAGAGTGCGAATAGAAGTTCTATAAGCCCATAGCACAAGATTGATCTACAGATGCCAATCCTTGCCTGATTTGTGCACTATCCTATGAAGGATTTTCAACAATGTTTTATTCAAGGTCTCAACTTGGCCATTCCCTTGAGGGTAGTAAATAGAAGACCAATGTTGTTTAATTTTGAATGTTTTGCACAATTGTTTCAGGTCTTTATTCTTGAACTAGCCACCATTATCTATGACTATGGAAGAAGGAATACCATAGTGATAAATGATGTGATTCAAGATAAATAAGGTAACATGTTTTCCCATAGTTGCCGACAGTGGGACAGCTTCAACCCATTTGGTAAAATATTTAGTAGGTGTAATAATGAACTTATGCCCACTTGAATAACTAGGATGGATCTTACCTACCAAGTCAAAGGCCCATTGTTGAAATGGCCAGTATGTAACAGAGGGAATAATCTCACATCTAGGAGCATGAATGAGATTCCCATGTAGTTGACATTTCTTTCAGGACTTGGCATGTCAAACAGCGTCAACTTGCATGGTAGGCCAATAGTAACCAGCCCTAAGCAATTTCTGAGCTAATGCAAGACCATTAGAGTGTGAACCACATATGCCATTGTGGACTTCAGCTAGTGCTTTTTCTAACTCCTATATTTCTAGACCCCTAAGGAGAGTTCCATCTAGACCCTTCCTATACAAGTCACCAGAGACAAGGGTAAAATGTGAGGCGTTGTGGATCAGTTGGTGCTTCTCATTACACGTTAGATTTTTTGGAATAATCTGATCTCAAAGATAGGAAAAATATTGTAGCATAGTGGGATGAATCGTGACTGACCACAGTGTAAATGACATGGTCATCAAGAGAATCATAGGTGGAATAACGCAACTCTTCCACCAAGAATTCAAAGCGTGACTCATGTTCTTCTAATTGTAGAATGGATGCCAAAGTAGCCATGGCATTAGCAACCTTGTTCTCAACTCTAGGAATTTTTTGGAATGTAACAAATATGAAATAATTCTTAAGCGAGTCTATCATCTCCTTGTAGGGAATCAACTTGTCATCCTTTGTCTGGTAATCATTGTTTACTTGATTTATGACAAGCTGTGAATCTCCAAAGATATGCAATTTTGTAATCCTCCATTCTAGGGCAAGCTTAACACCATTGAGAAGGGCTTCATATTTAGCTATATTATTGGTGCATGGAAAGAGAAGGTTATAAGATTTAGGAATCATGTATCCATGAGGTGTAACAAATAAGATTCTAGCGCCAGCCCCATTCTGTGTATGAGAACCATCAAAGAACATTTTCCACATACGCTATGTGACATTCATGATCGAAGCATCTGGGAAGTCTATCTAAAGAGGAGCATCATCAGTCATGGGAAATTCATCCAATTGATCCATGATTGCTTGTCCTTTAATGGCTTTCCTTTCGACATACTAAATGTCAAATTCTAAAAGAATCAGCATCCATTTAGCAAGTCATCCAGTAAGCGCAGCTTTACTTAAGAGGTACTTTAAAGGATCAATTTTGGCAATCAACTGCAAAGTATGTGCAAGCATGTAATGTCTGAGATTTTGGGATGCAAACACTACTTCTAGACAAGCTTTTTTGATGCTGGTATAATTGAGGTCATAAGCAACCAAGGTGTGGCTGATGCAATAGATAGCTCATTCTTTTCCCATATCATCTTGATGTACGAGGAGAGCTCCTAAAGAATTTTTTGTAGTAGATATGTAGAGTATCAAAGGTTTCCCTTGGATAGGTGGCATAAGAATATGAGGTTTTTCTAGGTAATCCTTGATTTGGTCCAAGTTCTTTTGACACTCCTCATTCCATATGCAAGTAGCCCCTTTATGAAAATTCTTGTTGAAAGGTTGAGCTCTGTCAGCTAATTGAGAAATGAACCACCTAATAGATTGGAGATCACCTTTAAGACCCCTTAATTGTTTTATGTTGTGAGGAGGTGGTATCTGTTGGATTTGATAACCATCAAATCTTCCCAAGAACACCTGCATGCAAAGACTGCTACAAGAATGAAGACAGAAGAGAAGGCAGAAACTATGGCGGCCAAAAGGCCAGAGACTGCAAAACCATGTTGCAAGAAAATAATCTACTATTAACAATGATGAAAATAATACAATCTCCTTATGAATAACAAAGCGGTGAATCCTTATAAAGGATACCGAAACCCTAAAGGGAAAACATCTAAGAAAAGGAAACTTTCCTAAGTCTAACTTAAGCTAAGAGTAGAGAAACTAATAATTAACTAATTTAATTATTAGCAATACTCGACTACTCTAACACCCCCCCTTAAGTGTAACTTAGGGAGAAGCAAAAAAAGCTAAACTACTGCAGAAAGCAGGAAAGATGGGTCCCGGCAACTAGGCCTGATCAGGTACCCAAAACATAAAGCAAAAGAAGTCCCAGAGAAAGGAACAAGAAGAGAGCAAGAAGCTCCTCCGAAGCATGTCTGAAAACTCTGTCAGAAGATACTGCTGGAACCCCCACTGAAGTGCATGACCAGGTAGAGAAGACAAGTGTCTGAAGAGCTGATCAATCGAACCAGGAAGCAATAGAACCAACAGGTGAACCCCCCCATAATGCTAAACTAGGAGAGGTGACAGAAACACTGAAATGCGATGCCAGAAACAACTGCAGAAGAAGAACCAGGAACACCAACAGTGCAACAGAAGCACACACACAGGATAAAGGGCGGTGTCATAGACACAGTCTACATGGGCTAATGTCGTGGAAGGTACGCTCACTTGACAAGAGTGGATGCGCCTATAGTGGCAAATGCATCAGAATCCCCCCATGGCACTTTATAACTGAGTGCGAATACTAAAACTGAACCAGGTGAAAAAGATCCCAGAAATGCAGAAGAGGGCACTTGATCTCAGTGCGTTTACAGAACAAAGATACATCAGAAAGAGCATGCAAGCTCAGAAGTCATAAAGAAGAGTGCACTAAGAAACCAGAAGAAGAGATCCCCGGACCTGTAGAACCAAGCACACCACCAGAGGGCATAAACTGCATAACTCGAAGGAGTGAAAACCTAGAGCATAATCTGGAAGAAATACCTCTGCCACTGAATAGTACACAGAATCAGCTTTCCGACGATATCTTGTTTGCCAAAAAAGGAGTCCGGATGAGCCAGATATGACTCCCGGAAGGCAAAAAGAGATATCAGACTTCAACAGAAAAAAAAACTATTGAAACGGTGGAACCAAAAAACTTAACCTCCACCATCGAAAAGTTCTCGGAAAGAGCTTTCCGACGATATATGGAAGTCAGAAAAAGACCCCCGTATGCTCCTTGTAGAGCGAAAAAAGCCCAGTACCCCTAAAATTGCCAAAAAAGGCTTACAAAATGCCCCAGGAGCTAAAAAAATAAGCCCCCGGGCGCATGGAGCGCTCCGGGGGCTGGGACGCAGCCCCTGGTCGGTCATATGACTGCGCGGCTGTGTATATGAGCCCGCGGGGGCTGAAACGGGCCGCCACCGGCGGCGGGGGCCAGCGGAGCGGCGGTGGGCCGGGCGGAGCCTGCAGAGCGGAGCGGGGGCACGGGCCAGTGGAGCAGAGCGGAGGGCGGCGGGGGCGCTGGCGGAGCCGGGGTGGCGGCCGGGCCGGGCGGCAGCTGGGCGGGCCGCGGGTGGTGCGGTGGCGGGGGCCGCGGCTGCGATGGTCGCTGAATGCGGTGGCCGCTATGCGGTTGCTGCTGGGCGGCGCGAGGGTGGCCGCTGAGCGGCGCCCCCCCCAAAATTTTTTTTTTTTTAAAAATCGTCGTCTCGATCCGCGTGCCAGGTCGTATGGCCTGGTACCTAAAAAATTTTGCCTCAAATTGCAAAAGTGTCCAAAATGGACAAATTTTCTATGGATTCTGGGGTTTTTGGGCCTTCTGGACGCAATGAAAGTGTCTGTTTGGACCCAAAATGCCTCCAAAAATAGAGACCCCCCAGAACCACTAAAAAGAAGCCAAAAAAGCTTCTGAAACCCTCTGAGTCTGACAGCTTCAATAAAACTCGAACAGCCAGCAGCAAGACCGCTCTGATACCATGTTGGATTTGATAACCATCAAATCTTCCCAAGAACACCTGCATGCAAAGACTGCTACAAGAATGAAGACAGAAGAGAAGGTAGAAACTATGGCGGCCAAAAGGCCAGAGACTGCAAAACCATGTTGCAAGAAAATAATCTACTATTAACAATGATGAAAATAATACAATCTCCTTATGAATAACAAAGCGGTGAATCCTTATAAAGGATACCGAAACCCTAAAGGGAAAACATCTAAGAAAAGGAAACTTTCCTAAGTCTAACTTAAGCTAAGAGTAGAGAAACTAATAATTAACTAATTTAATTATTAGCAATACTCGACTACTCTAACAATATCTCCATGATAGCTTGCACCTTTTTTGAGTCTACCTCTATTCCTTTTGCTGATATGATATAGACTAGCAGTTTCCCAGAAGTGACACTAAAAGTACATTTCTTAGGATTCAATTTGAGTTGAAATCATTCCATGAGGTCCAATATCAAACTCAAATCCGATAAATGAGTGCTTCTTTGTTGTGATTTAGCAAGTGTGTCATCAACATAGTCTTACATGTTTTTATGCATCATATCATGGAATATGGTAGTCATAGCTCTTTGATAGGTTGCATCGGCATTCTTAAGACCAAATGGTATGAGATTCCAACAAAAGGTACCCCACATGCATGTGAAAGTTGTCTTCTCTTGGGTCTTTAGGGGTGATTTTGATCTAGTTATATCTGGAGAAGCCATCCATAAGGGAATACATTTCATAGCCCACTATCATATCGATGTTTGGAAGTGGAAAATCATCCTTAGGGCATGCTTTGTTTAGATCTCTGAAGTCAGTGCTTATGCGAATGGACTTATCATGTTTGGAAATAGGAACAATATTGGAAATCCATTCAGCGTAGTCAATAGCTCTTATGAAGTTAGCTTTTAGAAGCTTCTCAAGTTCAGTCTTAACCAATAATGCCACATGAGGATGCATCTTTTTAAGTTTTTGTTTGATAGGTTTTACCCCTGGAGCAATAGAGAAGTGGTGAATAATAAGCTCAGTGTCCAAACCGGCATGTCTAAATATGTCCATGCAAAGTTGATCTTTTTCTCTTGAAAAAATGTGGTAAATTGTTCTTTCTCCTCTACGAAGAGGGACTGAGCTACATGGATTATCTTAGGAGACTCCTCTATCCCTAAGTTGATTGGTTGTGTAGGTTCTATCAGAACTAAAGATCTTTCTTGGAATTAGCTAGGCAGACTACCAAGTACCTCATCTGCGGGTGCCTTGGAGAGGTTTTCACCCTTAGATACGTCTTTATTTTTACTATTTTGGGGTTGGGACACCACCACAATGTGGTTTTCACCATCTGACCATTTCTTTTTTCTTTTGATTTTATGACTAAGGTACTTGATATCTGATTCTATCATATTTTTTGTTGGTTCACTAGTGGAAGAGGTGGCAGGGTCAACGGCATTGAGGTAACAAGTGATCTCATAGTCATTTTGGAAGGAAGGCAATGTAGGTCTTTGATCCTAGGCATACCAACCTATGAGATCTAGGTGTATGAGAGGAAGTGAAGTGACAAGTTCAAGGTTATTGATGTGATAGGTATCATCTCTGGTGACAAGAGAATTCAAGCCTATAGAGTAGGCTCCAAAATTATCAAGATCTAGATTTTTCATAGAAGGACCAGCATGGTTCACTAAAGCAATACATGGATCAAACTCATCAGACCCTGCGTGAGACTCATCAACTATGTCGGGTTGGGCACTGTAAGTATGAATCACATCAATTTCCATATCCACTGTGGAAGATCCTTCTGAGAGAGTGTCCCATTTGTACTCATTTGAATCTATCATTGAACTTCTACTAGGATGTTTGCACCAAGAAGGTTTAGGATGCCTAGAAGTATAGGCACCCATGCCATTATGTGTGAGACCTTCTCTTTCTAGTAACCATGCAATATTTTTACATTGTCTACCTCTGAAGTCAAATTCATTAGGTACATTGTTTCTAGACATAGAGGCTTTAGCTATGTCATCATTAGGTATGCATTCTTCTCCCCAAAGGAGTGAAGTAGAAGGGAGAGCATCTCCCATTTGGACCATAGTGTATAGTGGTGATAAATCCATATTTGTATCTGAGTCACTAATCATGGGAGCATTTTTGGAACATTTAGGGGGGTCATCTTCGGCACCGTATCCTAGACCCGTGGTATCCTAAGAGTTTCAACCATCAGTATGACTCAAAGGTTCAACTAGAGCATGTCCATTATTACTTAAAGGTCCTTGACCTTGATAGCCCATTTTCTACAAAAGTGTGTAGCCTTTACCATAGCGTCTATGGGAGATGGAAGTAGCAACTATCATACTCTCTTCTTCCACTCTATAGATCCAATCTCTAAAATCTTGTTCTTCTTTTTATGCCTCTAAGGGTATGGACGTGTGAACAAAGGTACTGAAAACCATCATGGTAGAAGCAGAAGGCTTCATCTTGTCTGAAGGTCTACCATTTGACTTAGGAGAGATAGGCATAGCAGCAATAGAATCCAATGTGTATTCACCCATACCAATACTCATCATTTTTAATTTCTACTCAGTAGCAATAAGGGATGCACTAAGATCATGAGAAGGTTCATTGTGCAAGACAAACATGTCAGCAGTAGTGAGAGTATTAATAGAAATAGCATTGTCCCCAGGAATCACAATTTCAGCTCCATTGTACAGTAATATGATGCATTGATGGTAGGTAGAAGGAACAGCTTGCATGTCATGGATCCAAGGATGACCCAGAAGAATGTTGTATGTGATTGGGATGTCTAATACTTGAAACACAACATCTTTCACAACTGGACCCACTCAAACAGGCAGCATAATAAGACCCTTTGAAGACCTCTCCACTTCATCATATGTTTTGATAGTGATCTTTTGCCTAGGATCTACAACAAATTTAGATAATCCCAATTATTGCACAACATGAAAGGAAACAATATTCAACCCCACACCATTGTCTATCAGGACTTGATAGACTTGAGTATGGTAGACTTGGACCTCGATATGTAAAGCAAGATTATGTGGGTGACTAAGGGATATGTCATCCTCTACAGAAAATGAGAGATAGTGAGGAGATGAGATATGATTGACCATAGCCTGAAACCTATCTGGATCAATGTTATTAGGGACATTCGCTATGTGTAGAACCTTTTCAAGGATCTATTTGTGCAAGGGGGATATCTCAAGGAACTTTAAAATGGATATTTGGGCTGGTGTTCATTGCAACTGGTGAACAAGATCATAGATAGATATGGCTAAAGGAGTCACTTGTTTAGAAGATGAGGCTTGTTTGGGATCATGAGTAGTTTGAAGGATGATTTTGGCTTGCCCCCTAGTAACATCATTCAATATCTCACTTCAGGAAGATAAACCATCAAGTGTTTGCAAGACCAACTTAGGTGTGTCATGATTAATGTCACTATTACCTTGAGATCTCATCATGAAAACACTCTCAACGGGCTCTAACATGTTGATCACATTCTCATTGTTAGCATATGTATAATTGATCTTGGCATCATGATTTTTCTTGTTCACTTGAGAGGACTCCCCCTTTTCATACTCAAGTAGAGGGATTTTGAAGGCCTTGTGATCAAAATTCTTAACCAAGTCGTCTGTGAGAACTATGCCTCCATAAATAAGATCTTGAATAGCATCTTTGAGCTTGAAACAATTATCCGTGTTGTCCCTTATTTCTATGGTAATTGCAGAAATGATCCTCGTTCCACCAATCAGGCTTAACTAGTGGATTGAAGGGATGAAAATTGTCAGGAAGCGTAAGATACTTGTTGGTAACCAAGGTCTTAATAATCATGTCATAAGGTTTATCCAACTTGGTGTAGACTCATTGTTGATATGACTTCTTTGGTTTGTCTACATATTGAGGTTTAGATGCACTTTGAGTGTTGGAAGCCTCTTGTTGTTTAGTTGTGTAGATAGCATTGGAGAGGTGGAAAGTGGGCTCTTTAGCTTTAGGAACATCCACAACCCCATCATTGACAACATATTTGTTTTTGTTCCAAGGTTTGTTTTTGTCCTTTCCATTACCTCTGGTATCTTTGTTGATGACAATATCCCCTTTCCTTATGGTAACATCCTCAATATGGTACGCACTTTCAACCATGTCGTTGAAAGAGGAAAATAGTTGTTTCCTTAAATCATAATATAATTTAGGTACAAGAGTGTTTACAAAGATGTCAATCTTTTCCATCTCGGGTAGTTGAGGAGGATATCTAGAATATAACAACCTCCAATGTTGCAAGTAGGTAGTGAATGGTTCGCCTTGATTTTTCTTGAGAGCACCTAGATCTATCATGGTAATAGGCTACTGAATGTTGCATGAATAATGTTGAGTGAAACACCTAGCCAACTCATCAAAGGTCTTGAGAAGGTGTGTCAATTTTGCAAACCATTCTAGAGCTTGTCCTCTTAAACTCCTAGGGAACAACCATAGTATAAATATGTCCTCTTGAAGGAAGTCCATGCTAAGAGCATAAAAATGATGCACATGGTCATGGGGATCACCATTTCCATCATACTTATCATATTTAGAAAACTCAATGTCCTTAGGAAAAGGGACCATGTATAGACTCCTATCAAAGGGAAGAGCACAAATAGATTCTACAAAAGAGACCTTTGGAGGTTCCTTTTCTATTGCAAGTTGAGCAAGACGCTGGTTTATTTGTTGTAATTCATCTCTAAGGATTTCATACTTGGTTGGCACTCTTTCTTGAATGATTTGGCTGACATCATAACCATGAGGGAGCTTGTATCCTCTAGCAGTCATGTATTGAAAGTATTGATCCCCATTACGCTCTAAAAGTTTATGCATCAAACATTGGGCAGCCTCATCTTGTTCAAACCTCAGAAGTTCTTCACTAGAAACATCATCATTGGCCTCTTCCTCATGATGAGAGGGAGGAGGTCTAGGAGGTGAAGAAGGTGTGGCAAAATTTTATATTGGAGGGGACCTTGGTGGCGTATTGTTACCATGATTGCCACTAGTACCAAAAGGAGGTCTACTTTCATAACCACTAGTCTTGGGTTGATTGTGACACATTCCTCTTGAAGCCATGTGCCTAGCAGCATCCATTATGTTTTTATTATACTCTTTATCTAAGCATTCTTGGTTGTCTCTATGCTCAAAGTGTTCTTGAAAATGGTGATATTTCTCTTGTTCAGTCAAGGTAAGTGAGACACTATCTGTGCTTTTGGGGCTCTTGAATGCAGAAAAAAGGAAGCCTCCTTTATACCATGGGGTGACCTTGGGATCCTTGGAATCCTTAGATTTGTCTGGGCTAGAACTACCATCACTAACTGGCACTTGTGAGCATCTTTTAGGAGAGGGTAACTATGTATAGTTGAATGGAGGGTGACTCCCTTGCTCAAATTGAAACCAAGTTGTAACCGGCATGAAAAGAAATGTTGTTTGACTAATAAAATGAGGCAAAGTTTCTTAGATTTTGAGATGAGAAAAGCCAATAAAGATCACTTGTCAAGATAGCACAATAGAGATGGCTTGTCAAAGGTCCTCAAGAATTTATAGCAGTCAATTGACTCAAGTTGAGATATGAGAAAGAAGCTCGATTAGCAAATAGCTAGAGAGGTAACTGTAGTGTGACAAATGATCGAAAGTAGCATTTGTTAGGCTCAAACCCAATAGTTTTAAATCATCTTTCTCAGTCTAGAACAAACTTAAACATGCAAATAATAGGCCAAATTCAGGTAAGAATAGGAAAGGACACTCTGCGAAAAACTAAGATTCAAATTTGACAGCTTCGGATTGTAGATAGTAGTAAGACAACAAAATGATTCTATGCGATAGTTCATAGGATAGCAGGATGATACAATTTGGCCAGATGATATTTCACACACAAGAGTGTGATAGTAACCAGGTAGTTGATGCGATAGAATGTATAACGTTCAGGTGATACAAAGTTAGTAGTGAAGTATCGTGTGATAATACTCAGGCAGGTGGTGTGATAATTATCTAGTATCGCACGATGTTTGACCAGTGAATGTGTAAAACCCAGTTTTGAAGGTAATTTGATCAAAGTTGTAGTTTGATAAGTTCAATTTCTCAGTTTGGAATGTTGTAACAGTAGAAAATAGACAAGTCTACAAATAGTGAGGGATCAAACGTGTCATAAAACACTTGAACAAGGGAAAAAGCAACCTTGCCAAGACATGCACTTGGGATATGAAAACAAAAAATCCTATGAACACTACCGTGATGTTTGACGTTTAAGAACGTTTACATGAGTAGATCATAATGAAGACAATTCAAGCACTTGCTAACCTAGAAAGACAAAGGCTCAATACTCAACAACTTAGCCCACACTTGATGTCCCATTGCCTCACACAAAGTGGTTGCCCACAATAGATATTGGCTTTGTTGTGGAAGTGCCAATGACACAACCAAAGGAACACAGATGGTGAGTGTAAAATCTTGGGGTGATCTAGGTAGTCCACTAGGATCGATCCTTGCATCAAGATGTTGAGTGGAAAAATCAGGTAGCTTCTATCTAAGGTTTGTAATAAGGGCTTTCATTCGTAATACCCCTCTTGCTCCCCAAAGGGACTCCTTACCTTGCGGCAAGTAATGGACCTTGCGGCCATAAGAGTACCTTAAGCATTCTTGCTTAGCATTTTTCTCATGGTCACAATCCCACAAGTACTCATACTAAGAAAAGACAAGTAGTACATCTACCAAGTTTTTGTGTCCTTGATAGCCTTGAGTTTATAGTGGGTCGGAATAGCTGAGTATTAGCTTGTCCCCACTTGGGTCATTCCTCTTGATTGCTCAAGAGAAAGCCCTCTAAAGGATTCTAAACTAAACAAGAAGCAGATCAACCTTTGAAAGGAAAGATTTATGATCCACCACAAGGGTGAAGAGCATACTCTCTTATCTCAAAAGCCTTTCCCAAACACACCAAGCAATGTTCAATTAACCCTCTTTCTTTCAAAATCTAGAGGTGGGTCAAGATTTCAGATTCACCACAAGGATGACGAGCATACTTTCCTACCACCAAAAGACTCTAATGACAAGATATTAAGTGCCTAAGAAAATGAACTAGTATAATGCCACACTTAAAAATGAAAAGAAAGAACAAGCACTTGGTTGTTTGGCTTTTATGCTTTGGGCAGCCCTGCAAGAAAGATTAGTAGCCCTTGTGCATTTGAAGCTTTGACATGCATTCTTTTAGAAAACTATGCAAGCAATTAGGGCACACTTACAAGCACAACTCGTTAGGCCCACAAGGGTTAGTACAACAAAACCAGGTATAATCTACAAATAAATCTCTGTCCTAACATAGCAAATCAAAAACTAGAAAGTAGAAAACTTGAATCTTGCAAAAAAAAGAACCGAAAATGGTCACTTTTAGGCTCGGGTGACAATTTTTGCCGACAAAGGTTTGCACGATACTTTTTAGTATAGGGGTGCAATACTTCTATTCTGAGTGACACTTCACACTACCCCAAGTGACAAAATGTTATATAGCTAGGCGACAAAGTTCTGTATGGATGTACGATACTTTAAACTAGAAAAGTATCATGCGGATATGTAAGAAACTATTGTATGACACTATGAAAATGTCATACGATACTCTGTCAGAAAATACAAAAAATAGCTGAAATAGCAAGATAAAAGTGATGAAAATGCAGTGGAAATGCAAGAAAAGAAAGGCAAAACAAAGTTGTTCTGCCCCACGGTGGGCGCCAAAAATTTACAATCAAAATGTGCACTTCTCTAAGCCATTTATTCCAGGGGAATCCATGGATTGGAAACCTTGAAAAGCAACCTAGAGCTCCCTAGGCATGGAGTGCAAGGGTGTTTAGAGGGCTCTCAACTAGAGCTATTAAGCATGTAACCTTACCGGTAAACCATGCAATGGGAGATTCAAAGAGACAAGGGCAAGAATTCCAATATCTTCAAGAATCACAATGAAAAATGCAATGCAAGCTATGCTAGCATGAGAATGCAAGAATGCAACTAAACTATGGAAATGAGAGTGTTACAAGCCATTATTAGTTAAACTATGTGAACTAAGCTATAGCATGAAAGGAAACTAAGCTAAGAATTCCATGAGAACTAAGCTACAATGCAAATATGAGGAATGAAATGCAACAAGTTCTTCAAAAGCTCCAATGTAACCAAGAAAACCTACAGCATAACATTAGCATCAAGAGTGGGGATCCTATAATGAGAAGAGAGCTCTCCTTTTAAAGATAAATGGACCATGGAGATTGAGAGGCAAAATATTTGATCAAGGGTGGAGTTTGAAAGTGGGATCAATCCTTGTGCACAAGTCTCCTCTAGTGAGAAAGAAGTGTTGACTTTTGTGCCCCATGTGAGACAAAAAGCCTTTTCTTCTTATTTATTAAATATGAATAATGCTTTATTTGTGCAACTTAGGATAAAAGGTAAGTGAGGGCTTTTTATTTAATAAAAGGAGAGGGAATTCCTTTTAATTGAATAAAGACTTAGGATAAAATGGTTAATCCATAGAATATAATCAAATAAATGATAAAATTAGAATTTGATCAGGAGTAAGCAATTGATAAATTTAGCAAATAATGCTAAAAAGGGGCTAATAGTCTAGATGACCATTTTTGGGTGATTACACATATATATACATATACATATACATATAATGTAAGGCTAAATATATTTTTCATCCTCGTCATAGTTTAGTTGTATTTTATGTAATAATATTGCTTCATAGATTATGAATACATGCATGCCAAACACAATACTTGGACATGATAAATATTTATTTCAGGCTCTTAAACTATTTGTGAAGTTATTTAAACACAGTATTAAGAACATTTTTTATATGCAATATATGTGTTTCCTTGGATGAAGTTGATAGTCATATCAATCATCTTCTTTCTAATATGTTTTCCATCAACACTATCTGGCTGATCAAATTGATGTTCATAAATGCATTAGGGATCTGATCTACAAATCCTATATAGAATTAGATAGAACCAAGTGAGTCATCACAAAAAAAGTAATATTAAATAAACTCTATATTTATATTTTAGATGGACACATTTTCCTCCCAAATATGCTAGGTTTTGTTTCGGTTTAAAAATTATTTTGGTCCATTTACGAATTTAGATTTATTAATTTCACTTTGAGCTAGATAATTTCATCTTGACATATTAATACATTTGCACAATTCAACAATGGACCAGAATTTGAAGAGCATTTTGTATTTAGTCATCTAGTCATTGTGGGTCTTTTAATCTAATTTTTACCATATCATTAGAGAAAATCACGACTCTAGACATGTGACTTACCATTATAGAGATCAAAGGCGTTTATCTCTATTTATCAAAAAAATTCCCCAATATATAATTCAAATGGATGTTCATATAATAATTAGGGATAAAATCTACAAGTCCCATATAAAAATAACTTAGATGGAACTTAATGAATCAACACAAACACAAATGTAACATTAATTAAATACTATATTTATATAGGAAATCTAGCATCATTGATGCTCTAAATATACAAGGCTTTATTTTTTGTTCTAAATTTCTATTAGTTCAATTGTGAATTTGGCTCTATTATTTTTGCATTGAGCTATAGCATTACATCTCAGCATATAAATACAATTATACATTTAAACAATGGCTTATAATTTAAAGACCATTTTGTATGTAGTAATCTAAACATTGTGAGACTTGTAATCTAGGTATTATTATCTCTTTAAATAAAACCACAACCCTAGATACATGACTTATTTGTTACAAAACTCAAAGATGTTTAGATATATTCATTAAATAAATGACCCAACATATAATTCAAATCTATGTTCATATAAGCACTAGGATTGGATCTAGAAATGCTATATAAAATTAACCTAGATAGAACAAAGTGAAAAAAAATGAAGATAAATATAACATAACTTAAAAACTACATTTATATAGTAGATGGACACATTGTTTTCCCATATATGCTAGGCTTGTTATTGGTTTCAAATTTCTTTTAATCCAATTATGATTTTTTCTTTATTAGTACACATGGAGTTAATTTTTTTTACCTTGACATATTAATGCATTCGAACACTTCAACAATGATTTAGAATTTGAAGACCATTTTGCATTTAGTTATCGAAACATGCGACACTTGTAATCTAGGTATTACTACCTCTTTAAAGAAAATCATGAATCTAAATGTACACAACTCATTTATTATAAAGCTTAGATATAATGAACTATATTTATAAAAGAAATGACCCAGCATATAATTTAAATTAATGTTCATAGAAGCATTAGATATTAGATCTAAAAAATTTATATAAAATTAACTTGGAACGAACCAAGTGAATCAACATGAATATAAATGTATAATCAACTAAAGACTAGACTTTTATAGAAAATGAGCACATTGTTCATCCCAAACATGCTAGGCTTGTTGTGGGTTTAAAATTTCTCTTGGTCTCAATGATATGTAGAATTTGAAGAGCATTTTGTATTTATTTATCCATTCATTGTTAGATTTGTAATCTAGATAGCAGTGCATCTTTAAAGATAATTATGGCTCTAGATACAAAACTTATTTATGACAAACCTCAAAGATGTCAACCTCTATTCATAAAAGAAAAGACACAACATGTAATCTAAATTAATGTTCGTATAAGTGCACTAGGGACTAGATCTACAAATCCTATATAAATTAACTTGGAAGGGATCGAGTGAACCAACATGAACAAAAATATGGCATTAACTAGACTAAATTTATATAGAAAATGGACAAATTGTTCCTCCCAAATATGTTAGGCTTGTTGCTGGTTTCATATTTCTTTCACTCTAATTATGAGTTTGGATTTATTAGTTTCACATGGAGTTAAAACATTTTTATCTTGAAATGTTGATGCATTTGTACACTTCAAAAATGTATTAGAATTTGAAAAGCATTTTGATGCAGAAATCATGGTTAGTCTTCACCCAAAGGGGTCTAATCACCTTGAATTATTCAAAAGGTCATGAACCATAGGCTCCACACCTTCATAAATAACTTCCTTAACATGATATGACTTCTCAAGAACAACTAAATCAAGTTCTTCTTGGATTGAATTGAGTAATCTTCGTAGTGACCCTATTTGGTTACACTAGCCATTATGGGTAATATGAAATTTAGGGAATGCAGTTGGATAACTTTCCTAGACCTTATTTAGGGTCAATGAAATAATAAATCCACCATTTAGGATCCCTCTACACTCATGGTCATGTTACTTCCTTCTTTAGGCACTCAATTTCCTTGTAGCCCTTCACAATCGTTTAATGGGCGCAACTTCCATACTCTCCAAAGGACCAAGAAAATAGAGAGAAATTATGGACACCCTTTTCTGAGTTACAACTCTACCCTAACTTTGGGTATGTGACTCCAAAATTCCATTCCCAAACAATTACTGATCCAAGAAGCCTAATTGCTCCTAATAGGACTAGTTAACAAAGGAAGTTCCCCTAAAATGAGATGCAAAGATAAATGATGGGATCCAGGATGATTACCATATCAAATACACTCCAATATTCAATTTGAGTATTTGATTGAACCCCAACATGCCTCTATCACCAAATGCTAATTTTGTTCACTGGTTGCCACATAGAGATGTCAACCAAGAATCAGTTGGATCTTTGACCTTTGACCAACAATCTGCAAAATGGTTCAAGATTCTTAAAATACATACATTTTCCCCTCCTTTCACCAATCCTTAAGTTTTTCCAATGGTGGAATGAGGAGGAAAAGACATTTATTCAGGGAAACCCTAGGTAACTAGGGTTTGCTGACTGGTTTTACTAAAAATGCCACAACTTTTCTTATCTGATGAATCTAAGGGTTAGAGTAGGTGAAAATGAAATATAATTCATCCTACTTCAATATTCCATTGATCTCACACCCTAAGGAGTCCGTACAGGATCATACATAACCAAATAATTTGTTATATGTAGGAAAATAGTCTCTTTTTTATTGACTTTATCCAAAAATGTACATCATATTTTTCCTCCACCCACCTGTAAGGGCTATATGAGGACTTCTTCCAATGGTTACAACCAAATTTCAACCATGGATCCATTGGGATGAGTTTTTACAACTAATTTTCAAAAGTTATCAAGCTAACAAGAAGTTGCTATGCAACTTTTTATGCAAAAGTTGCATTTTTGCATTTCTTGCTCTAAATGACCCATTATTGCTTGCTCACATGCCTAGGGTCATAAATAGAAAAAATATCCTAAGAAATGCCTACAATACTAAAAATAACATAAAACATCAAATTTCAAGGTTTCATGACCATAGTTGACCAAGTGGTTCATAAAGACCAAATCTTGGCACTAGGTCTTACAATAGGAACATTATTCTTCCTAAGAAATCCTAATAGTTTAAGACATGTAGGAGATGCCTTTGGAGGATTATTTCATGATGTTGGGGCTCCTGCACCATACTCCCCTGGTGAAAAAGAACTCAAGTTCCCACTTGAGGTGATTTGGTCTATAGTGAAGCCATGTTTGAGAATGTCTTGTTTTATCATCCATGTGGCATCAATGTCTATAAGTCCTTTCCATTTCATTATGTACTACAAGTAGGTGTTATTTTTGGTCTTTTTGAGGACTTTGGTTTGAAGAATCTTTTCCAAAGAGATAGGTTGGCTAGGAGGTAGGTCGTGAATACATTCACCTTGTGTATCATCTCTGTCTACTTGTTCACATGTAGTACCTACATTGTCTTTAAAAATTGTTAAGTTGGCAACATTAAAAATAGGAGAAATAGAGAATGTGGGTGGCAATGTAATTTCATAAGAATTCTAGCCAAACTTGTGAAGTATTGTGAAAGGTCCAATCTTCTTCATTTGAAGCTTGGTGAGATTAACTTTGGGAAGCCTTTCCTTCCTCAAGTAAGCCCACACTTTGTCACCTATCTGAAAGTGTACTTCCCTTCTTCTTTTATTTGCTTGTGTCTTGTATTTTTGCACTAACTATTACATATTGTCTTCTACTTGGTCTTGGATCTATTTGATCATATCTTCTAGTTCTTCACCTTGAGAACTAATATGAAAGTCATTTGGGAGAGTTCTAAGTTCCATTGGTCCCCTTAGATGTAGACCATAGACTATGTGAAAGGGATTCTTTCTTGTTCACCTATTGACAGAGTCATTAAAAGAAAATTCTACTTATGGGAGAAGAAGATCCCAATTTTGGGTGTATTTCTTTGTGAGGCATCTAAGTAGATTTCCCAGGGATCTATTTACTACTTATGTTTGACCATCAGTTTGGGGATTGTAGGGAGAGATGAATTGCATATTTGTACCCAATTTCTTATGCAACGTCCTCCAAAAGTGACCCTAAGACTTTGCATCTTTGTCTAATACAATTGAATGAGGTAACCCATGAATTTTGACAATTTCCTTGAAGAATAGTTGGACAATGTGTGATGCATCATGAGTACTCTTGCATGGAATAAAGTGTTCCATTTTGCTAAAGTGGTCAACCACTACAAAAATGTTGTCAAATCTCTATTTGGTCCTTGGTAACCCCATCACAAAATACATTGAAATTGCTTCCCATGGTTTGGAAGGTATTGGTAATGGTTGGTAAAGTCCTCGGTTGAAACTCCCTTTTCTTTCTGGAAAATGATACAACTTTGTACAAATATTTTCACATCATTTGGTATCTTAGGCCAATGATAATGCCTCCTGACTGATTCTAAAGTTTTGTCTAGGCCAAAATGAGCACTCATTCCTCCATAATTCTTCTCTTGGATGATGTTGTCCCTCATGGAACACCTAGGAATGCAGAGTTGGTTTACTTTGAAAAGTAAGCTATCTTGGATCATAAAATTTGAGAAGTGGTACTTGTCCACAAGTTTAGTACACACTTCATATGCCTCACCAAAATCTAGATCTTCAATGTAGAGGTCTTTAAGAGCACTTATCCCAATGATTTTGATTTGTATCTCTTGGACCAAGATAATTCTCCTACTTAGTCAATCAGCCACTTTATTAGATACACCCTTCTTATGTTTTATTGAGAATGAGTAGGCTTGGAGTTACTCCATCAACTTAATGTGTTTGACACTTAACTTTTCTTAGGTATTCAAATAACTTAGAGCATGATTTTTTGTAAAAACAACAAATTCCTTGGGAAAATGGTAATGCCTCCATTTCTTTAGGGCATGTACCATGGCATGTAACTCTAAGTCATAAGTGGAGTATCTCTTCTTTGCATCATTGAGTTTTTCTCAGAAGTAGGCTACTGGTTTTCCATCTTGGCTTAATACTACTCCTATGGCCAAGTTACTTAGATTAGTCTCCACTATGAATACTTTGTTGAAATCAGGGAGTGTAAGGATAGGGTACTGTGCTACTCTTTCTTTCAAGTAATCAAATGAATTGTTAGCCTTCTTAGTTTGGACAAATTTCACTTTCTTTCCACCTTTGATTGTATCTAACATAGGTGCACACACTTGACTAAAAATTTTAATGAATTTTCTATATAATGCTTCCAAACCATGGAAACTTCTAACATCACCTTGATTTTTGGGATGTGGTCAATTAATTATAGCATCCACCTTTGAGGGGTCCATCTTGAGTGTCCCTTGGGAGATCACAAATCCCAAAAAGATGAGTTCTTTTTGATAAAAGATACACTTTTCTAGATTTATCAGTAATTTTTATTCATGTAACCTTTTGATTACCATTTCCAAATGTTTGAGATGTTCCTCCAAACTGATGCTATAAATTAAGATGGCATCAAGGTAAACAACAAGAAATTTCCCATTATAGTAATGAAAACATTCATTCATCAATCTCATAAAGGTGGAGGGTGCATTTATTAACCTAAATGTCATGACAAGCCATTCATAAAGACCCTTTGTTGTATAGAATGTTGTCTTCCATTCATCACCTAGTTTTATCCTTATTTAATGATAACCAGATTTTAAATCAATTTTTGAGAAATAGGAAGCATTGCCCAATTGATCCAGCAAGTCCTCAATCCTTGGGATTGGGAATCTATATTTAATGGTTATTTTATTCACTACCAAACTATTAGTACAGAGCCTCCATTTTCCATCCTTCTTTGGTGCTAGGACTAATGGGACTGGACAAGGGCTTGGGATCTTTTGAATTAGGCCTTTTTGAAGAAGATCTTTTACTTGGTTTGAAATCTCTACATTTTGAGTGGGGATCATCTTGTAAGGGGCCTTATTAGGCAAGGAGGCACTAGGTACAAAGTCAATTTGATGACTTATATCCCTTATGGGTGGGAGGAATGAAGGAAAGTCACTAGAAACTATACCCATCATGGTAGGTTTCTAGTAGTTTTTGGACTTCCCTTGGCATTGAATTCTCTTTGTGTACTATTGTTGTATCCTTTTATTTAAATGGATCAAGAAATATCCTCCCTCATCTACTCCTTTCAATGTTTCAATTATTTCCTTCTCTCGTACTACTATCACCACTGGCTCTTTTTCTTGTTTTGTATTTAGTAGAGGCGTGATTGTAAGAGAGACACCATTTTGGATAATGGTATAGGTATTCTTTCTACCATTATGAGTGGCATCCACACCATATTGCCATGGTCTACCTAGGAGTAGATGGAAAACATCCATGTCTACTATATCACATAGGACTCTATCCTTGTAGTCACTTATAGAAAACTCTACCCAAGCTTGTTCTTTAACCACTGTTTGTTGACCCTTAGTTAATTGAGAAACATTATAAGGAAATAGATGTGGGAATCTTTTTAGTTTTATCTTTTGAACCATCTTATTAGATACAAGATTTTTAGTAGAACTGGAATCAATGATTAGTTTACATACCCTTTCATGGATTTTGCAATTGGTCCTGAATAATGACTTCCTTTGTGGTGGTTCTCTGCCTTGTGGCATCTGTAACAAGGTCTGCTTCATGATCAAGCATATACCTTCTTCTGGTTCAAGCTCCTTTGAAGTGTTTCTCTGATTGTCTTCTTGGGCTAGTTGTACTCTTCTCTCTCCTTGATGGTTTGATCCCATCTTCCTAGGGCATCTAGCTCCATAGTCTCCCAACTTGTTATAGGTGAAGCATTTCAAAGCGCCATTGTTCACTCCACCAAATCTCCACCTTCCAAAGGGTCTCTTTCCTCTATAGTTGCCTCTAGACCTTGAATCACCCTATTATTTGGTTCCTTGGTTCTACTCCACAGATTTGTTATCATTTCTTGACTTTCCCTTGTTCCAAGAGTTTCCTCTTCCTCTAAAACTCTTGTTTTAGTTATTGCCTCTGCCCTTATTGTCTTGTTCTTATTTCCTTCTGATCTTATCTTCTACTTTTTGTGCCAACTGAAAGCATTGTTGGACTATGGTAGGACTAGTTAGGCTTAATTCATCTTGTACTGTAATCTTCAGACCTTGCATGTACCTTGCAAGTTTCACACATTCTGGCTCTTTCATCTTAGATTTCATGACAAGCCTTTGGAATTCCTCAGTGTAGGTTGAGACAATCATTTCCTTTTGCCTCAAACTCATTCTTCTCTTATGAAGTTGAACTTAATATTCCTTAGGGACATATTCTTTCTTGATTATACTCACCATCTTCTTCCAAGTGGTGACTTTTTGTTTTCCACTCTTCACCCGATCATCTTAAGTGAAGTTCCACCATGTGAGTGCAAAACCCTTTAGTCTTGACTTGGAAATCTTTATCCTTTGATTCTCAGGGATATCTTCACAATCAAAGAAACTCGTGAGGGCATCCATGCAATCCAGAGAAACATCTGGGTCCATCTTCTTATCATATATAGGCAAATCAAGCTTGCATCCATGGCTCTCCTCTCCATAGAGTTTAGATTCTTCAACAGTAGCCTTTGATCTGCATGAACTTCTTCTTATTATTCAAGGGGTTCTTCTTCACTCCCTTCCTCAATATCTTTAGAGTTTCCACTACTCTTCTTACGAAGCTCTTCCCTAAGCTTTTCCATTTCTTGCCTCATTAGTTGCATCTCTGTGTTTCTTTGTTCATCTTGTTTTTATTTATTCTCCCTCAAGTACCTTACAATCTCTACATTGGTCATGCTTGCTGACAACCCACCATCTTCATCTCCTAACATGGTGTTACAAACCTCTAACCTAAGGATCTTAGGTTCTTTGATACCACTTGATGTAGAGCTTATGGTTGGTCTTCGCCCAAAGGGGTCTAATCACCTTGACTAATTCAAAAGGTCATGAACCATAGGCTCCACAACTTCACAAACAACTTCCTTAACATGATATGACTTATCAAGAACAACTAAATCAAGTTCTTTTTGGATTGGATTGAGTAATATTCCTAGTGACCCTATTTGGTTACACTAGCCATTATGGGTAATATAAGAGGCAATATTAAATTTAGGGAATGGGGTTGGATCAACTTTCCTAGACCTTATTTATGGTCAATGAAACATGAATCCACCATTTAGGATCCCTCTACACTCCGAGTCATGTTACTTCCTTCTTTAGGCACTCAATTTCCTTGTAGCCCTTCACAATCGGTTTAATGGGCACAACTTCCAAAATATCCAAAGGACCAAGAAAACAAAGAGCAATTTTGGACACCCTTTTTTGAGTTACAACTCTACCCTAAATTAGGGGATGTGACACCAACATTCCATGCCCAAACAATTACTGATCCAAGAGGCCTAATTTCTCCTAATAGGACTAGTTAACAAAGGAAGTGCCTCTAAAATGGGATGCAAAGATAAATCATGGGATCCAGGATGATCACCATATCAAATACACTTCAAATATTCAATTTGAGCATTTGATTCAACCCCAACATACCTCTATCACCAAATGCTAATTTTGTTCACTGGTTGCCACATAGAGATGTCAACCAACAATCAGTTGGACCTTTGAGCTTTGACCAGAAAACTACAAAATGGTTCAGGATTCTTAAAATACATACATGTTCCTATCATTTCACCAATCCTCAAGTTTTTTCCAATGGTGGAATGAGGAGGAAAAGACATTTACTTAGGGAAACCCTAGGTAACTAGGGTTTGATGACTGTTTTTACTAAAAATAGCACAACTTCTCTTATCTAATGAATCCAAGGCTCAAAGTAGGTGCAAATGAAAGATAATTCACCCTATTTTAGTCTTCCATTGGTCTTGCACCGTAAGGAGTCCCTACAAGATCATACAGAACCAAACAATTCATTGTATGCAGGAAAATAGTCTCTTTTTTATTTATTTTCTCCAAAAATGTACATCATCATTTTCCTCCACCCACCTGTATGGGAGGAGGTTTTACAACTAATTTTAAAAACTTGTCAAGCCGATAAGAAGTTGCTAGTCTCTTTTTTATTTATTTTCTCCAAAAATGTACATCATCATTTTCCTCCACCCACCTGTAAGGGCTATATGAGAACTTCCTCCAATGGTTACAATCCCATTTCAACCATGGATCCATTGGGAGGAGGTTTTACAACTAATTTTCAAAACTTGTCAAGCCGACAAGAAGTTGCTATGCAACTTTTTATGCAAAAGTTGCATTTTTGCATTTCTTTCTCAAAATGACCCAGTCTTGCTTGCTCACATGCCTAGGGTCATAAATAGACAAAAAATCTGAAGAAACACCTAAAGTACTAAAAATAACACAAAACATCAAATTTCAAGGATCCATGACCATAGTTGACCAAGTGGTGCATAAAGACCGAATCATGGCACTAGGTCTTACAATAGGATCATTATTCTTCCTAAGAAATCCTAATAGTTTAAGACATGTAGGAGATGCCTTTGGAGGATGCCTTCATGATGTTGGGGCTCCTGCACCACATTCTCTATTAAGTTATCCTGTCATTGTAAGATTTGCAATCTAGGTTTTATGGTCCCTTTAGAGTAAAAATCATGACCTTAGATACACTACTTTCATTACAAAGGTTGAAGATATTAGGTCTATTCATCAAAGAAATGACCCAACATACAACTAAATGACCATCAACACAACTATGCATCTCAGTATTTGATCATAAGTTTTAAAAACGTGCTTATTCATCAATTAAATGACCCAACATACAAGTCAACAATAATCAACAAAACTCTACATCTCCATATTTGATCATAATTTTAGAGACATGTGCTTATTCATCAAAGAAATGACCTAAAATAGAACTCAACAATGATCAAGACAAGTCTACATCTCAATATATTCAAACATAATTTTAAAGACACATATTTATTCATCAAAGACATACAACTCAACAATAGTAAAGACAACTCTACATCTCAATATTTGAACACAATTTTAGAGGCATGTACTTATTCATCAAAGAAATGACCCAACATACAACTCAACAATAATCAAGACAACTGTACATCTCTATATTTGATCATGATTTTAAAGACATGTGCTTACTCATCAAAGAAATATCCCAACATACAACTCAACAACGCTCAAGACAACTCTACATTTTAATATTCCATCATAATCTTATAGACACATACTAGTCATCAAAGAAATGACCCAACATACAACTCAACAACGATCAAGACAACTCTACATTTTAATATTCAATCATAATCTTATAGACATGTACTATTCATCAAAGAAATGATCCAACATACAACTCAACAACGCTCAAGACAACTCTACATCTCAATATTTGATCACGATTTTAAAGACGTGCTTACTCATTAAAAAAATGACCCAACATACAACTCAACATCTGTAAGAAATGATAAGGAAGAGCAAAAAAGATCTTGTTTAATCTAATGAGCAAAGTGTGAGGAAATGCATACCATGAAATAACCAAGTCTAGAAGCATTCACCAAGCAATATGAGACAATGTTTTTGAAGGGGGAAAAGCGTAAAAAAAACCCCGTGATATTATTATGAATGGGCCAAAAAAGCCTAAGAGAGAGAGAGAAAGAGAATGAGGGCAAAATGCTCATACAATGCTTCAAGAGAATGAGAATGATAAACTAAATGTTGCAAGTGAATGAATAAGAATGAGAAAAGAAGCATCTCTTATGTAGAGATGAGAAGAAAGGAGTTGAATGTAACTCTCATGTGCATGTGAGCCACATTCATAGTGTGTGTGCCACTTGTGCTATTTCCTCTTAAGGAGGAATCTAGGAATAAAAAGAAATTACAAATAAATATTATATCCTCACACATGGAAAAGAGGACAAGTGTACATGTAAGGATTCTATAGGAATCTCCTACTAACATAATAAATAAACTAAACTACCTTGGTTTATAATATATTTCACCAAAGAAAGATTACATATTCTAACAACATCACTCAAAACAAATCTACATTTAAATATTCAATCATTATCTTATAGACATGTACTGTTCATCAAAAAAGTGACCCAACATACAACTCAACAATAATCAAAACACATGCCTACATCTCAATATTTAATCATAATTTTAAAAACGTGCTTATTCATCAAAACAATGACCCAAAATACAACTCAACAACCATCAATACAACCCTAATCCCAATATTCAACCATAATTTCAAAGTCATGTGCTTAAATTATAAATCCCCATTTGGTCATTTGATTAAAAATAGAAAAGTTGCAAACAAAATATACTTTCCCCAAGCTACTTTAACGAGGTTAACGGTGGGCTTGATGCATTAAATTTCAACAAAGTACATGGGACATTCACATCCAAATCAAACAAAACACCCAAAAATTAATTGACAGCAATGGTCATAGCTGACCCAACAAATCTATGGTCAAGTCTTTTGAGTAATCACATGTGAGGTAGATCAAAAATACCACGAGAACAGACTGGACTCAGATGCTGCATGCTCAGAACTGGCACTGTGAAGTTGGCCTATCTGCAAACTTTCTCTATCAGGAAGAAAAACTCTCTCATTTCATCCACGTTGCACAAGTTTTTCAACCTTAAAAACAAACGCAAAAGAATGTTAAACATTTAACATGTGCACTATGGTAAGATTTTTCTTTCCTTGAGCTTTAATGGCGTACTTTTAACAGTGAAATACCAACAGAAGACAGATTAGCAGTCAGAGTTCTGGTTGACAGTCATAACTCAGATATGCAGCCGAAATTCTTATGTTGGAAAGTTTCCTTTCACATATGAGAGAGTTTAGATTTTTAGGTTTTTTACCTCATGTCTGTTTTAATCGTATACGGTCATTGATCGATTTGAAATTTATGGTGTGTAGCTCGTTTGCAAGGCTTTCAAATGAACTTTGAGAGGCGAATGTTTAGGCTGTAATGGTTGTCTCTATCTATATTTAATTTAGTTTTTTTCTTGAATTTCTGTTTAAGTATATTCTTGTATTTTTTAAATATTTTGATGATATATCATAGAATGTAATCTAAAATATTGATATTAAAAATTTTAGAGTATCAAATTTATAAAAAATTAAATGATAATAATAATAAAAATTTGCTCCATAAAATGATTATTATATTGTATCATAATTAAAGTATAATTAGTATGAAGTTTACCAATAATTAGAGTAAAGAAGAAAAAGTACAATATGTAATATTAGTCATAAAAAGGTGCTCACAAATTTTAAACTGGTAGTCATCACCACATTGTGAAAGTGTAGGTATGTGTAATGTCATTGTGGATTCACTTTGATTTTTTGATTTGGATTGAATTAAAACAAATATTTTATTTATATTGTAAATTTTTTTGTAAAGTTAATTTAAATTATATTTGATTTTTAATTCTTTGAGGATGTGGATTTGATTCTTTATGATTCTTATTTTAAGTTAAATTTATAGAAATGTAGTTTTGAATTTACTTTTAAATCATATGTACTTTTGAATTTTTTGGTTGTTTTTAAATCTGATTTAAGATCACATGTATTGATTTTCAAATTTGAAAAATAAAAATTTAATTGTAAATTTAGATTAACTTAATTGCAATTAATTATTATATGTTAAATTATGTATAAAATATTAAAAATAACATGGTACAGTGATATGAAAGAGATAAAGGCTCAGGTCATTTGATTATTTAGGAAGAATTTAGGATGTACCTAGAAATTATAGCATTATTTGGTGAGAGCACAAAAAATTTAAAAAATTATCATCCGCATTCATACTATAATAAGTATAAGAATTACATGGAATTTATGTAAACTTATTTAAATTATTTAAATCAATCCAAGTGTTTGAATAAGGTCTAAACTGGGAAGTTAGTCCTCTTCACAATCCCTACATGGTAAACTCTATTATTTCTCTTTAGCATAATCTTGTCACATGGGCTTCACTTAGTGAACCTGAATCATAGCATGTGCATTCATGGCATACTAAAGAATCCCCCTATTTTCAAAAAAATATTGCCCTAAACTCCTTTTTTTTACTACCCTCTAATATCCACCCAATACGCCCCACACCTATTTTCCTATATAAACCCTCAACCCTTGCCCATAAAACCCCTCCCCCTATTTAGGCAATATATTGTCCCCTTTTTTTGTCCATTTTAAACCCCCCAATATGAACACACGTGATAGTGTATTGCCCCTTCAGTGAATACCCCGTGCATCTTGTTTAGATTATTAGAGGTAGGTACATTTTTCAAGAAATTAGGTAGTATGTTCAATGTCACGTCTTCTAGGCTCAAAACTATAGATGTACAAACCTAAAATCACTAACATGGGATTAAAATAGAGCATATAGTAGATAATTTCAAACTAGTGGAAATTGATGTCGATTTTCCAACTAATTACTAAGGTGAATAATAAAAGTTATCATCTACAATAAATATTTTCTTGTCATATTTGAAGCTAGGTATGTAAATTCCTCTTTTTCCAATTAGGAATATATGTTTATGCATACAATCATTTATGCTTTCAAGGCACATATTATAACTCTAGTATTATATGTTATTTAGCATTGTTTAGTTAATTTAAGCTATATATTTATAGTGTAGGATACTTTTATTCTTCAACATAATCTGGTGAACCAATCTAGTCTCATACCCCCTATGATTGCACCTTGGGGTTTGTCCTTCCACCTTGCTTTGTCAAATCTTATCATTATAGTTATCTTTCATTTTATATTTAAACTACAATCACAATGTTTCAACATAATTCACATAGGATTTCAACATGTTATCATTAATTTCATCTCATATTTATTAAATGTTATATCTTTCCTTCTACAGCTCTATGAGATTCCACATTGTGATTTTTCCTTCATGCATATATCCAGATATATATGTCATTTTTACACTTCAATTATTCTTATCCATTAATCATTGATGACATTTTGTTATCATGGATGTTGCTACATGTTCCATGAGTGAGTTGGTTTTATGTCTATCTAGTTTCCACTCCCTCACTGACCTTCTTATTAGTTTTCATTCTATTATAGAGGAACTCTCTTTATGTTTCAAAATGATCCATGGCTACCATACCCATTGATGTAGTTTCAAAAATAACAATTAAATACAACAATGTTCCCACTAGAAATATATTGGACCCACCCTAAGGCTTTGATTAACTATTCATGGATATGTTTATTTTTCTCAAATGTTATGTAATTAATTTCTAAAATAAGATTTAGAATTTTTGGAACCTTATTCAAAATTTAGAAATATATAAATGATAAAATTCTCAACATGTTTTGATTTTATATTTTAATAAAGAGAAAAGATATTTTAATTTAACTCAAAGTGACTATTAGAGAAATAGAAGAGCTCGTAGGAGTAGGAACCTGACTAAGAAAACCACATACATTCCGCAAATAGATGTAATAGAAAAAAATTACTATATTAGAAAAAAATAATAAATAAAACTTTATATTAGTTACAAAATAATAAGACGATGGGGATAAAATTGTTAGATTCACTAAAGGAATCAAATTTATAGGATCGCCAACAAAACAAAAAATATCCTTCTATAATAGAGAAAGGCAAGAAAGTAAGTTTTTCAATAATGAATAAAAAATACAATAGAACAATAATGATCAATGAATGTCACAAATGTACAAATCAGACCTTGTTTAGAAAGACAAAGTTGAAAGGTAAGAAAAACTATTTTTTTAGTACTATGATATGAGACAACTAGAGGATAAAATCAAAATTTTAAAAAGATTCCTAGTGGCCTAAGTAAATTTTGTTAGAGTAATAAAGTGTTTACTTATTAATTAAATCATGTTTGATTTAATTATTAAGTCAATTATTATCTCTTTATACTTAAGCTAAAATTTAGGCATATAATAATTAATTCTTTTATTAATTATTATTGTGCAACCTAGGTTTTACCTTTTTAGGTTTTCAGATCTCCTTTTATAAGGATTGATCTCCTTTGTATTCATAACATATCATGTAACAAGTTATTCATTATTGAATTGAAACATTTTTTTTTGTACATCAAGAATGATTTCTCCTCTCTCATGGATCAATGCATTCAAGCCTCCATAGCTTCTTGCTTCTTCTCTCTCTCTCTCTTTCTGTGACGTGTTTACATACAAGTCTTCTTGGGAGTTGTGGGTTGTTTACTCATCAACTCCAATATGGTATAAGAGGTTCAGATCTGTTTGCCCATGTCCTCTTCCTGAGAGATTTGGACGTGTTCGTCAGATCTGCATTTTAGAGGGTTTTGTGTCAGATCTAGGGGGACATATTTTTTCTAGTCATCTTGGCTTCAAACGAACTGCACGATTACATTCAAAGCATCCAAGAACCCTTAGATCCATATAAAATTTGTCCAATTTTGACAAATTTGAAATCTGTGGCAAATTTTTTTTTGTAACCGGCCCCAACATGGATCCCAAGGCACTTTGGGCCCAAACGGACCTCGCCATTGAGCTCACAACACCTAAAAACCCCTATTTCCATACAAGGAATGTCCAATTTGGATGACATTGCATTCTGAGGGAAAAAAATTTTGCATACCAGGGCCAACCTTGGTACGCATCTCGAGACAGGAGTACAGATTTCAAAAAAAAATTGGGGCCACCTAAGCGCCACCGTAGACGGCCCCGCTAGCGGCACCACTATGGTGTCTGCCAGTGGCAACCACTAGCGGGCACCACGGCGTAACCGTCGACGGTCATGGCTAACTGTCCAGGGTTAACCGACGGTTAGCCATTTTTTTTGGCCTTGTTGCATGATTTGGAGTGCTTCTGATAGGTAGTTGGTTTTTTGAGCATATCTTGGGCATCCGAAATTGAAATTAGGTGTACAATATACCGTCAGAAAGCTAGTTCCGAGCTTGATCCAAATTTTCTAGTATGGTTTCAAGATTTTTTCTATTTTTTCACATTTTGTTGATGTCAAAGTCATATGTTTTCTATGCTCTCGACGTTTCAGACCTCTTGCATTTTGGGATCCATTTCTCTTGCATCCGGGCTCCATTTTCAACAAACAAGATATTGTTGGAAAGCTCTTTCTGAGCTTGTATTAGATTTGAAGGATTAATTTGTAATTTTTTGTTTTTTTTTATGTCACCAACATTTAGATCCTTCCGAACACCTTCTTTGGGCCCTCCAACGTAGCTGTTGGTTTTTTGCTCATAACTTGAGCATACGGTGATGAACTTGGGCAAATGAGATATCTTCAGAAAGCTGGTTCTGAGATATATCCAGATCTAGAGGTTTGAATTTATGATTTTTATTTTTTGATAGTTTTTTTTTACTATCAAAGCCAGATGTTTAGTTCTATTGGAAATCTATTGGGAAAAAGTGATACTGAGAGGGGGGATGAAGCAAATATCACTAATTTATCCATTTCTTCATAAATGAAAACTTGCATAGCATTAACATAAAATTCAACAATGTAAAGAATCTAATAAGCTAAACATCATCCATGAAAATACTCATAACACCATGATTTTGGTTACCCAGAAACCCTTGAAAGGTAAAAATGGGGTGGGGATGACACCCACAAATCTTTACTACTACATTATAAAGTTTGTCTGTTAGGGCTACAAATTTGATCACAAAATATGATCTACCTTGTGAGGGATCTGCCATGTTAAGAGCTTTGAGACTTATACAATCTACCTTGCAAAAGGATTTAAGACTTACAACTAAGTAAGCACTCGGTTAAGAGATTTAATAAGGTCTGTCAAAACCACTCTGTTAAGAGATTTAACCTGATACACTTGTTAGAATGTCTTAGTACCTGATCCTTCGGTCTGCACTGTGATGCTAATTACATATCTTCTCCTTCTAGTATAGATTTGATCTCATCTATCAAATATGTCTATGTTTTGTCCTTCACTGCTTTACTCTATTCCACTCAGTCACTAAACTCTATCAGAATACTTCACTAATCTGAAGATATTCACTAGGTTCTACTCCCTTCCACTCATTCATCTCATTCCTCTCATTACTCCATTTTAGGGTTCAGATCTCATCTTACATAGACAATTGACTTCCTCCAAGATTTGAGATCTACGATCTAGATTATCTCATTTTGCCGCTTAACCTTTTCTTAATTTTGATTGGTTCCATGTAATACATAGGGATCAATGATTACAAAATAGGAGCATAATCACCTCTGTGATTTCCTTAAAAAATAGTAAACAAAATATAGATGTCAGCCAAATTGGTTTACCTAAGTGTTTGTGTCATAACAAACATATATGTCAATTCTGGCTTGCTCGGCATTGGATATCTATGGCACTTGGCATTCGCTTTTATTTATACTCTGGTGCTCGAAATTTTCTTCTTTACATAACTTGGCAAAAGTTGACTTGGCTAATACAAAAGTACTCGGTGACCACTATTTTACTTGGTAGTGACTACTGCTTGGTAAATGTACATTATACATGACTCGACCTATACATGATGACTCGGTCGCAGTGATGACCAACCAAAATTTCCTAGAAAATGACTAAGTGTAAGACACTAATAGACAACAAAACTATAGGGATCAACAATCTCCCCCTTTGACATTAGTGGAAAAAACACTTTGTCATTAGGGTATGTGCAGGATCATGGTATGCCAAACTAGGCCCTTAAGTGCAATGAAAATTCAAAAAATTAGGTTTAGACAAGTTGACATAAAATTTTGAACAAGTTATAAATTTTATATCAAAAATATGTAAGAAGAGAATCTGTAGAAAATTGAATTTAGTTTCTAAGATATTAGGCCTTTTTTGAAAAACAATTATTCTATATATTGAAAATTTCAAATTTCAATGTAGTAGTAAGAAAATTTTAGGAAAAAAATAAGAAGTAGGCGTATGTCTAACCACCTTCAACACAATCAAATGATAATTTTTTTCACAAGATTCTAGATATAAGTATTAGACTCATGTCCAAATGTGACACATATTTTTTTGTAATTTTTGTCCATGTAAATAATTAATTATGATTTTTCTTTTACAACTTTTCTAAAATGTAAAAACTCTCATGTCTGACCACATTAACTTAGTCTAAACTTAAATAAATTGAAATTTTTTATATTTTCTTGTATTAGGAAAATTGTAGAATGTGACACATGTTTTGGATTTTAAAAATGTTATATAGTTTGAAAGTTATAGCTATTTTTCAATAAGTCTATCAACCATGACTAGAAACAAAACAAGTAGGTGTATGTCTAACCACATTAAACAAAACCAAATGATAATATTTATTTATAAGAATTTAGATAAAAGTAGTAGACTCATGTCCGAATGTGATGTATATTTTGTTATATTTTTTTCAAAGTAAATAATTAATTATGATTTTTCTACTACAAATTTTCTTGAATATAAACACTCGTGTCTGACCACCTTAACTTAGTCTAAACTTCATCAAATTGAAACAATTGTTTATTATTATTGTATTAGGTGAAGCATAGAGTGTGGTGTATATTTCAAATTTCAAAAATGTTATACTATTTGAAAGTTATAGTTATTTTTCAAAGAGTCTATCAATTAAGACTTCTTTTTCACATCGCCACTTTTTGGCATACCATGATTCTGCTTATACCCATGACATTTATATTATATTTACAAGAGTACTTAGTACTAACATAAGTATAAAAAATACTCCCCCTAAAATATAACTCGGTCTTACAAAACAAAAAGATTTACATTTGTACATATAAGACTTCCTTTCTTGACATACACTCGAATACATATATATATTTACAAAACTTAGTATGTCATACCATTCAATTCTTCTTCTTTCATTCTACTTCGACTCTTTGATTTTGTTACCTCACTTTGTTACTAAACATGTCATGTCACTCTACTATTTCCCCCTTATTTTGGAATCACAATAACTTCTTCGAGTGTCACCTGTGGTGTAGGAGATTTCACTTTCTTTTTCTTTGTCTTCTTCTTTGGTGTTGTTCCACTCGGAATTTGTACAAGAGATTTTATTGCCTCTTGCTCCTTAGGCTCTTGAGTGTCAATTTATTTTTCTATCCTCTTCTCTTCTATTTCCTTTTCCTCCACATGAGGATTTACAATAACTAATGTTGATTGTTCTGCTTTCCCTTAATGTGGCTCCTCAACAGATGTAGACTAAGGTGTAGTTACCGACTTGTCCTATGCCTCGGTAGTACTAAGACCAATGATCATGTCAATTGTAACAGTTTGTTGACTGGAAGAGGTAATTTCAATAGTTGATGTATCCCCAATTTTTGGACAATCAATTACTTGTAATATTACAAGATTACTACTCGGAAAAGATGTTTCTTTTACTACCTCGTCTTGTATTTCCTCCTCAGTCAATACCTGAGTCTTCACTGAGGTATCCTCAGTGATGTCAACAATGGTTACTTCAGCCAAATTTTCACATTTCTCTATCTTTGGAGCTTCTTCCTCCTGAATATGCAGTTCAATAACATCTTCTTTATTATCTATCTCAACACCCATAGATGTGCTAGCTTCCTGTTGTGCATCTTTATCCATTATAAGACCAAAAATGATCTTCCATACCTTTAAACTTTGTTTCAAAACATCGTCAACCTTGTGTTGAAGAATGTTTTATGCCCTGAGCTTAGGAATGAATCTATTCATGTACTGATCGATGAGTTCCTGAATTATATTAGGGGAAAGATCTGGTATGACTTGTGCTAGTGTGCTTTCCCTGATCTACTTTTCAGTCATTAGGGCATATTCTCATTTCTATGCTATCCTTTTGTACAACTCATTAGGGATCAAGTTCCCCATTTGTATTGGTAACATCTTGAATGTGCAGAGCATCTCAAGCATTGCTTCTTCAATTTTCTCCTTGTCTTCTATGCTCATCTTCTCAAATTTTATTTTCTTAAAACCTGCAAGTCCAATAGAGCTCTTGATGTTGTGGCATATTTCATCCACATTCAGTATTTTTCTCTATACTGGTGACTTTTTATTAATCTCCTCATCACTCTCTATTTCCTCATCATCCTTCTCCAAGATGATTTTCCTTCTCAACTTCTTCCTTATTTGACTTGGCACTGCCTTAGGCTGAATTATTTTTCTCTTCCCTGATGCAGGGGTTTTCCATTGTGGCTCAGCAACTACGATTGAAGAGACTACCCTTGTTCTTGGCCTAAGAATGGGTGATGAGACAAGCTTAGTTTTCTACATAGTCTTTTTCATAGGCTCGGCAACTAATGCCTTATTTCCTTTCTTCTCTACTACCTTCTCCTCTTCTTCACTTTCACTAGACTCACTAGATTTTTCTTCTCCCAGTCCTTGTATCAATTCAAGAGGTCCATCTTCCCCTCTTTCTCCTATCATCTTTTCTAGGTTTTTCACTATCTTTTTCCTCTTTCTCTCCATGGTAGCAGACTTAAGTCCCATAGTTATCTTAGCATTTGCTTCCTCATAGGTTCCAAAGTAGGTAGCCTTCTTATCAACTTCCTCAGCTAACAAGGTTTTGATGGTTGTTGTGGTTTCATTAATATTGACCTCATAAAGTAATGGAATTAGCCAAGATACCCTCAGTATTACAGCTTGAGCATATGTGAGGTCAGTATCAACTAGGAAACATATGTCCTGTTTGTAATTTTCTACTAGGGATATAGGGATCCTACTTCTCTTCCTCATTTTCTTCTTAAATTCTATAAAATAATTCTCCATTATGCTTTCAAAGTTATCTCCCATCTGACTAAAAAACTCATTTATATGTACTTTCACTAGCCTATTCTTGTCCCATACAACTCTCCCAATAGTAGGAAAACTTTTATGAATATAAAAGAATGGACAAACAAGTAAGGAATCAAACTTACACATTGAATTATTTTCTTTGCAGATTGATGTAAGGTTCTCAACAAGTTGAGTCATTTGGAGCTCAACAAGGTCATAGGTGTGACCCTTTTTGATGATTTTCCAAGCTTGGTCCACTGCCATGCATGGGACATTGTCCAACCGACTAGACTAATAGAATTTTTGAGCTATTACCCTTACTGCAAAATCAATCTCTGGATCAGTGATAGTTGAAATTTTCATACCGTGCTTGTTCCATACTGCCTAAGTGTTTTCCTAAATCTCCTCCTTGCTTTGACAATTTATGGTTTTCTTTCCAAGGAGTTTAGGATATCCAGTTACTCGATGAATTATTTCTTTGGTGATTTGGACTAGACCATCCTCCAACCAAATTTTTATGTCATGTACCTTGCTTAGTACAATCTTAATCCAGTCGACTTTGAAATTTTGGGGAAAATCAAGGTCATGAACTAACCCTTTCTCGACAACCTTCTGGTGTTCTGGCTTCAACACCCCGTCGCTACACAATTTCTTGTATGCTTCCCTGAGTTTATAATCACCAATCTCTCCAATTTTACACATGTAGCATGATCAGATGTCATTTATCATTAGAAAATTATTTAGAATTGGTGACAGAGCTCCATTAAGATCTCTCGTGATCGCACTCTCTAGAACGAACTGAAACTTTTGTGGCTTACACACCTCATTCCTTACTAATTGAACATTGAAAACCTCCTTTCCTTTTTTCTTCATTGCATCTGATGATGATGATGCCATTTCTCATAGTTCAAGAATTCACATATGAAAATATTTCACTCAGAAAATACCTTTCACAAATGTTCATCAAAAGTTTTGCTGACGACACGTTGTGAAGATTTCTAAAGTCGCATTAGCTCTTAATCACTCTGGTTACTCATACTCTGAATCTCTCTTAGAAATTTTCAATTCGTTGGTGAAATGAAATGAATGGTAACTTCCCACTCTATAGACTTCAAATGGTAGAATTAGGGCTTCATTAATGATCTGTACATGTTCTAGGTGAAACAGAGCTGTCTCGACAATCCTATGTTAAGCTCGGTGAACATAAGCTCGGTCGATACAACCATTTGGTTACAACTCGGTGTACATCACATCTCAACTACCACAAGTGCTTGACATACATAGTGACTTGGTCACTATAGACTAAAATACTGATGCTCCACATCAAATATGAATTGTTCCATTTTGCTCAAAACTATCCTAATGCATCTTAATCTATGAAGATATGGAATTTTCCTCAACATATGTTAGGAAATGATATAAGATAAAACATTGTAAAACTTAGTTCCATACATACCTTCTTTTCTTAGTTCAAAGTAGTGTGATCACCTAATCCAACGGATTGGGTGACCTCAGGTACATTGGCTCACTAGTGCTTCCCTCTTCTTTCTTCTTTCATGTTTTGTTCATCTAATTTCTCATTTTCTCAATGATTTCTTCATTCTTTCTTTGATCATTGCTTAGCATATGTGTTCTACAATCTTTCTTTAGATGACCTATCTTATTGCATTTATAACATACTATACTTCCATTCATCCAACTTTTGGATTTCCCTCTAAAATGTGTCTTCAAATAATTTTCTCCAATGTGCCTATATTTTCCACAGTAATGACAACTGTACCAAGTGTTATAATCCCAACTATATGTGTTACCCTTCTTAGGGGACTTAGTCTATTGATTTGATGACCATTTGGGTTTTGATCTACATTCAAATGCTCTATGTCCATACTTCTAACAATCGAAATAGTGTCCTTGGAATTTTGGTGAGGAAGGTGGATTATTGACCTTAGACTTACATTCTTGTGCCTTATGTCCATGTTTCTTATAGTTAAAATAATGTCCATTAAATTTAGTTTTAGGATCAGACTTACCATGTTTGTTTCTGCAAACATTAGCTATATGTCCTGGTTTTCCACAATGATGACATGTATGCTTGTTGTTCTTTGGTTTTGCACTCCTTTTCTCTCCACTCTTTGATGATTCTCCTTCCTCAGTGGATGATAGTTGTTTATTATGTCCAAGTCCAGATGTATCACTTGATCTTCTTGGTGACCTTAATAGTTTTTCAAAATATCTTGGAGCTTCACTAGGTCTATTCATCCTTTCATTGACTTCATTTCCAGTTCTCAATTCATTTTTCAGTTGATTATTTTCTGATCTTAGATTGGTGAGTTCCACATCTTTCCTGTCCAATTCATGATTAACTAGTAGCAGTTGATTTACCATGTCTAGTTGATTTTTTGTCATCCTTTGCATGTCATTTATCTTTTTATCAAGTCTCATTGTTATTTATCTTTTATCTTCTTTAGCCATTGTCTTCTCTTCTTCAACATTCTATTTTTGTTCAACTACTTCACAGAGTCTCACAGAGTGAATTTCTTGTTCTCTCTTCATATTTTTTATGTCCTCATTCAGTATGTTGTTTTTCTCCAATAGTTCTTTTATGGCTTCATCACTTTTTGCAGAGCTCCCATTATCAAATAGTCCAGTAGTATCTTCTTCTTGATATTGTGTTTCATTCTGTTGAATAGCAATTTCTCTTCTTCTACTTAAGGATTTCTTTATTTCTCCTTGATTGCTTCAACTTGTTGTAATGCAAGTTGAATATCAATCTTTTGATTCTCTATAATTTTTCCCAACTTATAAACCTCCATCTCAAGATCTTTATCTCACAAGTGGTTATACTTCTATAACAGACTAGAGCTCTAATACCAATTGCTGGAAATCTATTGGGAAAATGTGATACCGAGAGGGAGGGTGAATCAGATATCACATATTTATCTATTTCTTCATAAATTAAAACTTTCATAGCATTAACATAAACTTCAACAATGTAAAGGATCTAATAAGCTAAACATCATCCATGAAAATACTCATAACACCATGATTTTGGTTACCTAGAAACCCTTGAAAAGTAAAACTGGGGTGGGGATGCCACTCACAAATCTTTACTAGTGTAGTATAAATTTTTCCTGTTAGGGCTACAAATTTGATCATAAAATATGATCTACTCTGTGAGGGGTCTTCCCTATTAAGATCTTTGAGACTTATACAATCTACCTTGCAAAAAGATTTAACACTTACAACTAAGTAAGCACTCAGTTAAGAGATTTAATAAGGTCTGTCAAAACCACTATGTTAAGAGATTTAACCTAATACACTTGTTAGAATGTCTTAGTACGTAATCCTTCAGTCTGTATTATGATGTTGATTACAAATATTCTCCTTCCAGTATAGATTTGTGTTAGGAATAGTCCCAAGAGATAACTAAGGGGGGGGGGGGGGGGGTTTGTGGGGCGGGGTGAATCAGTTATTTGCAAGTTTCAATTATTTATCCAATTAAGTATACTTAAACTTTAAGCATAAACACAATGAAAGAACACTTGAACACAACACCAATATTTTGGTTATGGGGAAACCCAAATAGGTAAAAACCCAAATGGGAATTAATGCCCACTAATGAGCTACATTAGTGTATAATGATCCTTGTTAGAAGATCTTACAACCCTGTTAGGAGTTGATCTTTACAATTCAATAAGTACAGTGACCTAGTCAAAGGTCAGACCCTGTTAGGATTCTTTTATGATTGACCCTATTAGGGGTGAGGATGCACTGTCTGAGAGCTCACTACTCAAAGGGGTGAAGGTTGCAACCATCTTAATAATAGATACACACTATATATGGATCTTGGTGAACTACGAGGTAGACCTTCTATCTTGATCAGTTCCAATGAATAGCACACTCAATCTTCATTGTCACATAGACCTATTCTTGATGACACAATACTTCACACTCTCTACTCTTCTCTAATCTTTCATCTCCATGCCATACTTCTAGCGATCACAAATGACCGACAATAAGTATCTTTCCTCTATATGATATAATCAAGTCAGCCTATTAGAACCACCTTGAAATCATATTAGAGAAACAATAACACTCTCCAATAACATCTCAATCAGATCTACTAAGTACATAACACAAACTGGGACCTATCCAAATCAATAAGTGTAGACCCACGCTACACATTGTTGGCTCTACCAAATTAACTGATACTTTCTTCTCAATCTAAATTACATCATGCACTCTTAACCAAAAATTCATAACTCTTCTCCAATCACTAATCCAAGCATGCATACCAAAATGATAGGTGCAACTCCTGTACCAATATAATCTTTGTCGACTCTTCTAGATAAATACAAGAAACTGCAACTAGTGAATAGCGACTACATAAATTCACTTTTACTGCACATTAGACTTTGCATCCATGAATGTAACAACACTAATATGTCTCCATCACATATCCAAATGTGCAAGGCTCCATGATAACTGTATGGACAATCACTCACAGAATACTACCTGTAACTCTATCAGGAACACTACTGACACAAGCTGCTACATAACTATTTGTACTAACAATTAACCTCTGCATCCATGATATCATGTTGATAACATGTCCATGCTATATATACTCAAATCTTACTGCATATGTCTTCCACACATGCTACTTACCATATGTTGTCATCAATGAAAAACATACAATCAGCACTAGCTTGCTGGCAAATCTCCAACAATATCCCCCTTTGGCATTGATGGCAACATATGGAATGAAAAACACCACCAATCCAAATGAACAATTCTTTTATAACATTCTCCATTTCCTCATCAAAATTCCCCCAAGGATGAATCCTCCATATGTTGCAATATTCTTCAATATTCTCCATTTCCTCAACTGAACTGCTTCCATGGCTAAATACTACTCCCCCTTGCTGCTATATATTACTCCTTAATTCTATATGTACTCCCCCTTTAATACTATTTTTCATGACTATATAATACTTCCCCTTTGACATTAATGGCAAAGGGAACCAAATATTTAAGCACTGGTACTACTCCTAAAGTAGAGTAGTCAACCATCCATCAGTCACTAAGGACTGATTCTCTCTTCACTTTCTCTAATCAGAATCAGGGAAGGGAATTACTCCCAACTTCTCCCTAAGATACTCAAAAGTATCATTCGATAAAGGCTTTGTGAATATGTCTACTAGCTGATCTTTAGTACTCACATAGTCCAACTTGACTTCTTTCTCTGCTACTTTCTCTCTTAGGAAGTGATACTTAATCTCTATGTGTTTTGTCTTTGCATGTATCACATGATTCTTTGACATGTTGATAGTTCTAGTGTTATCACAATGAATAACAATAGGATAATCAATTTGAATTCCAAAATCCTTTATCATTTTCTTGATCCAAACAATTGTAGAACAGTTCAAGGTTGTTGCAACATACTCTACTTCTCTTGTTGACTGAGAAATACAATTTTGCTTCTTTCTTGTCCAAGTGACTAATCTATCACCAAGAAATACTGCTCCTCTTGATGTACTCTTTCTATCATCCATGCATCCTACCCAATCTACATATGTATATACATGAAGCTCAACATTCTCTGAATTAGGATACCATAGACCATAATCTATAGTGCCCCTCAAATAGCTGAATATTCTCTTTACTACCATAAGGTGAATTTTTTTAGGCTCTAATGTAAATCTTTCAACTATGCCAACTGCATTAGAAATATCAGGTCTAGATTGAGTAAGATATATGAGTTTACCAATCATAGAATTGTACAATGTAATATCTACTTCTGGACAATCATCTTCTTTTATAAGCTTGCATCCTGTTATCATAGGTGTACCCACTGGCTTGCAATCATTCATCTTGAACTTCTTCAATGTCTCTTTCACATACTTAGACTAATTAATGAAAATACCTTTCTCTATTTGCTACACATTTAATCCCAAAAAGTATTTGATAGGTCCAATCATGCTCATCTAGAACTCGCACTGCATCTCCTTAGCAAATTCTGCACTAAGTTTGTCATTACCCCCAAAGATAATGTCGTAAAAAAATATAGCTACAAGTAGTAAAGCTTCATATGTCTCTCTTATAAATAGATCACAATTTGCTGCTCATTTCTTGAATCCAATTTTTGTTAGATATCCATAAAGTCTCTCATACCAAGCTCTAGGGGCTTTCTTAAGTCCATAGAGGGATTTCTTCAATCTACATACCATATCAGGTGTATCTGATAAGGTGAATCCTTTTGACTTCTCAATGTATACTTCTTCCTTTAATTCTCCATTCAAGAGTGTTGAGTTAACATCCATTTGATAAACTTTGAAGTTTTTGAATGTCGCATAAGCTAGGAACAACTTGTTAGGATTAGATAATACTGAGAGTGGGGTTGAATCAATATTACAAAACTTTGATTTCAATTTCAACCAATTATAAATAATCCAAAGTAATGCAAAAATGAAAAGAACATATAAGCATAACACATTACTCATGACACCATGATTTGTTCTCAAGGAAACCCTGGCCAAAGGGAAAACCCCGATGGGGATGGTAACCACAAAAATGTACTAAAATATAATATCCTTGTTAGGAGATCTAGCCTTGTTAGGATCTAATTGTTACATAGTACATTTCCTTGTTAGAGGATTACAAAAACCCTGTTAGGGGTATACAAAACACCTGGTTAAAGGTGGAGAGCACACTACTCTTACACTCAATACTGTCCCAAAAATAGTTCTCAAAAGGGGAACAATACAAGCACTTATCTTGCTTAGATAGTTCCAATTGTAGCTCAGCCTCTTAGTAATCTTGCATTTGATCTCTTATCTTATATTCACAAAATTACTCCACCATCATAAATCATTCCATTCTTCGCTTACACAAAACCAATCTATACTTATACAGAATTAGCCTTCCAGAAGGCCTCATAATTGTTATACAAAACATAATAGAAACTTATGCAAATGATACACATAAAGTCAGCACTCTTATATTACCAAAGAGTTAAAAAATATACTTTATTTACTTGTCTGTGCACATTACCATATCCATTATGCTTTTCTTAATCTTCGCAATTGTTCATGTACCCTGTTATACTGTTTTACTTTCTTTGCATACCTTTCGAACACTGTATCTCACAAATCTGGTATCCAAAACTCATGTGATCTTAACTAAAGCATGTGAATATCCAAAAATACCTCTAGTTAACTTTTCAAGCCATAATCCCTTGAATATCTTCATCGCTATCCAAAACTATGGCACTGTACCCTATTTTCCTGATTACGGACTTAGTCATTTTCATGACTGTGACTCCAGTGGAAATCTCCACAGCATGGGATCACTCCATCATAAGTGTTTCCATGAATGACAACCCTTAAGTGATTCCTAGTACTCCAAAACATCACATGCCAACAATCTCTCCCTTTGGCATTGATGGAAACACTTAGAAAAATGACTAAGTGTTATAATACAACTCTCTTTTCCTTTTCCTCTTTTCTGTATATATATTTTTTTCTACGTCTTTTCTTTTACTTTCTTTTCAACATATAACTCTCTTCCTCATTTTTCCTTTTTCTTTCTCTCCCTTTGACATCAATGGCAAAGGTATATACACAAAATTGTAGGTCTTAAGAACAAAAGTTTTAGTGCTTACTTACCAGATTTAAGACATCTTGGAAGGAGATTTCCAAGGTCTTAACTTCTTCAATCCATGAACTTATCAGTAATTCACTAACATGGATTAATCCATTTAGTGCATATGATGTTGTCTCTACTACCTTTAGCTTAGTGAGAGTAGATACTATCATTGAACTTTCAACCTTTATCATCTCAGAGAGATGAGTCTCCAATATTGAGAGTTTAGGAGTCAATAGATTTCTTAATGAACCAAGTCTGTCTGCAAATCCCCCTTTCTCCATTTCATGTACTCTTATTTTCTCCAGTACCCTGGATGTCTCCTTATCTATCTCTCCTACAGTTTGTGAAGATGATTCACAACTCTCCATTATACTGTCAAGATTAGCCATATTTTTGGCTATGGCCTCCTCAACATTCTTTAAGTGTCTACAGTGATTTATGCAATAGCTATATAGCTTCCTGCTTTGTGCTACACAACTCTTGGCTTTAAGAGTGGTAGCCTTTAGAATTCCTAAGTCCCATGAAATGGACTTATGAACTTCGCTCAACTTCTTCTCCAAGAAGTTCTTTTTAGCCTTTTCCTCTGCTATTTTTAGTAATGAGTCAAAGTGACTATCAAAGCTATCAAATACTATATTGAGATTCTCAACCTCATCCTTGTCTTTTAGGATAACTAGTGAGGGGAGTAGCTTGTTCACTATCTCTACATTCCTGACCATTATCTTAGCTCTCTTATCTCCTTTCTAGATAGATCTCTCCTTAGATTTAGCAAAGGCCATGAATGAGAGTCTCATTAGTTCATCTTCATCCATGCCATCCACATCAAAACTGATTGGTTTGGCCACACTTGCCAATGATAGAGATGAATTCAATTTGAATTCAGCAACCTCCTCTGTTTTAGGTTTGTTGGTGCCTTTTCTTGCAGGACCAAACTTGAATCAAATGGTTGGGCTTGAATCACAGGTTAGGCACTTAATCTTGACAAGAAAAACAATCCAATTGATGAGGATAGAGAGAAATCCTCCTTCTTCTTTGAGCTCCACATTCACTCAGGTGGGTATTGCCTTATCTGCACACTCATGCCATCCTTTTGGTGAATAAAAGGCTTACAGACAGATTAGTGTGGAATAGCTTTCAAACCCCTTTAGGTAACCTATACCCCAATGAAGCCAATTCATATACAAACAACCCTATTTGCACAGAATGAGTCTGAAGACTAGAGAGGAACTCCTACTACTACCACCAACATGAAAATGGTATTGATATTTAAAGATGCAGAAAATAGCCCAAACCCATCAAACACTAAACTCAACTGAATGTACTATTCCTTGATCAGTGCCATTATCCATTGGGTAGACCTCACATACAAATAATGAAACATGAACCAAGTGTTGTCAAAGACTCATAGCCATAAATATAAATGTTCCAGCCCATCCACTACTTATAAGATCCTTCTGTAGACAACCAAGATGAATCTATGTCCCTTCTAAAGTAAATTTCACTTGATCCTAAATCAAGAACTAAAGACAAGAACATATGAAAAGGTAACCCTATGCAATGGATCAGAAAATCCAAAACTCACATGAATGACACCAAGGAGAGACTTGTAAACATGAAACAATTATATTAAGTATGATGAGTCATGTACATGATCAAAGTAGGACAGAGATCAAAACCACTTCAATAACCTGCAAAAGACTTCAAGAAATTATATTCAGCTTACATGCAATGTGATAGAGTTTTCTATTTCCCTGGAACTGACAAAATTTAGAACCCTTGACAAGTCAAAAACTTGCAATATATACCACCAGTCATCTTGGAAACCCAAAATAGGTTGCAACAAGCTACGGATGACTGGGGTAAAAGTTTCACCCACCTAACCAACTGGAACCCATCAAAAATTCAATGCAGGGGCAGGAAACACAAGCAACCTAGAGAAAACAAATCTCAGGCACATTTGCAATCATGAGCATCATTGAGATTAGGACAGAAAACTAGGAATTGCCATGAAAATAGTCAAATCACCACCTGCAAAAAGCTTCTCAAGCTCAAAAACATAATCCACCAAGTACAAAACAACCTCTACAAATCAGCCACATGGCTTCTCTGGACCACACTACACAGTCAGCGAGATCATTCCCACCAAATTTAGCCACGCAAGCATTCAATTTTGGTACCTCCTATCACAAAAAACTCTCTGCAAGTTCAAACGGTCACATTCATGGCACTAGAAGTAAATCGACAGTCTAAAATTAAAACTCGGCCAACTTTATATCAGCACCGTAGATCTTCATCCCTTTCCCGAGCATCCGCAAGATTAACCGTAACAAAATCTCAGTTACATTTGTGCTTGGTCGCATGATCGCAAGGCATCAAACTCACCCTTGCAATCATGTGACCACAGTCTCCTAGCTGCGGTCAATGGTCACAAACCCCGCTAAAAAGTCTTCGGCCATATCACCCTCAGAACCCCGCAACTGCGACAACCCACAAACCTTTAGCTCCGCATAACTGTCACCGCTACTAACACAAAAAGTTAGTCACATGATCGCATAGCCTTGAAAAAGGCTATGCGAACATGCGACTAACCGCTAGCAATCACCACCACTACCTGCCCACTGACCAATCAGGAACTGTCACATCATGGAGACCAAACAACTAGGCCCTCCCTTCAAACATTGCAACCCTCGGCCCCACTGGTAATCCACCATGTCACCCTTCTTTCTGGATCTCCCAGGCTGACCAATGAAATGCCACCTCGCTACCGCGGACACATGTCAACCAGTCACATGATTGCATAGCCAGAAACTGGGCTATGCAATCATGTGATAGCCAACCAAAGGCCACCACATCTCCACCTGCCACCAGGCCTCAGCAAGGAAGAACCTTGTCGCATGGTCGCAAGTTGTGAAAATGGCCCTTGCGATCATGCGACAAGGCCATAAGACCGCCACCTCTCCACCAATGACCCCATAGGACATGTGTCAACCGGTTGCATGATCACATGTCAGAAAACTCTGACATGCGATCATGCGACATCCAACCCCAGGCCACCACATCACCGCCAATGGGACCACTGCTAAAGAAGCTCTACCTTTTAAAAGCTTTGAAGACCTGGGCCCACCATTAAGTGATTGTGCGACAAAGGCAAAGTAAACCACCAGCCAGGTCGCTAGATGTTAAGGGCTTAACCACCAGAATCAGGAGACTAGGAGATAATCGTGAGTCGCCAGGTCATGGAATGAAAATCTTAATCGCCAGTCAGCTGAACATCACGAAGAACTGGGACCCACGTGGACAGGTGGCAATCAGTCAAAACTTCGTAAGAAATAAACATCATGCAAATTTTCTATGTGAACAAGTGATAGCCCATTGATCTTGTCCAAACTTTAACCACACCGGGCAATGGGAAGAACTGGGACCCACCAACAATCGCACTTGCGCAGTTAAGACCGAGGTCAAAAACACACAAAGTTTTTGACACAGCAAAAGACTGAAAACACATAGAGTTTTCAATGCCAGAAGACAAGTGCACAAAAGTAGGAAGGCATAAGGTCAAAAACAATGAAGGTTTTCACATAGACTGAAAACATCATGGATTTTCAAAAACATTGTGGGTTTTCGACATTGAGGTAGATTTTAAAATTATTTTCTGCAGACCTTAAAACTTTAATAACTTGCTGGGTTTTGTGATTCAGCACGTGCAATTTGGACTGGAGCAAGGTGACACAATGAAGAACATAGGGTAGGAAACTTCAAGAAAACTTGCAAGGAAATGGGCCATTTTCAAAAGATTTTGCATTAATTGGAAAATGGACTAACAAGGTTATCTTTCTTTCTTTTCTTCTTGATGTGATTCCTTCTCCTGTACTTTTTCTTCTGGTTTCTCTTCTAATTTTCTTTCTTCCATCTATTCTTGATCTTCAACTTCCATCACACTATCCATCTTGTCCATAAATGGATCATTTATATCCAGTGAAGTGTCAAGGCTTACAGGCACACTAGTGACAAAGAAGTCTAGTTGCAAGTTAATTTGAACACTCTCATCAATTTCCTGTGAGCTCTCTCCTAAACCCAAGGATATAGATTTAGTAGTCTTAGGAGGTGACACCTTTTTAGGCATATGATGCATTAGAACTTGGTCTAATGCCTTTTGGGTATCTTCAATTACCTCATCATATCTTCTAGCCATTATCTTGACTAGTCTAGTCTTTGTTCTTAGTAGAGGTTTTAGTGCCTTTATGATTCTTTCTCTTTCCTGAATAGACACAACCAGCAACATATCATCAATTTTCTTTTTTCTTATGTTCTCATCCTCTGAATGTGCTAACTATTTTTTGATTTCTAGTTTGTTGTATAGATCTTTGGGGACACTAGCTTGAAATTCCAACAAATTCTTTTTGAAAACTAACAAATTCTCAATGATAGTTTCCAAAATGATTTCTTGATCCTTAGGGCTATATCTCTCATAGTATATGTTTATAGATATCAAATTTCCATCTTTGATAACCCTTTTCTGCAGTGATTTCATATCAAGTTTCCATAAGGTTTGTGGACTCTTTTGAACCATTTTATCTTCCTCTTTCTCCATAACCTTTTCTTCCTCCTTCCTTTTTACCTCTATCTCTTTTTCTTTTGGACTGACCTACGTGGTTGTCCTAGAAGATCTTCTAGGAACTACTATAGTTTCAACTTCATGTGTTTCTTCCTCTTGAGGAACTAATAAATCAACAATGTTATCAGTAGTAACTATCTTTTATGCTTCATGTCGAATGGGTGAATTAGTGACAATACTAGAAGATACCTCCATCTTGTTATTCAAGTCCATATACTATTTCTTTTTGATTCCTACCTTCGCAATAATTTATTTAATAATCTTGCTAACTTTTCTTTTCCTTGTTACCTTTTCCTTCTCTTCTCTTACTTTCTCATACTTCTCTCTATAGGTGCCCCATCTTTCTTAGGTAGGGTCCTTCTCTGCTGCTAGTACATGCTCTACTTGCATGGTTAGTACCTCAGCACTTACCTCATATCCCATATGATAGAACCACTTGGTTCTAGGCTCAACTGCCTCAAAGCAGACACAATTTGTTTCAACCATGAAACATATAGTGTCTTCATATTTTTCCACTATCTCTTTTGGTATACTATACCTTTCTTTCATTTGTATTTGAATTGTTTTTGTCATAGCAAACAATTCTCCATCTACCCAGTCCTTTTTTTGTCTTCTATAACTGTCTGAGATTTGGAGTCTAGTGGGTACATCATTTTTCCATGCTCTGGAATGCATGCTAGGAAAGTTATGAATGACATGAATATAAATATGAACTAGTAATGATCCAAACCTAAATGCTTTGGCTTTGTCTTTCTTAATAACCTTAACATATTCTAGAAACTATTGTGCCAAAACTTTGCAAAGGTTATATCATTTGTTTTTCCTAACCATTCTGTAAGCCATCATGATAACTCTAGTAGAAATAGAGTTTGATCTGCTACTGTGAAACAATTTGTAACCTAGCAACATTGCTATCAATCTGACATCCTATAAATATATATCATTAACTATCATCTCTCTCTTATCCCATTTAGAATGAGTTAGGGTTTTTGCCTATTTCCTTAGGTTTTTCTCAGCCACGGGTAGGGCTCCTCCATTATCAAGGCTTGTGATCTCATGAATCATCTATGCACAAATATTTGCTGGTTGCTCACCAATCCACAAAAATTGGTCATGAATTTTGCTAAGAATTATCTTAAATCATTCGACTTCTATGAATTTTGTGAGTAGGGTTAACTTAAGGATTGATTGATCTTTCAGGTGTTTGAATTCTTCTATCATGGATCCATCAACTTCTACCATATTTTCCAATTCACTATAGATGTTAACCTCCCCAATGGTTTCATACTTGCAATGAATGTATGCCCTAATATCTCCTATGTGTAGTACACCTACGAGGGTTTATGAAAACCCTCCTTCTAGATCATCCTCATAGGATTTGAATGGATGCCTTTTGAATTTATACCTAGGTCTATCTACCACATCATAAATCACTGGTGCATCCATGTCTTTCCAAAGTAATTAAGTCTAAATATCTTAAAATGTGCTTGAATATGATTTTTTGCTTCACATGAACAAAAAATCTCTTTGCTAGATCACTGCTCTACTTTCACACTTCTGTTCTCCTTAGTCGCTAATCAAAAAATGATGTAGGAATGAAATCTTTTAAGTCTTTTATCCATCGCAAGTTGATTGTGTGCATTAAACATAAGCAACTCAACTTCACATGTCATCCAGTCAATGCAAAACTCATGAACATAGAAGATGAATCTTCAAGTGTTGCAATCTCATCCACAGATTCAACAACATCTCTACATAGCACACCTAAGCTCACATGACCTTACTTCACTTATACACGGGCTAAATAAATTTTGTTGACTGCATCCAATGCTCCCCATGGGGCCATGAGGCCTTCTAGGATGATGCCTCAAATAATTCATCATGCAAAGAAACAACATTATAATTTGCCTCTCCCTAAACCATTGCCTTGTTTAGAACATTTACTTTCCATATCTTCTCATCCTTTGATTTCTTGTTTTCATTCATGTAATCATTTAGGCTTTTACCACTATCACTAATATTATTCCTTATAACTATAGGAGGTGGTCCTTCTGATTCATTAGATCTCCTTGGTCCTCTTCTGTTGTCATGTCTATTGTATCTAAAAAACTTTGCAATGTGACCTAGATTGTTACATTTGTAACAAATAGGTGGTCTTTTTCTTTCTTGATTAGTTTGTAGCTTACAGTACCTTGCGGTGTGCCCAAAATTATTACATTTTTGACATGTAATATTGGCTGCAGTTTCTTCTCTGATATAGTCTTGTTTATACCTAAATTGATTAGGTTTTCTACAATCATCTTTCTTGTGTCCATACTCATAGCAATTAAAATAGTAGCTGGTAAAGGGTTTAGAGTTACCTTTACTTATGCAGTCTCTTTTTATGTGTCCAACTTTGTTGCATCTGAAACATCTACCTCTGAAGGGTCTAAATTGTTCTCTAGGATCTTCATTTGTAGGCCTTTCATTAGGAATAGGTGTTTCCTCATTCATGGCTTCTTTTGTTTCTTCTTGAGTTTTTGAACTTCCAGCTTCATCGGATCCACTCATGTCTCCTTTAGATTTTTGTTCTATTCTTTGTTCATCATTCTTGTCATTGCTCATGTGTAACTTCTCAATGTGTAGTTTGACTTGGGTGAGTTCACCTTTAATGATCTGATTGTATTTATCCAATTCCTAATATTTAACCTTGTAATGGTCAAGTTCAATCTTCATTTGTCCTATCTACAAGTTAGCTTCTTTTAATGACTCTTCAACTTTGTTTCTTTCATCCTTTTCATGTTGAATCTCCTTGATCATCAAGAGATTGATTTGTTCTTTTTCTTTCTCCAACTTATTTACTTTGTCTGATGTATCATTGTCTGAACCTTCTTTGATTTTCTCCATAAGGTCTTGTCTCTGATTTTTTACAATTTCAAGCTATTCTTTAAGTTTTCTCATGAAACCTTCTACTCTTCTTAATTTGAATTTTAGTTTGCCATTCTCAACTTTCATCTTATCCAGATCTTCAAGTGCAACTTCAAAGTTCACTTGTAAATCTTATAAATCCATTCTGATCTCCCTTAAGCTATTAATCTTTCTCTCAAAGGGCTAAATGCTCTGATACCAATTGTTAGGATTAGGTAATACTAAGAGGGGGGTGAATCAATATTATAGAACTTTGATCTCAATTTCAACCAATTATAAATAATCCAATGTAATGTAGAAATGAAAAGAACATATAAGCATACCACATTACTCATGATACCATGATTTGTTCTTGAGGAAACCCTGGCCAAAGGGAAAACCCCAGTGGGGATGGTACCCACAAATATGTACTAAAATATAATATCCATGTTAGGAGATCTAGCCTTGTTAGGATCTGATTGTTACATAGTACATTTCCTTGTTAGAGGATTACAAAAACCCTATTAGGGGTATACAAAACACCTGGTTAAAGGTGGCGAGCACACTACTCTTACAGTCAATACTATCCCAAAAATAGTTCTCAAAAGGGGAATAATACAAGCACTTATCTTGCTTAGATAGTTACAATTGTAGCTCAACCTCTTATTGATCTCACATCTGATCTCTACTCTTATATTTGCAAACTTACTCCACCATCATAAATCATTCCATTCTTTGCTTACACAAAACCAATCTATACTTATACAGAATTAGCCTTCTAGTCGACCTCACAATTGTTATACAAAATATAATAGAAACTTATGAAAATGATACTCATGGTTTCAGTGCTCTTATATTACCAAAGAGTCAGAAATATAATTTCTTTATTTGTCTTAGCACGTTACCATATCCGTTATGCTTTCCTTAATCTTTGCAACTGTTCATGTACCCTGTTATATTGTTTTACTATCTTTGCATACCTTCCAAACACTATATCTCACAAATATGGTATCCAAAACTCATGCGATCTTAACTGAAGCATGTGAATATCCCAAAATACCTCTAGTTAACTTTGTAAGTCATAACACCTTGATTATCTTCATCACTATCCAAAATTGTGGCACTATACCCTATTTTCCTGATTCTGGACTTAGTCATTTTCATGACTATGACTCCAGTGGCAATCTCCACAACATGCGATCACTCCATCATAAGTTTTTCCATGAATGAAAACCCTTAAGTGATTCCTAGTACTCCAAAACATCACATGCCAAAACAACTTAATAGCTTCTAATATGCTCACAGGTGCAAATGTGTCTGAATAATCAATACCTTCTCTTTGTGCATATCCCTTACATAATAACCTTGCTTTATTCCTTACTATTATACCATCTTCATTCATCTTGTTTCTGAATATCCACTTGGTTCCAATCACATTCCTATCACTAGGTCTTGGGACCAGTTCCCAAGTATCATTCTTAATGATCTGATCTAGTTCTTCTTTCATAGCATCATGCCAATATGAATCATTACATACATCTTCAACACTTAAAGGTTCAATCTGAGATAGTAGACATACCACTTCATTTCCTATTGAACTCTTTTCTTTTGATCTTGTTGTGACTTTTCCGCTTTGATCTCCAATGATGTCATCTTTAGAGTGATATCTAGATGTAAACTTTGGAACTTTAGGTGATACTATCTCATATGCCTTCTAAGTTTCTTCTTCACTTGTTTCAGGGTCATTGAATAATACATCAATACTATCAAACATCTCTTCAACAACTATCTCACTTGTGGAAGGACTGGGTTCTTCTTCAATCGCATGTTCATAATAATGATATCTTTCTTGAACCATAAACTTTTCATCAATATTAACATGAGTACTTTCAATGATCTTCTTTAATCTCAAATTAAAACATCTATAAGCTTTTCTTTTAGTAGAGTAACCATGGAAAATACCTTCATCACTTCTTACATCAAACTTGCATATTGCTTCATCTCTCTTGATGTAACACTTTCTTCCAAAGATTCTGAAGTATTTCACTATGGGAACATTACCAAACCATAGCTCATAAGGTATCTTGTCCACGCCAAGCCTCAATTGTATTCTATTGATGGTATAGACTATTGTATTGGCCACATCTCTCCAATAGGTGTGTGCAAATTTTCTTTCAATCATGATGGTGTGCGCTATATCAAGGATGGTCCTATTCCTTCTCTCTGCAATCCCATTTTGTTGAGGGGGTTCTAAGTGCACTCAACTATCTCTTTATGCCATGTTCTTTGCAGTACTCATAGAATCCATCAAAGGTGAATTCTCCTCCTCTGTTCGATCTTAGACACTTTATCTTTAGTCCAGATTCATTCTCAACCTTAGCTTTGAATATTTTGAACTTCTCAAATGCTTCTAACTTATCTTTCAAGAATTCAACCCACATCATTCTATAATAATCATCAACAAACAAAATGAAATAGCTTTCACCATAGTATGATCTTGTTTGAGTTGGTCCACATAGGTCTGTATGAATCAAATACAACTTGTTCTCTGCTAAATTATGCTTTCTTTTGAATGAATTCCTCACATGCTTTCCCATCACACATTCCTTGCAAATAGTATCAACTAGATTTTCTATGCTAGGTAGATCTCTTACTACCTTTACATTTCTTATCTTTACTATGTTATCAAAATTGATATGACATAGTCTTTTATGACATAGTCTTTTATGCCATAGCCAACTGTCATCAACTTTAGCAACAAAACAACTTGCTTCTGAATTAAGCTAAAAAACATTACCTTTAGTCTTTGAACCTGATGCAATCATTACACCATCCTTGTTGTTAATGATGCACTTGTTGTCTTGGAACTCCAACTGATAACCTTTTTCAAGAAACTACCCAACACTAAGAAGGTTATACTGCAAGCCATCTACATAAAGAACATCATTAGTGTTGTTCTTTCCATCCAATGTGATAGCTCATGTACCAATGATATGTTTAGGTGTGTTATCTCTAAATCTAAACATCCCACCTTTGTATTTGTCTAGATGAACAAATCTATCTTTATCACTTGTCATGTGATGTGAACAACCGCTATCTATAATCCAATATGTCCTTATGTATGCTTGTGAAATCAATGCTAGCTCTTGTTCCTTTTTCTCATCTTCATGATCCATCTCATCAACCATCTTCTCCATAATAGCAATGAATCCAATTTCATCTTCAACTGAATCATCATCAAAAACTCCATCACCAACATAGTAAAATTCTTTTGTATACTTAGGCTTGTAGTTAGTTCTAAATTTCTTAACTCTTGTAGGAAACTTAGATGAAAAGTGACCAATCTTATTACATGAGAAACATTTGAATGGTAACTGACCTTCACACTTTCCTTTTCCTTTTCTTTCTTTCTTAGCAATCATAGAAATAATATCATCTATCTCTTTATCTTCATCTTCGTCATCAAAATTACCAGAAGTGTTTAGATATTTCTTACCATGGCCTGATGCTTTAAAGGCTGTCTCACTTTTAGGCTCTGTCTTCAATCTTGAAATCTCAAAAGCTGAAATTTTTTTGATCAAGGTCTCTGTCTTGAAATTTTTTGTAAGCTGCATGGTCTCATCAAGGATGTTGATCTTGTTTTCATACTTTGATGTAAGAGTAGTCATCAACTTATCCATTGTGTCTTCCTCCGAGATCTCTCCAAGTCATTGTTCCTGATTCTAGCAACTACTTCATTAATCCTTTGGTTGTAAGCTCCAATGTCTTCTTTAGGTAGCATCTCTAAAGCATTGTATCTTTTCTTCCATGTCCTTCAAAAATATCTTCTAGGTGCTTCCATATCTTGTAAGCTGTGTCTACTTTCTTTATCTCTAAAAACTCACTATCAAATAAGGTGCTAAAAGGGCTTCTGTGGCTATTTCATTTTGATGGAACAAATCCTTTAGCTTTCCAAGTATCATCTTCCTTTGCAAACTCTGCTAGAGATGGGATCTTAACTTCTTTGATAGCCACTTCAAAAACTTTAAAAGCAATGCACTGCAAATGTGTCACCATTTTGTTCTTCCAATCAAGATAGTTCTCTCCATAAAACTTAGGACTATCTTTTCTAAAGAATGTCATTTGATCAACCTCAAGCTATTAAACTTTCTCTTCGAGGCACTTGGCTCTGATACCAATTGTTAGGAATAGTCCCAAGAGATAACTGAGAGGGGGGGGGGGTGAATCAGTTATCTACAAGTTTCAATTCTTTATCCAATTAAGTATACTTAAACTTTAAGCATAAACACAATGAAAGAACACTTGAACACAACACCAATATTTTGGTTATGGGGAAACCAAAATAGGTAAAAACCCTAGTGGAAATTAACACCCACTAATGAATTGCACTAGTGTATAATGATCCTTGTTAGAAGATCTCACAACCCTATTAGGAGTTGATCTTTACAATTCAATAAGTATAGTGACCTGGTCAAAGGTCAGACCCTATTAGGAGTCTTTTATGATTGACCCTATTAGGGGTCAGGACACACTGTCTGAGAGCTCACTACTCAAAGGGGTGAAGGCTGCAACCTTCTTAATAATAGATACACAATATATCTGGATCTTAGTGAACTGCAAGTTAGATCTACTGTCTTGATCAGTTCCAAAAAATATCACACTCAATATTCTCTATCACATAGACCTCTTCTTGATGACACAATACTTTGCACTCTCTACTCTACTCTAATCTTTCATCTCCATGCCATACTTCTAGTGATCACAAATGATTGGCTATAAGTATCTTTCCTCTAAATGATATAATCAAGTCAGCCTATTAGAAACACCTTGAAATCATATTAGAGAAACAATAACACTCTCTAATAAAATCTCAATCAGCTCTACTAAGAACGCAACACAAACTGGGACCTGTCCAAATCAATAAGTTTAGATGCACACTACACACTGTCGACTCTACCAAATTAACTGATACTTTCTTCTCAATCTAAATTACACCATGTGCTCTTAAACAAACATTTTGAACTATTCTCTAATCACTAATCCAAGCACATATACCAAAAAGATAGGTGCAACTCCTATACCAATATAATCTCTATCGGCTCTTCTAGATAAACATAGGAAACTGCAACTTGTGAATAGCGACTGCATAACTTCACTTCTACTACACATCAGACTTTTCATCCATGAATGTAACAACACTAATATGTCTCTATCACATATCCAAATGTGCAAGGATCCATGATAATTGTACAGACAATCACTCACAGAACATTGCATGTAACTCTGTCAGGAACACTTCTGACACAAGCTGCTACATAACTATTTGTACTAACAATGAACCTTTGCGTCCATGATATCATGTTGATAACATGTCCATGCTATATATACTCAAATCTTCCTGCATAAGTCTTCCATGCATGATACTTACCATAGTTTTTCATCAATGACAAACATACAGACAGAACTGGCTTGCTGGAAAATCTCCAACAATTTGATCTCATCTATCAAATATGACTCTATTCTATCCTTCACTGCGTTACTCTGTTTCACTCAATCATTGAACTCTATCAAAATACTTCATTGATCTAAAGATATTCACTTTGTTCTACTCCCTTCCACTCATTCATCTCATTCCTCTCATTACTCTATTTTAGGGTTCAGATCTCATCTTATATAGACAATTGACTTCCTCCAAGATTTGAGATCTATGATCTAGATTATCTCATTTTACCGCTTAATATTTTCTTAATTTTGATTGGTTCCATGTAATACATAGGGATCAATGATTACAAAATAGGAGTGTAATCACCTCCATGATTTCGTCAATGAATAGTAAACAAAATATAGATGTCAACCAAAATGGTTTACCTAAGTGTTTGTGCCATAAAAAACATATATGTCAATTCTAGCTTTCTCGACATTGGATATCTCTAGCACTTGGCATTCACTGTTCTTTATACTCTGGCACTCAGCATTGTCTTCTTTACATAACTTGACAAAAGCTGACTCGGCTAATACAAAAGTACTCGGTGACCATTTTTTTACTCAACAATGACTACTACTCGGTAAATGCACATTATACATGATTTGACCTATACATGATGACTCGGTTGTAGTGATGACTGACCAACATTGCCTAGAAAATGACTAAGTGTAAGACACTAATAGATAATAAAACTATAGGGATCAACATAGTTTTGCACTTTGGGAGCTCTATTTGGTGCATTTAGACTCCATTTTGGGCAAATGATATATCATTGGAAATCTTGCTTAGAGATCTTTCTAGTGCTTTGAGTTAATTTTCCATATTCTTCTCCAGGTACATTTTATTCAGAATCTTGCATTTTTACAATCTGGTGGATATCTTGGCTATTAGAGGTCATGGGATATCTTCCCTTTAAGTGATGGCTCATCTTAGGTTGTTCTTTTGTTTCAGTAGCCTACACTCTTCTTTGAGCAGTGTATACTTCACTTTTGTAGCATTATTTTATGCACACGCATTGAGATAAAGTGTTATTCTATTACATGTATGAGATTTTGCACAACATGTTCATGCTCTATGTACTCGCACTCTATTATAAAGTTCTAGGGGGGGTTTGATGTTTTCCTTTGTTTTCCATCTACTTTTGTCATTTGAGCATTCCTCCAATGACATTAGCCTCAAATATCTCTATATGTTTTTGTACTCTCTCTGCAGTTCATATTTGACAATCTTTTTCAGTGTACCTATCATTACTTCCTTGTCAGCATTATGGGGGGTTTCTACTATTGGTTCTACTACTTCCCTTGTTCAATAGTTTGAGATATGTATTCAGTATTTGATTCTATGTACTAGGCAGATGCAATGGCTGGGTACCTATGCATTCTGATGAGATAGATCATTTACCATATGGATACTCTTTCTTTCCTATTTTTTGGATGCACTCTTCAAGTTTTGATTGATCATCTCTTCAAACTCTTCGTGTTTTTATGCCATCTGTATTTTCAAGTTCAAGTTTTTTCCTTTGTTTGCCTCCTAATTTGAGTAGTGTCATCTAAGGGCACTCATGAAAATTATAGTATTTTGTATCTTTGACTTTAGTTGTTTTCCTTTGTTTGCCTCATGATTCGAGTAGTGTCATTTAAGGGCACTCATGCAGATTATAGTCTTCTCTACTTGGTCATATTTTAGTGGAGGATCTTCAGATCATCAGTTACTTCTTGACAAAGTTTGCATTTTCTTGCTTCAGTGATGTTATACATGTTTATCCTGGTTCCTATTTTTTGGAACATTCCTAGTTTTGGAGGCTTCTTCAGTCCTTCAGACTAGTCTTTGTCTCTTTTTGGAGTAGTTTTTTCCCATGTGGTTTTCTCTATTTCTCCGCTTTGTAGAAACTATTTTTTGTACTTGGGTACTTGATCAGGCCTTTTTTTCTAGGACCCATTTGCTTTCAGTAGTTCTTTCTAGGTTTTTAGCTTCTCCCAAAGTTTATCTTAAGGGGGGGGGGGGGGGGGGGTTGTTAGAGTAATTAAAGTGTTTTCTTATTAATTAAATCATGTTTGATTTAATTACTAAGTCACTTATTATCTCTTTATGCTTAAGCTAAACTTTAGGCATATAATAATTAATTCCTTTATTAATTATTATTGTGTAACCTTGGTTTTACCTTTTTTAGGTTTTCAGATCTCCTTTTATAAGGATTGATCTCCTTTGTATTCATAACAAATTATTCATTATTGAATTGAAACTTTTGTTTTTGCACATCAAGAATGATTTCTCCTCTCTCGTGGATCAATGCATTCAGGCCTCCATAGCTTCTTGCTTCTTCTCTCTCTTTCTATGATAGGTGTTTGCATGCAGGTGTTCTTGGGAGCTATGGGTTGTTTACTCATCAACTCCAATAAATTTAACATGTGAAATTGTGTGACTAGTTCCAAAATAATTACTTGTGAGGTATCATACCTTGTTCCTTATAATAAGAAGGAAACTAGACAGGAAACACTCTCATTCACATTACCAAAAATCCTAAATAATCATATGATATGAAGAAAGCGAAGTAAATGAACTAAGTGAATCTAACTAACAAGGTGTGAATTGTTCTTAAAGTGAAGCTATTTATATAATATACCTTGGTCATAATAATACTCATCTTAAGAGCAACTTAAGCATATATTAAGTAATACATAAAAACAAATGATGGGTACCAAAACAAAGGCCATTTCATGTGAACAAAATTCTCATAGACAAAGTACATGATGGACATTGATAGGTAAAGATGTAGTACCCTTCCAGGGAACCCGAAAGGAAAACCCACACAACTAAGAATAGGGATTTTTTTTTAAACAAAGTTTACAACTAACATTACATTATAATTACGATTGCATATTACATTGACTCATCAAATGATTCATTACATTAAAAGAAAATATAAGTACTAAACATAATTTATAGAACTAAGTCCACTTAGGTTCCTCGATGTCACTATTAGCAGTATAGTTGGAAATTTGACTTTACTAGTATATATGACTAAGTTTTATGTTGTCACTATGGCAAAAAAGTCTAATGAAGTTTTGTAGTCAGGGCACTAACTTGGAAGATCAGAATTTGATTGTATAGAAGACAAAGAAAACATAGAAGCACCTAATAATCAGAGCATCGACGCACGTGTTTATGACTGAGTTTTGGTATGCACCCTTGGATATAAGCTTTTGAGTATTTTGATATGCTAATTCTAAGAATGCATGGTCATATTTGATAGTATGGATAAGATACAACAAGTCTAAGTGACACTGGCAGTTAAGCAACAGAGAAGAACAAAGCATGCAGCCAATAGATAGTTTTTTGTTTAACATGTATCCTTTTGTTTTGTAAAGGCTATGTGCCTATTGTAATAATGATGTAAACATGTTAATATCATTGTATGTAAACATGCTTGAGCCAATTAACTTGGAAGCATTGTATGTGTTAAGTTTTAGGTCGACACAGTAGTTAGTTTTGGTTGCGCCCATTCAACATGTATATATATGACATGCACTTTTGTATTTGAGTATGTAGATAGAGTAGGGAAGATATAGAAGTGCAAAAGTATGCAAGTTCAGTCAGCATGATATAAATCTCTAGAAGAAGTTAGAGTACAATGTATAAAAGGAATTGATTAGACATCAATGTCAAAGAAGCATTTCACCCTTGCAAATATAGTGTGTATCTGATAACCAAGAGGTTGTAGCCTTCTTCATTGAGAAGTGATCCATCCACCTTTAACCAGGTTTGTTCTATCAAAATCTTAACCGATTCATTGTACTCTACATTGTAAAGACTACTCCTAACAAGGCAAAGGAACATTAACAGGTTCATAAGATTAGTACAATTATTCATGGGTATTAATTCCCATTGGGGTTTTCCTTTGGCCAAGGTTTCCCCATAAACATATCTTGTGTTATGTGTTATGGTTGAATGTTTCATTTTCTTTACTATTCATTTTGGTACTTAAGTAATTGAGCTAAGTTTAAAGAAGCAGAAAAACATTAATTGTAGAATACTGATTCACCCCCCCCCCCCCCCCCCCCCTCTTAGTGTTCCCATTATTAACAATTGGTATTAGAGCTTTGGTCCTCTAAAGATGATTTTAACCACTTGAGGACATCATGGATACAATTGAAGTGAAAAATCTGAAGAAAAATCTTGAAGTAGCTCTTGAAGATCTTGACAGAGTTGAAAAGGAAATTGAAGAACTAAAATTGAAGATCAGTGGCTCGCAAGTATTCATTAAGAAACTGAGAAAAGATTTGAAGGATTGTTCAACAAATGATTTGGGAAAAATGGTCAAAAATATGAATGAAGAAAACACATCTTTGAAGGATCAGATTGAATATTTGGATGAAAAGCTAATTAATAATTAGGAAGCATATGAAGAACAGATCAAAGAAAACAAATAGTTGGATGAAGAACTTATGCAAGAAAACATGAAAATCTTGGAGTTAGAAAACATCAAGAAAAAGATGGAATCTGAGTTGATAGAAGAAAAGAATCATATTGACAAATTGCACACAAGTATTGATCTATTAGATTCTTAGATATATGCACAAAGGATAAAAGGATACTCTAGTGGTATTGGATTCAATGAAGCACAAATTCAAATCAATGCAATGCAAGAAATATTGAAAGCACCTCAAGAATCTACAGAAGCTAAGAAGATTGAAAATCATACTAAAGCTAAAGCAGAACCATCTAAAGATGAACGCAAGCCAGTAAATAGAACTTGTTATGCCTGTAACATGAATGGACATATAGCAAGAGATTGTAAACAGGTAAGACCTTTTAATGGTTATTGTTATTCATGCAATAATTTTGGTCATAGAGCTATGAATTGTAGATCAAATCCAAGAAGTCAAACACAACACAATCAGAGAAATCAACCACAACAAAATTCTAGAATTCCTCAGAACATCACATGTCAGATATGCAATTACAATGGTCACATAGCTAGACAATGTTGTATGGTAACTCACATTAATGCACCAAGGAATATAAGGCCTCTAGTCATTTTTCACTCTTGTAACAAGGTTGGACACATCTCAAAGTTTTGTAGATCACAAGCGCAAAATCAAGAAAGACCTAATAAGTCTCAAGGATCAATATTGGATGAATCTAGAGAAGTCAAGTTTTTGAAAGCTACAGAATATGCAAGCATGATCTAGATGGAGGTAAAGAAAGACAATGTCAGTGATAAAGTAGAGGATGCATCCAAAATGGATGCACCTTCTACTTTTGGATAAATGACCCTCACGGTCATAGGAGGAGCTAGATAAGATCTAGACCCTTGCGCAGTTGGTATACTCACCCTTAGAGTAGGTGCCTATGGTTTTAGTTGTTTGGTTGCTAGTTGATGCAGTATTCAAGAACAGAGATTGGAATTCAGTAATGCAACCCATGTTAATGTGGCAAGTATTAATTGTAGAAAGTTGATTTATTAGTCACCAGAGATATATTAACCTCACTTTTGAATTCAAGATCAAGCCCTTGGAGAGCACAGGAGATCTAGCAGCTAGTATTGAAGGATTGAAGTAGTTTTTATCAGCAAAGAAGTTTTAAAAATGTTGTGGAACCCTAGCTTGGACACATCATTTTAGAAACCCTTTGGAACCCTACTTAAGCGTTGAAACAAGTAATTAATGGTAACTCCAATAGTCTTTGATGTCACAAAGAGGAAAAGATATGTATTCAAGAAGCATCCATTTAAGTCAGTGCTAGATGATTTAGAAGGAGCATTTTCTAGAACTTGGATGGGAGTTATGCATGTTGAGGATATTCACACTTATATCTATTGTAAGAAGGAGCATGTAGGAGTAGATAGGATAAGGTTGCACATTGAATCTATGGTTAATCCAGACTTCACATTCAAGGATGAATTCACGCACTTCACAAACAAATGTATCATTGAGTATGTGACTGTGTATGAATCCTATGAATCAGAATGGATTAAGATATTGCTTAGTAGGATTCATGATGACTTGTTTTGGATTAGAGAAGTCCTTGTTTGTATAACTATTGATCTCATTCATGAGATGACTAGACTTTCTAAGACTGGCATCATTCTACCATCAGGTAAAGATGTCAGAAAATAGGTTGAGAAGGCATGTAAGTCTAGGAGTGATGAGCACAACATGACTATTGAGCCCATTGAGGAGAAAGATATCAAACTCATGTCTATGATCCTAGGATACAAGTTCTAGCATACAAATAGAGTGAACAGTGTATCTGCAACTACTATTCTAGCAACTATAAGGATAATGAAAGAAAATGGAGAGTTTAACCTCTATGAGATCCTGCATGCACATTTTTTAGACAACATAAGAGCCATTAAAAATGATAAGAGAAAAATATTCAGATTCAGGTCATTAATCATCTACATGTACTTTCATATAGTTGGTAAGTTCTCTGAACTCTATCTGGACAAGAGTATACCTACATTGCCTCAAATTTAATTCAAGGAAACATCTGAGAGCACCTTAAAGGATTACATGAAATTGGAGATTAAGACATTCAAGATTAAGATGCATAGAAGGTATAGGATACCTGAAAAGATAGTAGAAAAATACAAGGACAACATTTTCTTCATGGTGGAAACAGACACTACATGTATGGAAGTAGTTGAGCCTAGGACAAAGTGGATTCATCCACTTAGCTATGAAGTTGATAAACACATTTTGGAAGGCTATGCACAAGTCCTCTTATTAGCACCTAAGGATCCTAATGAACCTAGATGGGGAACTTATGAATAAAAGACAAGACAAGTTGATTCTATCTTATACAATGTTGTGACAAAAAGAAAAGCATCTACAATTACCTCAAACATTCTCAAAATTCATGGTGTTACCTAAGAAGACTTAGAAAAAGCAAGGGAAGCCAATATTTCCATGAAAATTGAGAGCGCACCCTCATCTACTGAAGTCAAAATAGATAAATATGATGATCCTAAGGAGAAGAAGAGTAAAACTGATGTTGGCACCTCTGTACCCACAACCACAATTGATCTGGAGTCCGCTCCACCTCCTGAGCTAAGAAAAGTGTCTAAAAGGAAGAAACAGACTAGAGAAAACCACCCATCCTCAAGGAAAACTAGAAGCAAAGGAAAGAATACTCAAGCACCTCCTGAGGTAGGATTTAGACCGAATCTAGAAGTCTTGAGAACTAGAGTTGTTAATGAAGGAAGGATAGATCAAATAGAAAAATTATATGATAAGTCTCATGAGATTGACAAGTCAAAAATTCATTCTATGATTATCAAACATATGATTAAGTTCAAAAAGTTAGTTTTGGAACTTAAGACAATCATTCTTGATCAAGTATGGAATATGCTTGACTCTTTAAAAGACAAGCTATTGAAGAGGATACAAGGATAATAGAAAAGATATTGGATGAAAACCTCCCTATTTGTTCATTGGAAGAGAAGATATTACTATTAGATTTGGTTAAGCCACATCTAAGAACAAAAAGAACTCTACACATAATGAACAAGGACTATGAGTTAGTTGCAAAGGAGACAGATAAGGCATTTGAGAAAGTGTTCTTGGACAAACACATGCACCCACCTTCTATGCCTGCAACCCAAGTACCCTCCAACAAAGTGAAACAATCTAAGATCCTTAATGCACCTATGATAGGTCCACAGGATTCTATGCCCAAGGCTAAAGATAAGGATGAAATAATTATGATTGATAATGTTGAAATATCCATGGCGACGATAGATAAAGATCTAGATAATTTTGAAGAAGCCATTTTAAGTATTGAAGAGGCTGAGATCTTATGCAGTGAAGAATCATCTATGTAGCAAGAAGAAGTCCAAATTAAAGACTTAACAAGATAGGAAGAATAGAAGGAAGATAAACTACAGAAGAACCCTCTATAGAAATCCCAATGAAGGTAAAAAGTAAGCTCATGGATGTAAGTCAAAGCACACTCCTTACTCCTAAGCCATCCATATCATTGTTGTCAAGCTTGAATCCTGACTGAACAAGTTTTGACTCATGGGGAGAAGAAGATCTAATGAAGATAAGTGTGTTGGCTATGGAGAAAGCCAAAGAAAAACAAGTAATGAGGAATCCTCTATTTATTGAATCAGTCAACATATTGAACATTTTATTACCTAAGAATAAGAAAGTGATTAGTGCTCATTTAGTAGATGACGTAAGCAGCATCTTATCAAGATTCAATGCAAATTTCCCAAGTCTAGAAGCCTCACCATCAAAAATTGCAAAAGATAAATATATCAAGAAAAGGCTGAATAAATTGATAAGTAATTTCTCACTTGACCTTAATTCTCTAAAGATTGGTCAAGAAATGTTGAAATATTTAGCAACAAAAGGAAGGAGGATAATTGTTGACTGCATGAATAAGGATAAACTCACTATAGACATCTCTAAAAAGATTCAGGAAGCAGAATCTCTAATGGAAACAATAAGAAAATTAGTGGAAGATCCCTCTCAAGACATAAACATGTGTAATAATATTTATCAAGGATAGTTAGATAAAATTGAGAAGGAAGAAAAAGAGATGGCAAAGTTAAGGGCTAGACAAGCACAACTAAGAAATGCAGCGCCCTCTCTAGATGTACTAAATTAGAACATGAAGTAGATAGTTGCCACAATTGTAAGGTATGATCAAGGTCCCTACATAGAGTTAGAAAAGATTGAGAAGCGAACATATGCATTATGTGCCCATCTTTAGACAGTTGATGCACTCAAGGTTTTTTGGCGGCAAGAAATCAAAAACCTTTAGATTGCATAACCTGATGTATTTTATTTGTAAGTACTTGATGATTTTATTTTTTGAGCACTTGTGTCATTAATGTCAAAGGGGGGGTAGTGTAAATGTATAAAGGAGATAGTAGTGTATAAAAAATAAGAAGATATGATGTATAGTTTGATAGCAAGTTTTTTGTGTAAGATAAGTTTAGTAACTTCACCACATTCATTTGTTACCATTAATGACAAAGGGGGAGATTGTTGGAAAGTTGACTTTACTAGTATAGATGACTAATTTTTATGTTTTCATTATGGAAACAAAGTCATATGAAGTTTTTTAGTCAGCACACTAACTTGGAATATCAAAATTCAGCTAAGTATAGAAGACAGAGCAGACAGAGAAGCACCTGATGATCAGAGCATCGACGCACATGTGTATGACCAAGTTTTGGTATGCGCCCTTGGATATAAGCTTTTGAGTATTCTAATATGCTAAGTCTAAAAATGCATGGTCAAATTTGATAGTATGGATAAGATACAACAAGTCTAAGTGACACTGGCAATTAAGTGACACAATAGAACAAAGCATGCAGCTGACAAATAGTTTTTTGTTTAACATGTATCATTTTATTTTGTAAAGGCTATGTGCCTATTGTAATAATGTGGTAAACATGTTAATATCATTGTATGTGAACACGCTTGAGCCAATTAACTTGGAAGCATTGTATGTGTTAGGTTTTAGGTCAACACGGTACTTAGTTTTGGTTGTGCCCATTCAACATGTATATATGATGTACGCACTTTTGTATTTGAGTATGTAGATAGAGTATGGAAGATATTGAAGAGAATAACTATGGGAGTTCAGTCAGCATGATATAAAGCTCTAGAAAAAGTTAGAGTACAATGCACAAAAGGAACTGATCAGATAGCAGTGTCAAAGCAGTAGTTCACCCTTGTAGATATAGTGTGTATTTGATAACTAGGAGGTTATAGCCTTCTTCATTGAGTAGTTAGCTCTAGCAGTGAGCCATCCACCTTTAACTGGGTTTGTTCTATCAGACTCTTAACTGATTCATTGTACTCTACATGGTAAAGAATGCTCCTAATAGGGCAAAGGAACATTAACAGGTTCATAAGATTAGTACAATTATTCATGGGTATTAATTCCTACTGGAGTTTTCCTCTAGCCAAGGTTTCCCTAAACATATCTTGTGTTATGTGTTGTGGTTGAATGTTTCATTTTATTTACTATTCATTTTAGTATTTAAGTAATTGAGCTAAGTTTAAAGAAGTAGAAAAACATTAATTTTGTAGAACACTGATTCACCCACCCCCCCCCCCCTCTCAGTGTTCCCATTCTTAACAATATATACCAACCATAACTAAATCAATTGAATACATGTAAGATAATGTGCAAGATTAACATTATGGAGATAAATTCATTTCAAATCTTACATCCAAAGATAACATATGATCACATGGTAATAGTCAAAATCAACATCTATTTTATTATATCATTGCATTACAAATAATCACCGATGCATGGCTAGTCCAATTCACTAGTGACCAAGTCAATACCATGATCAGCAAAAGGTCTAAACACCATGGCTTCATTAGTTGAAAAAAAAATCATGGTAATAAAGAAACATTGAACTCTAATCTATAAACGATTTCAAAAAAAGGAAGGAAGATTATTAAGATCTAAAACACGAACCACAAGAATAATTCTAAGGAAAGGAAAGGTTAATAACAAGACTCAAATTTGAAGAGAACAAGATGTTGAAATGTGTAATATAAAACAAATAAACCCATATACTAGTACGACATTGCTAGTTGTCAAAACCTTCCACAAGGAAGAGGAAAACTCTCTTGAGAGGAAATAAAATCAAGACTCAATATAGATAAAACTCAGATCTAAGAGAAACCTTTTTAGAATAAAATAGTCAAATTAACAACAAAACAAGAATGGGGGAAATGTAACTTCTAAAGTGAAAGAGAAGGAATCTTAACATACTCATCTATGAATAAAACACTAAGAGATGATGAATATTGACTCCATCCCCATTTTCCCAAAAACCACAACAAGGAAAATCTCCCCAACTCCCATTGAGATCCCTTGATTTCTACGAAGGAAACCCCCAACAATAAAACTCTAGAAGATTCCCCCAAAGACAACATGGTGCAAGAGCACCTAGTTGCGTTCATGCCTCCATGAGGCCATTTTCTCATTTTTTTTGTGTTTCTCCTATGTAATAAGCTCAATTAACACAATTTTATGTGTGTTTGAGGTCATATTTGGTTGATAGGCGGTTTGTGGGATCACATTGTTTAATTTTGAAAATGTTGTCATTGTGTAAAAATGCAAAAAATTGAATGTGAAGAGCCACCAAGTGTAAATGAAGGAATTATAATGGTGGTAGTTGGTAAATCACTTGCAAATGGTTGGTACATTTTTAAATAGCTTTGGAGGTCAAAACCAACGGGGAGGCACTACATTTTGAAGTGAAATTAATAAAAGACATCCTTGTTTTTGCATTTTTGAATGTGAATTGTTGATTCCATTGCATCGTACACATATGTATGGCCTTTCATGACCTAAATATGGTATGGTTGGAAAGAGATTTGAGTCTAATTTATATTTCTTTTTATTGCATCCAATTTCATTGTATTTCAAAAAAGATATGCTCATTTTACTACAGAAAGGTTTGAAACCCTAGTAGGCCTAATTTGAGGGAGAATGGTTCAAATTTGAGTCTTGTGTTCCAACAAAACCCTACCCCATTTCAATGTATATCATAAAAAATCCAAATGGGTATTTGAAAGTGGTTTTAGTTTTCTAATAAGAAGCCTATGTTGAAAATTATGCCCAAAAAACCCCATTTTCTACACACTTTTTAGCCTAATTGGAAAGAAGGCAACCAAAATTAGGGTCTATCTATTAGGAATAGTCCCAAGAGATAACTGAGAGGGGAGGTGAATTAGTTATCTACAAGATTCAATTCTTTATCCAATTAAGTACTAAAGAACATTAAGCACATACACAATAAGATAACACTTAACACAACACTACAATTTTGGTTATGGGGAAACACAAATAAGTAAAAACTCTAGTGTGAATTAGCACCCACTAGAATTGCACTAGAGTATTATGATCCTTGTTAGAAGATCTTTCAACACTATTAGGAGTTTATCTTTACAATGCATGAAGTACAGAGACCTAGTCAAGGGTTGGACCTTGTTAGGAGTCTTTTACAATTAACCTTGTTAAAGGTGAGGACACACTGTCTGAGAGCACACTGCTCAAATGGGTGAAGGTTGCAACCTTCTGAATAATAGATACACACTATATATGGATCTTGATGAACTAGGAAGTAGATCTATTGTCTTGATCAGTTCCAATGAATAGCATACACTCTCAACTTCTTCACATAGATCTTCAATTGATTATTGAATCAACTTTACTGCCACAATACATTCACATCTTCTGCTCTGCTCTATCAATCACACTTTAGCAATCACAACTAATTGGCTAGAAGTATCCTTCTCCAAAAGATATAATCAAGTTTCCTATTAGAATCTTCTTGAAATCATAATAGAAAACCAATATAACTCTCCAGCAACTTCTCCAATGGCTATACTAAGCACGCAACACAAATAGGACCACGCAACTCAATATGAGTAGACACGATGCTTCACACAGTTGGCTCCACCAAATTAACCAAAACTTTATTCTCAAGATGAAATAAGTTATGTGCTCTATTGGCACTTCAATTTTTCAAGCATAAGTTTCATACTTTTTACAACATTTAGGTATTCACCAGAAGAATTTTATTTGAAATGAATGGCTATAGAAAAATATCCTAAGTACTTTTACAAAATTTCCAGAGCCTTCTCTAAAGTCCAGAAAGCCCTAGTTTAGAATCATATTTGAAAAACCCTAAATATTCCTTTCATTTTAGGAAAAAACCCTAGGTCAGCTTTCTACCTTTCTAATTGAGTGTTACTTTTTACAAGCCACTTAAGTTTCTATAACGCATGTGTTTTAATTTTTTCATTGGGCGGGGCCATTTTCCTAATGTTTTCTTTAACCTAGGCCGATGTTTAAATTTCCTTAAGTCTAAGTCCCAATGACATTATTAAATTTTCCTAAGTCCTAATTGTTTTATCCCACTAAGGTTTCAGCATTGGATTAAGGTTTTAAATCTCCTTTTGATTCAACAATTATCATATGACCGCAGAGAATCTTTTCACCCATTACGATCTTGCGACAACCATTGATCTTGTTGACAAGTCAACATAGCTATCGGGTGGGACCTTTGCTTCTTATTAAGTCACAATTGTCCGATGTAGAGGATCTAACGACGTATACATATTGGGCCTGATCATTAAGGGCTTTGAGGGACTAACAACTTGCAGATGATCAGACGATTGTCATATGACTACAAAGAATCTTTTCACCCATTACGATCTTGTGATAGCTATTGATCTTGTTTTAAACCATGATGTGTCACTGTGGATCCAATCAAAGGAATGAAAAGCATCGGTCATTGGATAAAAGATCTAATGGTAGTGATGTCCGACTGTCAAGTGGGGCCTGAATGCTATAGTTTTAAGTTCACCGTTGATCTATTTTAATCGAACAGTTATCATTTGATCACAAATCTAAGATTCATCCATCATGATCTTGTGACAATCGTTAGATCTTTCTTTAGTAAAGATCAACGGTCCAATTTTAAAGTTGGATCAAAACTGGTGCAAAAAATGTATTTTCCCATTGAATGAGGACAATTCAAATTTGCAGAGAAGTTATGGCTGGATCGTGTGGAGTAAATCGCCAAAAGGTTAATATTTCTAATGCTAATATATTGTTGATTATCTTATTTTTGGAAACACGAAGTCATAAAATTTGTAGAAGCCTGGGTGAAGAAAATTGTAGAGCTGGTTACTATTTCCTGAGGAATTGTCTGAGATTGGTTAGTATCTTGTGAATTTTTTCCCTTTATAGTATCTTTCTGGTTCTACTATTAATCTCTTACATAATTGAAAAGAATTGTAAACCCTAAAATGACACCAAGGAGGGAATTGACTGGAAATATTGAGTACCGAGATAGGAGTATACATGAAGACCTCCTAGAACAACTTGACCACTCAACCACTGATATAATTAAGGCTAAGGGTTTAATACGAAGGGACCCTAGGGTTAAAATAGCATACGACCTATATGACAAGGGAAATTATATGAGATACGCCAAAATTGGTAGCACTGACATCACTAGTTTAGGACTGTTCAAAATAGGGTTCAGTTAAAGACATTCCCTCCCTCCAACTAGCAATGTGTGGCAGTTTGATTTAGGAAAACTCATTGTGCCAAGTGTATTCATGGATGCAGATATTATGATTCATGTAACATGATAGTATGATCTAATTAATAGGGTTTTTAGGGATGCAATGGGAAATCTTTTGATCAATATCTCAACTGAAGAAATTAGGAAGGTTTTTAAGTTAAGTGAACCATCTAGTGACCTGTAAAGAATAGACTTTGAGGAATTAAGACAATTTTATAATGCTTAGAGGGATTATCTCAGGACTGGTCCTCTGAAATAATTCTATAATAAAATTGGGGGTTTGGTCACAGTGGGACCAAGTACATAGGAACCTTTCAAAGTAGACTATTTTAACCCAAGGGCAAAAGGTGTATATTGGTCACTATGCCAGATTTTTTGAGAAGATGTTTAGGAAAGAATGCCAGGGCACCTAATGTATATGATGGTTCAGATCTTACACCCTTTCTTGGAAGTTACATTTGACTTTGCCCCTTTCTTAGCTGAATTGATTCGTGAAGGGTTAGTAGGAATCCAAAAGAATAAAGTAGATAGACCTTTTTGTTGGTATTCTGTGATAATGTACATGTTTTTGTACAAAGGTGCAAGTTATTTTGAGAAAGAAATGGACATGATGAAGTAGAAGGGTGATGAGGAGATGCCAGTACAATTATGGAACCTCAACATAACCTAGGATAGGAGTGAGAACAGTTTTGTGAATTTTGACAGATGTTTTGCATCAAGGCTCAGGGCTTTGTTTTCTAAAGAAAATCCAAGAATCCCAAAGGCCTTATCTGAAATCATTAGGCCAAAGGAATTTTCTAAGGACCTTAAGATTGTGCACAATTAGGGTGATTTCATCTTTTACCCAATGTCCACTATAATCAGATTGTATGGTTTTAGAGGGACCCCTTTCATATTACCATATCAAGTCCCCCTCAAGATTGGTGTTGCAGAACTCCTAAGGCAATTAGAAGAAATACAAGAAAATACTCTCATAGGGAAGGCCAAAGGAACTCTATTTCCTATTGTCACAATAGCCCACCAGTTTGTAATCACTAAGGGTGGATGGACTAACATGGATGAAATCCTACAACCATATCATATGGCTACTTTAATTGCAAGAACAACAAATCCTGAGGGTTTCTACAATGAGATGTTCAAGAAGAGGGTTAAATGCCCATTGATAGATCATATTTTTAACTTTCCTGAGGATATCATTAGAAATATCCCAAACATACAAGAACAGGAGATTAGGAAGTAAAAGTGGCTAGTGTACAAAAATACATTAGACTTTGTGCAAAATTTTAACAAGGGTTATGATCCTCTAAAAGATGGCACCCATTTTGGAAAGAAAGTAGAAACTCTTATGAGTCACTTTGAGGGTATCATCCAAACCCTAAATGAGAAGAAGGAGAAGGTCATGCAAGATGAGCTAGAAAAGAATAAATTGGTGTTAAGAAAGCCTACATTTGCCAAAGTGTTACCCCCAGGTGAATACATGGTACAGAAGAAAACTAGATATAATGTACTTATACATAGACCAAACAGGCAAGAAAAAACAAAAAGAACAGAGGACATCCCTTGATACAGGACCATCCTGGGTGTAAGAGCAATCTTGCATCACCAAAAACTATTTCTGGGTTCTTTTCAATAAGGGCTATCTTGTGCAAAGCTGCTATTTTTGGAAATTTACTATTTTTAGTAATTTTTTTGTTTGATCTCAGAATGTTCTAATTTCATAGGTACAGAGGTTCATTTTGGTTGTATCAGCCTGCCAGCAAAGTTCCACTGCCAGATCAAGTCTAGTTTTGAAGATATTAAAAATTTTCAGAATTGGCAGCAGGGTACAAAAACTTTGAGCTCAGTTTTGAAGGCTTTAGAGGTCCCAGATGAGGTCGAAACTTTAGCTAAATGAAGCTTTCTTATTTAGGTGTTGTGACGCACTTCGCACCCTTTCCAAAATGGGGTCATAATAGTCAATCAAGTCAACGGGTGATGACTTCTAGTCTCTGGAAGTTGGGCCACCTGAAATGGCAGAAAATAAATTTCCTTCAAAATTTTTGTTTGGGTTTCAAAAGATTTTTTGAGCTGACTTTGATATAATAAATTGAAAAATAAATATTTCTTAGGTTGGTCGGCCTTAAGGGATAAATTTTTGGAACCTTCTCAGGCAGTGGAAATTGCCTATATAAGAAAGGCCCGTAGTGTTGTCTGGGGTAGTTCTGGGTAGATCTGGGTAATGATTCAAGGCTTTGTCCTACAGATTATTGTAAGGGAAAATGCCCATGTGGCTTTGCATATTGTAATTCTAAAATTTGTAATTCCACATTTGTGGAGATAATAAGAAGCACATTTTTTGTTCTTGCAAAGTGTTGTTGTTTCTCTGTTTCTATTATGTGTTTGTGGTATTAAGGGGAGCACCCTTCATCAAGTGGTATTAGAGCTAGGTTTTCCTGAGTGTGTAAATAGATCACTGACTATGAGGTAGTTTGCACCAAGACTGTGGTTTAGGGTTTCAGCGAGTGACACAAAAATGTCTCCATGAAGGGAACGTGGTGGAAGAGTTGGTGTTGTGACACCTAAGGTTAGAGCCCTCCAGAGATAAGTGTGAGCATTGCAAGAAGAGATTCACAGAGGTATGAATCTTAATGTCATAGATGAAAGTGAGGATGAAGCTGAAGAAGGAAATTATGATCAAGAAGGAGAAGGTGAAATTTTGAACCAAGAGGAAGAAAGACTTTTTCGAGCCATTTCCAAGATTGGGAAAAGACCTAAGATTGAGGTTCCTACATTTTCAGGAAACCTTAACCCAGAAGAGTTGATCAACTAGATCAATGAATTAAAATAATATTTTGACTATGAAGATATTGATGATCTTAATCGGGTTAAGTTTGTGAAGGCTAGACTGAAGGGCCATGCGAAGATCTAGTGGAAAGAGATTCAATTGGAGTGAAATAAAAGAGGAAAGGATAAAATCACAAGATGGGATTGGATGGTGGATAAATTAAAGCACTAGTTCATTCCTATTGATTATGATCTTGACCTACTGAAGAAAATGCAAAGTTTGAAGCAAGCAAGAAGATTTGTTCAAGAGTATACGGAGGAATTCTATCGAATTCTCATCAGAACAGGCCATATAGAAGTTGATAATGAGAAATTTTCCCATTACCTTAATGGGTTGAGGCTGAGCGTTTAGGAGAAGTTGAATTTGGTTTGAATGAACAATATTGAAGAGGCATACCAGTTTTCCCTAAAAGTAGAGGAAAAGTTGAACAAGAAGTTCAAGAGTAGACAAAATGGTAGAGTTCATGGTGGATGATTTGGTGGATGGTCATATGGAGGCCAAAATGAAGATCTAAAAAAGAAGGATGAGGCCAGTAGCAAGTAGAATCAAAGAAGAAATAATTCTAATTGTTTCCATGATCAGAGTAATAGAGATCAAAGAGGAAGAGGAAGAGGACAAGGATCAGGAAGAGGAGGCTTTCGTGGAACATGTTTTCACTATGGAGAAGAAGGTCATATGGCATATGAATGTTCCCAATGCCAATGATAGATAGGAGAACTGAAGGCCAAGATAGGGTTGCACATGTAGATGAAGATGCCTGATCATCACATTCTGAAGATGCTAAAAGAGGATAAATGCTAATTAACAGAATAGTCCTACAGAGTGGTGAGAATGAACTTGAGAAAAGGAGGAGCTTGTTCCGCACTAGATGCAAGTGTGAGGGAAAATGTTGTGATGTGATTATTGATAGTAGAAGCACTAAAAATTTGGTGTTAGAAGAGATGGTCACAAAGTTGAAGGTCAATAGGCAGAAACACCCACATCCATGATGGATTTCTTGGGTACAGGATGACCACAAGGTCATGGTTAGTGAAGAGTGTCTAGTGAAGTTCAAGATTGGTGGATACCATGATGAGGTACTATGTGATATCATACCTATGGATTCATGTCATATGTTGTTGGGTAGACCTTGGCAGTTTGACAGACATGCTATACATGATGGTCATGTGAATACTTATTCCCTAACAAAGGATGGAGTGTGACATAAGCTAAATCCATTGAAGGAGTTAGAAGAAAAGGTATGTGGTAATGCAATAATATTTTTTGTTGATGGAAGAAAGTTTCTAGATGGTATGAGGCATGAGCATGTGTGTTTTTCTTTAATTCCAAAAGATGGTAAAGAGGAAGTAGAAGATGTACTTGTAGAAGTTGCAAGTTTGTTGAATGAGTTTTAGGATATTGTATCTAATAATGTACTTCATGGATTACCACTGGTAAGGAAGATCAGTCATCAGATGGACTTTATTCCAAGAGCTAGTTTTCCAAATAAGGCAGCACATAGAATGGCACTAGCAAAAAGTGAAGAGTTAAATAGACAAGTACATGAGCTATTACAAAAGGGGTTGATTCAGGAGATCCTGAGTCCATGTGTTGTACCAATAGTATTAGCACCAAAGAATAATGGAGAATGGAGGATGTGTATAGATTCCAAGGCAATAAACAATATCACAATCAAGTACAGGTTTTCATTGCCATGAATGGATGATATTATGGATTGTTTGAGTGGAGTTATGGATTTCTCAAAGATAGATCTGAAGAGTGGATATCACCAGATTCGGATCAGAGAAGGAGATTAATGGAAGACTACTTTCAAGAAAAAGGAAGGATTGTATGAGTGGTTAGTCATGCCTTTTGTGCTAACCAATGCACTAAGCACTTTCATGCGGCTCATGAACGAGGTTCAAAAAGAATTTATGGGTAAGTTTGTCATTGTTTACCTAGATAATATTTTGATCTTTAGTAAGACATTTGAGGAGCATATGATGCATATTCATATGGTGTTTGAGAAGTTAAGGGAAGAGAAATTGTTGATTAATTTGAAGAAGTGCGGTTTTGTGAAAAAGGAGTTAGTGTATCTGGGATTTGTAGTTTCAAGAGAATGTCTAAAAATGGACTCAAAGAAAGTGCAGGCTATCCTTGAATGGCCTACTCCAAGGAGTGTAACTGAGGTAAGATATTTTCATGTTTTGGCTAGCCTTTATAGAAATTTTATCAGAAATTTTAGCAGTATTTGTGGACCCTTGAATGAAACAATGAGAGGAGATAGAAAAGAGTTTAAGTGGACTATAGGGGTAGATAAGAGTTTTAAACTATTGAAATGGAAAGTTACAGAACAACCTATCTTAGCAATTCTATATTTTAATAAGGTATTTCAAGTAGACTGTGATGCTAGTGGTACTGTAATAGGAGTTGTTATGAGCCAAGAAGGTAAACATGTTTCTTATTTTAGTGAGAAGTTGAATGATGCCAAGAGGAAATATTCTATTTATGATTAGGATTTTATGCTATAGTTTAGGCATTGAAGAAGTGGAGACACTATCTACTTCCTAAGGAGTTTGTTTTATATACTGATCATCAAGCTTTGCAATATTTGAATACTCAAGGAAATTTGAATCAAAGGCATTTGAAATGGGTTGAGTTTTTGCAGAGTTGTACATTTGTTTTGAAACACAAGAGTGGAAAGTCTAACAGGGTTGCAGATGCACTTAGTAGAAGGAAACTATGGCTGACAGAGATGCAGATTGAGGTGGTTGGGTTCAAGGAACTCAAGAATTTGTATCCAGAGGATCCTAATTTTGGAGAAGCTTGGAAAGCTAGTACAGATCCTATTACTCTAGACATAACAAAGTAGTTGGATTTCATCATCGAGGATAGTATGCTATTCAGAGGGAGTTAGTTGCGTATTCCATGAAGTTCTATGAGGGAGAATCTCATCAAGGAGAAGCATAGCAGAGGATTGGCTGGACATTTTGGTCATGATAAAACCCTTGCTTTGGTTAGTGAGAAATATTATTGGCCACAGTTGCAGCAAGATGTCAAGAAGTTTGTGTAGAGTTGCAGAGTATGTTAGATGGAAAAAGGAGTAAAGTAGAATACAAGGTTGTATCATCCATTACCTATACCAGAGAAGCCTTGGGAGGATATCAGTATGGACTTGTTCTTGTTTTACCAAGGACTTGGCAGGGACATGATTCAATTTTTGTGGTAGTTGATAGATTTTTGAAGATGGTACATTTCATTCCTTGCAAGAAGACTAATGATGCAGTTCATGTAGCAAAATTGTTTTTAAAAGAACTGGTGAGACTACATGGTTTTCCAAAGATTATAGTTTTAGATCAAGACACTAAGTTTGTTGGATATTTTTGGCACACATTATGGAAGAAGTTGAAGATAGATTTGAAGTTCAATTCATCACATCATCCATAGACTGATGGATAGACAAAGGTGGTGAATAGGATTTTGGGGAATTTGCTGAGATGTTTGGTTGGAGATAAGCTAACAAGATGAGATTTGATTTTACCACAGGTAGAATTTGCATACAATAATTCTATCAATAGGAGCATTGGTAAATTACCATTCTAGATTGTATATGGAAGTAGTCCCAGAAATGCTTTAGAGTTGAGGAAGATAGATAAAGGAGAGATAAGTAGTGTTGAAGCTGAGGATTTTGCAGAACACTTGAAGAACATCCATGAGGAGGTGAGGAAGCACATTACCAAGATGAATGAATAGTATAAGGCTAAGGCAGATGATAAAAGGAGGCATAAGGAATTTAAGGTTGGAGATGAAGTCATGGTCCATTTGTGGAAGGAGAAATTTCTAGTTGGTACATATAACAAGTTGAAAATGAAGAAGTTTGGGCCATGTAAGATACTGGAGAAGCATGATTCAGGAAATGCCTATGAGGTAGAATTTCCTACTGAGATGAATATTTCACTAGTATTTAACATTTTAGATTTGACAGAGTATCATGAAGGAAGTGGTCAAGATGAGATCACAAAAGCACAGTGGAGTATTCTAGCAACTAGTTCAGCTATTAAGGAGATTGAGGATATACTGGATAGTCGTGTTGGCAGAAGCACAAGGAATAGCACATATGAAGAATATATAGTCAAATGGAAAGGATGACCTGTTGAAGATTCATCATGGTTGACAAGGGAGGAGGTTAACCATCTTGGTTTTCCTCTTCGCACTTGAGACATGACGGGGTCACTTCTCAAATTACCCTAGGTGTCTAATGCAAGAGCATCCCGGGTGTAAGAGAAATCTTGCATCACCCAAAAATATTTTTGGTTTCTTTTCAATAAGGTATATCTTGTGTAGAGCTTCTATTTTTGGAAATTTACTATTTTTAGTAAGTTTTTTGTTCGATCTCAGAATGTTCATATTTCACCATTAGAGGTTCATTTTGGTCATATCAACTTGCCAGCAAAGTTCCATTACCAGATCAAGTCTAGTTTTGAAGATATTGAAATTTTTTGGTATTGGTAGAAGGGTACAGAAACTTTGAACTCAGTTTTAAAGGCTTTAGAGGTCCCAAATGAGGTCAAAACTTCATTTGAATGAAGCTTTCTTGATTCAAGTGTTGTAGAGAACTTTGTGTCCTTTCTAAAATGGGGTCATAATAATCAATCAGGTCAACGGGTGATGACTTATGGTCTCCGAAAGTTGGGCCACTTGAAATGGCAGAAAATAAATTTCCTTCAAAATTTCTATTTGGGTTTCAATAGTTGTTTTGAGCCGAATTTGATGTAATAAATTGAAAAATAAATAATTCTTAGGTTGGTCAGCCTTAAGGGATAAATTTTTGGAACCTTCTTGGGTGGTGGAAATTGCCTATATAAGAAAGGCCTGTAGTGTTATCTAGGGCAATTTTGGGTAGATCAGGGTAATGATTCAAGGCTTTTTCCTACAAAATATTGTAAGGGAAAATGTCCATGTGGCTTTTCATATTGTAATTCTAAAATTTGTAATTCCACATTTGTGGAGATAATAAGAATCCCATTTTTTGTTCTTGCAAATTGTTATTGTTTCTTTGTTTTTGTTGTGTTTTTGGTATTAAGGGGAGCACCCTTCATCATCCCTTCCACCTCAAAGGAAGTAGAAATGCATGACAAGATTGTGGAGATACCAAAATTTCCATAGGATCAACCAATTGAGTTTGTTCTTGATTCCCCACTGCCATCAAAGAAGCAAAAACTAGAAGAAAGGTCTGTACAGGTTGAGGAGGAATACTCTCTCTCCCAATCACCTCTAAACCTTATGGATCATCAAGAGGTTGCAGAGAAAGTACAATAATTAGGGAGTCTAGGTCAAATCTTTATGACCTATGAGGAAATAAATGAAGGAGTGCCAAAGCCACTAGAGGAGCCTGAATCAGACTTGATAGTGGGAGAAATGGTTGGTAAAGAGCTGGACCCAATAATTAAGTAGGCGTGTAATGAATTCCTAGTAGATGATGCTTTTGTAAAGGCTAGGACTTTAATGCAATTTTTGTGGAAATTGCATATAAACCAATTCCAAGAAACATGTGAGAAAAGGCAAGAGGAGAACCCACAAATGGATATCAAGGTCATACAGAGTGAAGTCAGAAAGGAAATGATAGAAAGATTTGAAAGGATCACTCCAAAATAGGGGAGAGAATTGGTAAGAAATTTAGGAGTACTTATTCTCCCAGAATGTGACATTATTGATGCAGTAGTCCTAGATGTTGTTAGAAAGAAGACAACACTAATTCATAAGACCAAGGAAGAGGCAGAGCGGGCCATCAAGGGAGTCACTTTTAGTGATGATCATCAAGCCTTATTTATGTGGTCCCTGAGAAAAGATGAAAATAACAAGGGAAAATAGATTTCCAAGGGTGATCTTACAGGGAACCTTCTGATAAAAAGGGTTAGTGAGACCTCATTAATTGAAGCAACAGGCATGGTAGTGGCAACAACCCAGCTTACAAAAAAGGTGGCAAAGAAGGAAACCAAGGAGAAAGAAGAGCTCACATTAAGGCTTGAAACAATGTTGAAATCTTATGGGGAAATGAAACAGGAGATGAATGAGAAGGATAAAACAATAGAAAACCTAAAGAAAAGGTTAGGATAACAAGGCCCAATCTAGGTATCAAGACAATTGCAGCTTTCTTCCTCCCCTACTATGCCTCCTTCATCTAGTCCAATAATTGAATACCCCCCTTCCCCTTTACCTCCTCCTTTGAAATATGAAGAGAAAGTAAAGGATGCAATTTTGCATTTTGCTACTAATGTAGGACCAAAGGACATATATAAAATTGGTGAGAAATTATCCAAAATTTTGATGACTTTTAAGGAAGACATGACCACTATAGGCCCAATTTTGAATAAGTGGGTTGCAAGAAAAGGTAAATTGAAGTCTTTTTTATTCTTTTGTTAAGAATCAGAAAATTGAGAATAAGATTCTAAAGGATACTCATAAGTTTGTTAAGGGCCTAGTTAAGTTTGAAGTAAAGAGGGAGAACTTAAAGAGAAAGGCATCAGTTCTGAAGGCAAATTATTTCCAAGATAGTTTTCAAATATTTCCCGATCTTTTCACAATAGATGGGGCCATAATGGACAAAGAGGCATGGTTGGGACATATTGATGATGAGCTCTCAACTAGAATAAGCACAATTTTGAATGCAGACAGAAATATTCCCTTTGTTCAAACAATTGAAATATTACAAGATGTTAGGGTACATTTCATAACCCTGAGGAAAGATGTACATCAGGCTAAATTTGAATGGGATGCCTTGATACCTAAAAGAGATGAATTATTGGCTTTCCATTAGCCGAGTGAGGACATTTACACTTCTTGGGAAGCTACATATTCCTCGAAAGACACAAATAATTAAGGAATACCCACTGAAATTGCAACAACTGACACTACTTCAACCACTTGAAGCAAAGAAAACAGTGCAAAGGATCTCAAATAGTTGGAGCAAGCACAAAGAATACACTTGGCAAAATTCAAACTGACCTTGGGAGTTGTAAATTTTGGCGCTCATGTTTATGAGCAACTTTGTAAAATATAACAAGAATGTGTTATATTTGTCTTCTTTGTCTTATATGGTTGACATATTTTTGTCTTTTCTAAAAAGATCTAAAGCTTGTACGCAACCCTTAAATTCTATAAAAGGATTACCGGGATCAATTTGTAGGGACTGGAACTTGAACATTCTTACTGACAAGTTTCTGAGTCTAAGATACAGTAGACTATATTAGGCCATTTTTTATAGAATAGAAAGTATTACCGGTTTAGCTAATTTCCAGATGGTTTTGCATTTTGAAGCATTATGTATACATACAGATGATATAGAAATTTGAGTTTATATCTCTTGTTTGTGTACTTTTCTTTGAGTTATGAGTTGTTAGATTCATTGCATGGATTATTTTTGTGTATGTGTTGATATTCTTTAGCTTTGATCTAAGATCAAATTAAATAATCTTTACATATTACACCAATTCTTTGAAGTTTGCATAAGAATTTAAATAAGTAGTGTGAATTCAGGAGTACTTTGATCAAAATTGCCACAGGGTGATAGTATTTTCTAAGGATAAAGATTATCAAAGTTCAATATATTTGTCTATGTATCTCATTTTGCAGTGAAGATGTCACCTAATGGATAAGGCATTGGCCGGTAGTGGAGCTACTTTATAGTAATAATTACCTGATAAGGTTTTACTGTATTTCCTAAAAATTGATATAAATCTATCAAAATCTTTGAAGTTTTGTGACCTACAAGTTATATCCTACCTAATGATAATGGAGAATCAATAAATGAGTGGTTTTCATTTAGTATTTTCTTATCATTTATCTGTTGTTCTTTAAATCTAGTTTATTATTGTTGAAGTAAGGCTTGTTTCTACTGGATTAGGAGTACCCTCCTTGGTTTGGTAGAGCCAAAAGTGTAGAGGGAAGTCTTGTCCCTATAATTAATCCAATCATAATAGAACTTAATACTTGGATCTAACCCATCCTTAAAAACTATAGATGTATTTGTTGCTTTTAAAAGCATAAAGTCTAGTTTGAGGAACCAACAAAATGGCAAATCTGCTGGGGAATAGAGATGAAATAATCATCATAAATCTAAATGTAAGATCTCTGGTGTTATAAATTTTGCCTCAAATAACATAGGTACAAGTTGAGCTAGACTCCTAGCCTTCTTATTTTTTAGAACTAGTTAGTTACCATTGAAGAACAAAGAGTTATTTGCAATTCTTTGATTTATACATTATCTTGAAAATTTTAGCAGGATTTGCATTTATCTGTTATAAGCTCTTTCTTTGATTTCTCCCAAGTATTGAGTATTCTAATTTACTAAGTTAGTGAAATAATTCCCAACCTATGTTGGTGGCAACTCTGAAGAATCTCTACAATAGTGTTGAGTAAAAGATAAAAAATAAGGATTATTCCACACATTTTCAAGTATGAGTCAGAGAAATACTAGGGCTTGGAGGAAGGATCTGATGGAATATGGATGAAGTGACTGAGAGGGGGGGTGAATCAGTCAACCATAAAACACTTCACAATTATTTCTTTCCAGATCCCTTAGGATATCTTAATGAATATTATCTGTTTAACACTCGATAAATAGATTGTAGTAACTTGGTAGATGCAGAAAGTATTAGTAAAATTATCTTATAGATATTCATCACCACTTGTATATGATTAAGATAACTATTAAGAACACACAAGACACAGAATTTAACGTGGAAACCCAATATGGGAAAAACCACCAATGTATCTAGATACTGATTTTCACTTTTCTGATGTGATGCCCGGTTAGAAGCCAACCCGGTAAAAGGTTACAAAACACACTGTTAGGTCTGACCTTGTTAGAGGATTTAATCACCCTGCTAGGAGTGGCCTGGTAAGAGGTCTTGAGAACAATTCAGTGGAATTGTCACCTTGTTAGAGGATTTACAATATGGTTGTTAAACCAACTCGGTTAAGAGATTTAGAATTCACTGTTACAATGATAAAAAGGCAACAATGAAAATGACCTGTATAATAATGCAACTGCCTTGCTGATTACAGATCTCTGTTCTGTATAAGTGTGATCCTTCTTGATCAAATATATCTCTGCTGCTCCTCAAGGATATCTAGTCATCCTTCACAATTTCGCACACACCTTTCCTGTCTTTCTTCTATATATCTTCTTTAGTATTTTTTCATTTATTTTTCACATTTGACCTTTTATTTATATGATTTTAGATTTGTCAAATCGGAATTACTTAGTATAACAGTTAGCTGAAATAAGCAAACTTTATTTGCAAAGATCCTTCAAGGGCTGACAGTGCTCGGTGACCATAATGAAATTTTCTACAATCTTTTGGAGACTGAGGGAACTCGGTAAACATTGATAATCCTTTTTCTTCGATAACCAACTGAACTCGGTAGATGCTAACTTTTCTTTGACAACTGAGTGAACTCGGTAAACACTAATTTTCTTTGATAACTGAGTGAACTCGGTAAACACTATTTTTAATGCTAGGCAGACCGACTCAGCTCGGTAGGTACTGATTGTTGCGGACTATGACATTGTGTGACATCAAAGACAATACATAATTTGAGTAGCAATTTTCTTCAAACAATTGTTTCCAACAGGATCATCTAGAAAGTAGATTAGAGGGTGAACTTCCAAGTACTTCTAGGTCCCGTCAGCCTAGAAGAAATCAAAGTGATAGAGATATATCTTAGGCATGGAGACTATAAGAATTTGCCTAAGGAAAAGAATGAATTCCAAGATCTAGAAGCTCAAGAGATAGCACAAGAGAGACAAAATATGATATGATCAACTGATCAAATAAGAATGGATAATAGATTGATTGATTTATACAATGTAGGAATGCCTCAATATATAGGCAATGCATGATAACTAGAAGATATGCAAATGATAAGCTATTAACTAGACATGGTGGAATCACATGTCCACCAAAGGTGGATCATCCTCCATTTTACATGAAAGTATGTGAAACACTGAGAGGATGATAATGTGATAAGAGCACTAAATGTGGATCTCACACACAAAGAGGTATGTGAAGATAACTATCACACCTAAAGTGGAAATTCTCCTAACCATGTGCTAGAATTAAATGCAAACTCCTAAGTGTCACAATGACAACTAATATGCAAATGCATTATCCTAAGTAAACTTAAGTAAAGTGTAATTAGTAAATATTTAATTACACCAACACCCCCCCTTAAGTGCAACTTAGGGGAATACACTTAAGCTCACAATGAAAGATGGGTTCTGGCTACTAGGCCATGTTAGGTGCCCATGTACAAAATGCAAGAGCAAAAGATAATGCAATCTCTCATAAAGCAGGGAAAGAGGGAAAACCTCATGGGAAAAACCCTCCCCCAAAAAGAGAGATGAATACAATAATAGAATATGAGAGAGAAGACCTAATGTGAGGAAAATATCTCCCCCATAAGATAGAAGAAGTGGAAGAGAGACCAAGTAGCCACCCCTCAATGTAGAATGAACACCAATGGTAGATGCTCTAGGCTCGATGTAGAAACTCCTCCATGAGTATAGAAAAACATTCCTCCCCTTAGGAAGAAACAAGACCAAAGGTGTAGATATGAAGCCTCCTCCCCAATCTATAGGAAGAAACCTCAAAAAGTATGGAATCTCTGAAACTTGCTCAAGTGTCCCCATGTTAAAGCTGAAAGGTGCCTCCTCCAAATCATGTGTACGAAGCCACTCTACTAAAAAAGACAAATCAAGATCAACTGAGGATGAATGTAGAACATGTACCAAAGACCCAAGTATCTCCTCTAAAGAGAAAGTGACCTCTTGCAACTACTGTATCAAAGTATCCACAATCATGTCACCCTAGAAAGAATGATCAAGTAGAGAATGAAGATGAGGGTCAGCATGGTCCCTCGCAACAACTAAAGAAGGATCATCTTCACCAAAGAGAAGATGAATATCATCAATGAAGTCTCCCAAATCTGAAATGTAGGACTCCACAAACAAATCTACAATATCTATCAAGCAGTCATCCCATGGAACCAAGTCTGGAAGACAATGAATATCTTGTTGCACTGAAGCACCTGAACCCATGGTTGTGTGAATGCAAGCATCATCAAGAGAAAGAGTAGAAGTAGTCTCAATAGGAGGAGATGAAATGGAAGGCTCAAGAGCTTGATCATGAGTGAGAATACCCAAGTTCAAGTAGCCAAAACTCTCCTCAAAATCTGAATCATCACTATAATCATCATATGCAGAAGACTCACTATCTGAAGAATCACTATCATCAAGAGGAACAAAATCTGCAAAGGAGTACAACCAAGAAGAGTGATCCACTATCCTAGTAGCAATAACTACTCCACTCTCCAAGTCCTTGATGAAAACTAAATTAGGTGTAAATTCCACAATCTTCTTTGTAGCACCATTTGTGATTTGATAGATAGAAAAAAGGTTATTGGTCAAGTGTGGAACACATAACACATCATTGAAGTGTCCCTCCCTAACATCAATACTTCTTTTCCCAATCACATTCATGTAAGTGTGATTTCCCATCAAAATAGGTGGACCTTTACAAGGCTCAAATGATGAAAACATGGACTGTGAAGAAGCCATATGATGAGAAGCCCCTGAATCTAGAAGCCATCTACCTGAATCGGGACTTGAAGAAGCATACAAAGCTTGTCCTTTTTTAGTGACAAATGTGTGACCCTTTCCTTTGTCTTTTTCTAAATTTTTTGAAGAAGAGGTTGAGGTAGACATCCTGGAAGGCAATTTGATGTTGTTCTTGGCAAGAAGATTCTTCAATTCATCAATGTCCTTCTTATAACAAAAGTGTGCTTCATGTCCATCCGTTTTTCAATATGCACAAAACCACTTCTCCTTCTTTGAAGATTCACTCTTTGGAGGTGATGTAGAAGTGTCATGTTGTGTGGAAGTTGATGTTGTGCCTTCTTGTTGAGACTTAGACTTCCAATTCTTCTTCTTCTTTTGACTTTGATTACCTTGACTCTCATGATTAGCCACCAATGCCTTGGAATTTAAAGACTTGAGAATCCCCATACTCATCAATTTTTCTTGTTCTAAGACCAACATTTCTGAAAATGACTCAAATGAAGGCTTAGTGAAGGAACTACCCATGGTCAACTTGTGAGTATTATAACTCGAAACAAAAGCTGCATATTCAGGAGGAAGATGTTTCAACAAGTGACTAACCAACTTTGCATCCTTTATGGGATTACCATAATCATCAAGTTGTGCTCTATATTCATTGACTTTGTTGAGATAATCTCAGATTCTGTCAAAGTTCCTGGGCTCTAATTTGAGGAGATTGGTCTTAATTGTGAATCCTATTTCCTCATCCACTTTACCAAATAATTATGCAAGTTTATCCCAAGCATCTCTAGCATTGTTTATGGTTTTTATGTGATACATGACAACTTCATAAATATTCTCTCTCAAGACTCCTAAAGCTTTAAAATTTTTGTGTCACCATTTATTTATTGTAGCAGTATCATCATCAATAGGTTTTTTAATTGTACCATCCACATAAGGATTTAAACCTTTAACCATTAACTTGCTCCATACATTATATTTCCATGTAGCATAGTTATGTGGAGTTAATTTTGCAATAGAAACCATGATGCAAAATGAAAAAAGCACAGGAAAGAGAGAGACACTAGCACACAAGACACCCCCCTAATTCACTCAATCAAAGAACCCCCCCAAAAATGGTGATTTTAGCACTTTATAGCTAGTGCGTGTACAATTGCCACTTGACAAAATGGATCAAAGTGGACTTCTAATTTTGATGTTTACAATAGAAAATATGAAGCTATAGAAGAGTCAAGAAGATAGGACCGAAGATCCCTCAAGGATCTAATCAATTAAGTGCCACAATAGGCCAAAATAGACCATATTCTAAAAGTACTATGTCTACCCAATATTTCTCCAAATTGATACTAGATCTGGAAAGTAGACAAAAAATTATGCACTTTCAAAAAAAATTACACTTGAAAATGTGTCTGTATGAGCCCAAACGAAGCCTCTGAAGTTGCAAAAATAGGGATCAGATAGGTATAGTCACCAAAAATTGCAATTTCTACAAAATTTGTGATCCAAAACTAGAAAAGAACACCACCACTGAAAATTTCAAGAAATTTTAGCCAAAATCAAAAAAAATTGCACCCAATTTGGAGTCCAAATGACCAAGTTATGGCCTCCCAAATTCGGACTCTCAATTCAAAACTACACATGGTGAGGGCTAAATTTTTTTTTAAAATTGCTGATGTCACTGGTTTACTATCTTAAATTTGACATTCAAATGACTGTCATGATAGTGCAAAAATGTCTAGGTTTGACAGTCAAAAGGTCATCAAAATTAATGTCTTGAAATGGTGATGTAATACTAGGCTTAAATTTGACGTCTTGGAGACCGTCACAACAATGCAAAAATTGGCCCAAAAAATGGCTAGACGGTTGTCAACTTTAACCTAGTAAAAATGCCAAAAATTGTAAATTTTTTTTTTAAAATACCAGTTTATTTTGTCGTGGCACGTGGGGTGATCCTATGGTCAATCGGGGCTATGTTTGTGGCTGCCTGTGTGGCAGTCTACTCATGGTCTAGCCTGTGTGTCTACCACGTGGACTGAGGTGCTCAAGGAGGTGCCGTCATGAGTAGAGTGGAGTGGAGGTTGAGTGGGGAGGTGGAGAGGAGTGCAGGAGGTGGCCCGCGTGGAGGAAGGTGCAGTGGCCCTGCTAAGGTGGCAGAGCTTGTGGAGGTGGCACCATGGCCCACGTGGGGTGGCAGAGCTTGTGGAGGGCCATGGTGGGTGTGGGTTTTTAGTCCCACATTCACGCCGATAGAAATCTTCTATGTATTTAAAACCTTGAACGCCCACCTTACAATGCAAAGAGCTAAGCTCCCTATCTCATTCACATGACTTACACTCCTGGTTCTGTGGATGGTGCGCTAGTGGATTTATGTTGTTGATTTGTATTCAGTCAAAGCTTGGCCCGGTGTTTCTAACTTGACCCAATTTTGCAGATCGGGCCTTAAAGGTCTGATTTGCAAAAAAAAATTGTGTCAAATTTGACTTTTGCCGAAGGTAGGCAAATTTATAGTTAAAATCTATGGAAATAGCCACCTGGATGCAATGGTGAGGTCTGATCTTGCTCAAAACACTTCCACAAAATGCTGATCCCAGATTTGGTTTGTGGCTCTCCAAAATTTGAAGCAATCAATCACTCTCCAATGGCTATGCAATGAAGACTCCTTTGGCTCTGATACCATGTAAGAATTTTCCTAAGGAAAAGAATGAATGCCAAGATCTAGAAGCTCAAGAGATAGCACAAGAGAGACAAAATATGATATGATCAACTGATCAAATAAGAATGGATAATAGATTGATTGATTTATACAATGTAGGAATGCCTCAATATATAGGCAATGCATGATAACTAGAAGATATGCAAGTGATAAGCTATCAACTAGACATGGTGGATTCACATGTCCACCAAAGGTGGATCATCCTCCATTGTTTATGAAAGTATGTGCAATAATGAGAGGATGATAATGTGATAAGAGCACTAAAGGTGGATCTCACACACAAAGAGGTATGTGAAGACAACTATCACACCTAATGTGGAATTCTCCTAACCATGTGCTAAAATTAAATGCAAACTCCTATTTGTCACAATGACAACTAATATGCAAATGCATTATCCTAAGTAAACTTAAGTAAAGTGTAATTAGTAAATATTTAATTACACCAACAAGACAGAAGAAAAATACAAATGAGAATAACATATTTCATCATGGCTAAGAAGGAAATGCCTCTAAGTATGAAGAGGCAGTAGATTTAGGTCTAGGAGCATATGAAGATTATTATTCTCACCATTCTAAAGATGGTGGAATACACCATAGGAAAGAAATGCTCTCAAACATATAACCTCAAGGAGAAAATAGAAGATCAAGAAGTAAAAGTAGAGGCCTAGAGGGAATAAATGATCCTCCAACTTGGGGGACTTCTCCCTCTGAAAGCCCTCATATTCAAAGAGGTGAGCAACAAGAGTTTCTGGTTGGAACTTCAGAATTTGAAATCACTCTCCCAGATTCTGAAGACATTTTTGAAGAATTATTTAATCTTGAAAAAAGAATCTAGGAACAAATTGCTATTTGAAAGGAGAGGGAAAAGGAAAAAGAAGTTGAACTAAGGCAGGCTCAAATTAGATCAGACCAATTGAGAAGGAATTTGCTAACTTTGGAAGCTATAAATACTGTTAGAGCACCCAAGAAAAAATTTTAGCAGCCTATTATCCATCCTGTTATTGAAGTAAGGAAACCTAAAGACAAGGGTAAGCATATTTCAATAGGGATCACAATAAATGAGCCTATCGGTGATTAAATCTCATTAGATCAATTTTCTAAATTGGATAATGATTTAGAAAGGGCTAAAAGAGAAAAAGAAATTCTAGCTAAAGAACTAGAGAAAGCAGAACTTGAGGCTACAACTTTGGAAATGAAAAAGAAGATTGATTTTATTAGATAATCTTCAGGTTCTTTAAGTACAATCAATCCTATGTTGACACATAATGCTAACATTGGAAATTCTGCTAACTAGACTACTATTGTCACACCAGTGATTCTTGGAAATGCTACTAACACAGAAAATAATAAAGCTTCTACTTCTGAAAGTGGTGGATCACTGCAAAGGAGACAGGTTCTGGTGAAAAGGTACAAATAAATTCTCTTTAATTATATTCCTGGTTTTCCCAATTTCATTCCTAAAGAAATTAGGGAAAAGCTACCTAAATTCACTGGTAATAATGTGGTTACTTGTGAAGAGCATTTGAAAAAATTCATTGATATGATAGATGATTATGAAATAGAACATGAGGATGTAATCATGAAATTGTTTGTTCAGTCATTAACTGAGGATGCAAGAGATTTGTTTAGAGGACTTCCTTATGATTGTATTGGGACTTGGGATGATTTCATAAACTATTTCAAAGACCAATATGGTGATAAGATAAATGAGGGTTTCATGTTGAATGAGTTCAACAATATAAAGAAAAACCAAAATGAAGAGGTCCTTGAATTTAATGTTAGATTTCAAAAAGTAATGCATAATCTCTTCCAAGTCATGAGATTAGATGAAAAGGTGTGTTTGGAAACATACTTAAATGCTTTTGATGCCAAGATGGGATACCTCCTTAGGGATAAAAATCCTAGAACTATTAGGGAAGCTCAAAGGTTTTTTGTAAATATTGAAAGCAACAGAAGGGTCTCAAGCAAGCTAGGAGGAAGAGAGGATCCTAAGCCCCCTAGGTTTGGAAAAAAGGAAACAGATAAACCTACCAATGTAAAACCTAGGGAATATGAAAACTTAAAACAAATCCTAAATGCCTTGAAGGATTTAAATCCTAGTGAAAATAAGAATAAGTTTCAGGGAAATAATAGGCCTCCTCCAAATAATTTCAATAGGAAGCCCAAGCTGCAAAATTTTCCTTACCATACACAATGGAAGGATGGGAAGCCTATTGTCCCAGAAAGAAAAGATAGGCCTAGTGAAACAATCTCTGACCCTTTGAAAAAGAATTCAGTCAACATGACTAATGAGGCTCCATGGTGCATAGCATGTCAATCCCCACATGATTCTAATGTTTGTGTGATCTCTCAAAGTATACCTAAAAATGAGGAAGAAAGGGATAATGAGGAAGAATCATATGATGAAAGAGGTTGTGCAATGACTTCTACTAAATTATTTGATGAAATTGACTCTGAGGAAGAAAGTGAGAATCAAGATGTAAATAATTCTCAAACCAGAGGAGAAGCCTATCATCAGCAAGTCTTTTCTGATGAAGAGGAGGAAGAGGTTGACAACATAAATAGTAACACAAAAAAGGTTGAAGAACCTGTTACACTAAGAAGACCCTCTGATGAAGAGATAGCCCAAATCACTATTGATATGGTGACAAGCTAGAAGTAATTATGTCTTAAGAAATAGAACTATTGGAAATACAGATGGTAAGCCAGCAGGTGTATTTATTAGAAAGAATACTGAGGACACAAAGCATGCTCATGTAAAAAATAAAGTTGTCGATGATGTCAGGAAGCTTAAAATAAAAGGGATAGAAAATCCAAATGATTCAAGAAATGTTCTTAAAATAAAGGCCAAAACACCAATGGCTAGTGTCCCAATTCCCAATAATGAAGGTAAATCAAAAGAGGAAAACAAGTTGGGTGTTGCAACACAGTTTGAAAATAAACATGTTTCTCAAGGCAAGCAAAATTTGTCTATTTTAAATTATACACCTATTGACATGAACTAGTTGTTATCTCAGATAATAGTCAAGGTTCCACTGATGGAAATGATGAGGATAGGTGAGCACAAAGAAAAGGCCCTCACTTGCATAAATGGTGTTCTGGCTACAAATCTCCAAGAACCAGTAAGTACTGGGGTAAAAGGTAAATCTATGAGTAAAGGGAAAGACACATAAGAAATTGTTTCAAAGATACCCCAAATTTACTTAGATACAAATGTTACAAATACCACTATGGGAACTGTTGACCCTTTCTTTTTAACATTGGTCATAAATGGAAAAATGTTGAAAAATTGCATGATCGACTCAAGAGCATCTAATATTATCATGCATGTTGATATTATGAGGTCAATGGGATTGCAAGTTGACACTCCCCATGGGAGGTGTCAAGCTATGGATTCCAGAGAAGTACATGTTATTGGAACAATCAAGGCCTTACCCTATAAACTTTTTGCTTATCCAGAAAGACAACTGACCATGTGTCTTAGTTGTTGACATACCTCCCCAATATGGAATGTTGCTATCAAGAAAATGGAGTGCAACAATGGGAGGTAGAATCCAATTTGATTTATCTTTTGCTACATTTAACATCATCGGTGAAAGTGTTAAAATATTAAAGGAAGTTAGAACTCCTCATATGATTGAGGAGGAAACTAATGATGATAATATGAATTGCTTCCTGGATACTGATGTAAACTCATTTCAAGTAAAAAATAGAGAAAATGAAAATAGAGATGAATTTCCACTCTTAGCTGAGGATAAGAATAATATTTCAAATCAAAGTGACCTCTAGACCATGTATTTTGATGGTGCAAGTGTTAGGAATGGGAACACTGAGGGGGGGTTTGAATCAGTATTCACAGTATTTTATCTTTTTGCTTTATTCTTTAAACTAAACTTGAATACTTAAATACTCAAATGACCATCAACATAAACATAAACATGAAACATGAAATCCACACATAACATCAATATGGATATGGGGAAACCCAAATAGGTAAAAACCCCAGTGGGAATTGACACCCACTAATATTCTGTACTAGTGTTTTATGATCCTTGTTAGAAGATCCTTAACCCTGTTAGGAGCTACTTTACAATATATTTAGTACAGTGACCTGGTCAAAGGTCAAACCCTATTAGGAGTCTTTTACAATAACCCTGTTAGGGGTGTGGACTCACTGTCCTAGAGCTCACTGCTCAAGTGGTGAAGGCTACAACCTTCTGATCTCAAATACACACTATATCTGTTGGATGAACTATCACTGTGACACTATTTGTCTGATCAGTTCCTTTGATGCACTGATGATTTGACCTCTTGAAAAGCTCTAATACATCCTATCAACTCTTCCCACACTTCTACTCTTCTTATCTCAATTCTATAAAACCTATCATGCTAATTTCAATGGGTGCATCTAATATTTATATGCGCATACAAAAAAAATAACTAGGTTGGCCCTTTAATTGATTACATACAATGCTTCTAATTGAATTGGCTCAAGAATGTTTACAAAAAAACATAATTAAATGTCAAAAACCTAATTAGAATAGGTGCATATCCTTTACAACATAATAATATAATCGCAAACCAAAATACCAACAGTCGGCTGCTTTCTCTGATCTTCTCTGTCATTCACTCTCTGTGCAACTTGAACTCTTTGTATCTTCCTCATACTAAACCTTCTGATAATGCACTCTTAGAATTAGCATGAATATGATGTTACCAGCTTAACTTCTAGGGCACATACCATAATTCTATTATATGCACGTGCGATGATGCTCTGATCTTCAAGTACTCTGTACACTATCCAGTCTTCAACACTTAGCCAATTTCTGATCTTCTCATCAAGTGTGTTGACTCCAAAACACTATATGACTTTGTTTCCATAATGAAAACACTATATTAAGTCATATACACCAGTATAGTCAACTTTTCAACAATTTCCCCCTTTTTCATTGATGGCAACAAAGGAATATGGCACAGTTGCTAACTGATCTCTTATACAAAAACTTTTGTTATACTCTATCTTATATCTCACTTATATTCTTTACTATACATCTTATTTATATATCTATAACTCCATATTCTATACATAAACCCCCTTTGACATTAATGAAAAAGGTGCTTCAAAATTGTATCTACAAATACTTACAGTGAGAGAACATCCAGATATGCAATCTATAAGTTTTGGATCTCTTTCTTCCAAAATGAATCCAGTGAATTAACAATCTAGAGATGGGTGCATAATGCATACTATAGCTTCTCCATCTTCTCCAAATCTATTCTAGGACCATGATCATATGTCACCATGGTGGCATCGATCTCCTTGATATTCTGATTAAGTATATCTAGTGAGGGCGCAAGAGCATTTCTAAGCTGAGTCTGTCTAGCCCTTATCTTTGACATCTCTTTTTCTACCTTCTCAATCTTGTCAATTTGTCCTTGATATAAATTATTGCACATATTTATATCAGTGGATGGGTCTTTCACTAATTTATTTAATTTCTCTATCATAGCTTCTACTTCTTGTATCTTCTTGAAATGGTCATCAATAAGCTTGTCCTGATCCATACAGTCAGCAATAATCTTTCTGCCACTTGCTGCAAACTCCTTCAATGATTCTTGTCCAAGTTTTAATGAGCTCAGGTCAAGTGTAAAGTTACTGACCAATTCACTAAGCCTTTTCTCTCTATACTTCTCTTCTGCAACTTGAGATTCTGATGTTTCCAAGCTAGCAAAGTTAGTTTTAAAAGTTGTGAGGATGTTGCTAACATCATCAATTGTACTAATCTGGGACACTTTCTTGTCTGAAGACAACAGATTGTTCAATATGTTTACTGACTCAAAAAATAAGGGATTCCTCATTACCTATTTCTACTTGGCCGTTTCCATATATAAAGACACTAAAATTGATGAGGTCTTCTTCTCCCCATAAATTCAAACTAGTTGTGTCAGGTGTCAAACGTGACAACAATGTTGTTGAGGGTAGTGGAGTGATAGGAGTGATGTCCTCTACTTCTTGCTTTACTTCAATTATCATTTCAATAGATTTCTCATTTCCTTTTTCTTCTTCTTTTTCTTTCTCCTCTTCCATCTTTTATTCTTCTTGCTTTTCTTCTTCTTTTTCTTTTTCTACTTATTTCTTTTCTTCTTTTTCATCAGTTATATCCTCAATCAATATTTCTTGTTGATTAGGAGGAGTGTTACCACATAATTTCTTAGCCTCTTGAGTGCTTAAAAAAGCTTCTTCAAACTTGTCCAAATCCATGTCTATGGCTGCCATAGTAATTTTTACATTGTCAATGAAAATTGAATCATCCTTGAGTGCTTCTGACATGGGCACAGACTTCTCTGCCTCTGTGGATGGATTAACTACATGCATTGAATCCTGTGGACCTGTAGATGGTACATTTATGGTCTCTAACTCTTTTGCAACCTTTGTGGGTACTTGAGCTGTGGGCATAGTAGCTGGATACATGTGTCTATTCATGAAGACCTTCTCAAAGGCTTTCTCTATTTCCTTTGCAACTAACTCATAGTTTTTGTCCATTATATGTAGGGTCATTGACTTGGTTCTAAGATGTGGCTTCACCAAGTCTAACAATAAGGTCTTTTCTTCTAGTGAGCATACTGGGAGGGTTTCATCTAAGATCTTTTCTCTTATCATTAGGTCCTCTTCAATGGCTTGTATTTTTAGGAATTCCAATATGATCCATACATTATATGGAATTGTAGTCTTTAGTTCTAGGACTGTCTTCTTAAACTTCAACATGTGTTTGACAATCATTCCATGTATCTCTAATTTTTCAATCTCACTATTTTTATCATAGAACTTTCCTACTTGATCAATTCTGCCTTCATCAACAATCCTTGTACTTAACACACTGAGACTAGGTTTGAAGCTTACTTATGGGGGTGCTTGAGTGTTCTTCCTATTTCTTGTTACTTGTGAGGATGGATGGCCAGTGCTAATCTCTTTCTTCCTCTTAGGAATTTCCTTATACTTAGGAGGAGTAGTAAGGTCGATGGTTTCCTTGGGCGCAAAAGGAGTAACATCAGTTTTATCCTTCTAAACATCATATTTCTCAATTTTCACCTTCTTCATCTTTGGGTTATCTGATTCTATTTTTGGTGCAGCTACACTTTCCAATTCCAAAGAAATCTTCTCTTGCCTTGATTTTTTTAGGTCTACTTGAGACACTCCATGAATTCTCAAAATCTCCTAAGTCACCTTGGCAACCTTCCTTTTTGTTGTTGCATTGTTCAAAACTACATCAACTTCTCTTGTTTTCTCTTCATAGGTTCCCCATCTTGGCTCATTAGGGTCTTTAGGTGCTGATAATAGTACTTGAGAATATGCTTCGAGGATTGGTTCCTCAACCTCATATCCAAGTAGATGAATCCACTTTATCCATGACTCAACTGCCTCCATGCATGTTGTGTCACTCTCAACCATGAAACAAATACTATCTTTGTATTTCTCTACAATACTCGCTGGTATTCTATATCTCATCTACATCTTAAACCTTGAATGTCTTCAATTCTAGAGTCATGTAATCTCTTAGTGTGCTCTCAGTAGATGCCTTGAAGGATATCTATAGCATGGTAGGAATATTCTTGTCTAGGTATAAATCCGACACCTTTCCAAGAATGTGGAAGTACATGTATATGATCGAAGACCCAAATCTGAATATCTTGGTCTTGTCATGTTTAATAGCTTTGATGTTGTCTATTAGTTGTGTGTGCACGATCTCACATAGATTGAACTCTCCATTCTCTCTCACAAGTCTTATTGCTACAAGAATTGTTGTTGCAAACACACTATTCACCCTGCTGGTGTGTTGAAACCTATACCCAAGTATCATGGATATCAATTTGATGTCATTTTTCTCAATAGGCTCTATAGTCATTCTGCGCCTATCACTTCTTGATTTTCATGTTTTTTCAACAATATTTCTTACATCCTTACCCATTGGAATAACAATGCATGTTCTTGAGAGGCCTATCATCTCATGAATAAGGTCTCCAGTGATCCTTACTGGAACTTCACCTATCCAAAGTAGGTCATCATGGATCCTGCTGAGTAGGATTTTGATCCATTCCAACTCATAGAACCCATATGTCGTAGCATATTCCACTATAGGATGATTATTCCACTGCGCATACTCATCTATGAAAGTTTTATCAGGTTTCATCATTGTTTCCATGTGCACTCTTATTCTGTCCAAACCTACTAGTTCCTTTTTACAATGTATGTATGCCCTAATGTTTTCCACATGCATAACACCTATGGGAGTGCGAGAGAATGCACCTTCTAGGTCATCTAGTGTGGATTTAAATGGATGCCTCTTAAACACATATATCTTCTTCTCTACCACATCAAATACAATGGGAGTAGCCATTACTTGTATACCACTTTCCAAATGATCTCAAAGACTTCTAAATTAGTGCGATGAACTAGGGTTTTTGCAACTGCTCAAATGCACTGCTAATCACTGATGAATCAATCTATAATCTTTCACAATCAAATGCTAGGGCTCTTCTTCTCTTCAATCACTTTGAATTCAAATGTAATGAGAGATCTACAAACTTATGTGTACTTTAAAGTATAAATTATACCATTAATGCTTGCCACATAAACCAAGCTATCACTGAAAATTTTTAACTTTCATTCTACAAACAATCAGCTAGTGCGATCTTGCACATAGGATCTATTAGTCTCCAAAAGCTTAAGTCCAAAGGCGCATTCTGAGGGTGAGTATACTAGCCACGTAGGGATCTAGAGCTAAATTAGCTCCCCCTATGACCCTAAGGGCCATTCATCCTGATGTGGAGGGTGCATCCACTATGGATGCATCTAATACATTCTCATCAACCTTATCCTTCTTCACCTTTGACCAAATCAAGCTCACATCCTCTGAAGCTTTCACAAACTTGAATTCTCCTTCAGTATCCAATACTAGTTCTTCAGGCTTTTTAGGGCTTTCCTGACCTTGCGGCCTTGATCTACAAAACTTTGAGATGTGTCCAGCCTTGTTACAAGAGTGGCAAATGACTGGAGGCCTTATATTCCTTAGCACATTTACATGGGTCACCATTTTACATTGTCTTGTAGAGTGACCATTATAGTTACATATCTGACATGTAACATTATGAGAACTTCTTATATTTGGCTGATTCTAATTTCTCTAATTGTGCTAAGTCTTGTTCTTTTGACTTGTCTTACAATTCATAGCTCTATGACCAAATTTATTGCATAAATAACAATAACCATTGAAAGGTCTTACCTCTGTACAGTTCCTTGCTATATGTCCATGCTTTTTACATGCATAACAAGTCTGATCTACTAGCTTGCACTCATTCTTGGATGGTTCAACATGATCTTTAGTCTGACTTCAAGTCTCCTTAGCATCTAAGGTGTCTTCTAGTGCTTTCATTCTTGCTCGCAAGTTGACAATCTGATTTTGTGCTTCATTGTATCCAATGTAGCTGGTATCTCCTTTAACTCTTCTTGCATACAACTAAGATTCTATCAAATCAAAACTGGTGTGCAATTTATCAATGCGATTCTTTTCCTCTTTTAATTCAAATTCCAAGCTTTCTTTTTTTTTCCTTAGCTCCAAGATTTCCATGTTTTCTTGCCTCAATTCTTCATTAAGTTTAAGGTTCTCTTTGATCTGTTCATCATACACTTCCTGATTGTTAGTCAGCTTATCATCCAATTCTTCAATCTATTCTTTCAAAGATGAATTTTCTTGATTCAACTTCTTGATCATTATCCCTAAATCACTAGTAGAGCATTCCTTCAAATCCTTTCTTAGCCTTTTGATGACTACTTGATCATCACTGACTTTTTCTTTTAGTTCTTCAATTTCTTTTTCAGATCTGTCCAGGTCTTCAAGAGCAGCTTCAAGATTTCTTTTTAGATGTTTCATTTCTTCTTTGTCCATGATCTCTGTGAGTGGTTAAACTTCTCTGTTGAGGACCAAAGCTCCGATGCCAATTGTTAGGAATGGGAACACTAAGAGGGGGGGGTGAATCAATGTTCACTATATTTTTTCTTTTTTCTTTATTCTTTAAACTGAACTTGAATACTTAAATACTGAAATGAACATCAACATAAACATGAAACATGAAACTTGAAATCAACACATAACACCAATATGGTTACGGGGAAACCCAAATAGGTAAAAACCTTGGTGGGAATTGATACCCACTAATATTTTGTACTAGTGTTTTATGATCCTTGTTAGAAGATCCTTAACCCTGTTAGGAGTTTCTTTACAATATGTTTAGTACAGTGACCTGGTCAAGGGTCAGACCCTTTCAGGAGTATTTTACAATAACCCTATTAGGGGTGTGGACTCACTATCCTAGAGCTCACTACTCAAGTGGTGAAGGCTACAACCTTCTGATCTCAAATACACACTATATCTGCTAGATGAACTGTCACTATGACACTTTTTTTTATCAATTCCTTTGATGCACTAATGCTTTGAACTCTTGCAGAGCTCTAATACATCCTATCAACTCTTCACACACTTCTTCTCTACTTATCTCAATTCTAAAACAACTCTCATGCTAATTACAATGGGCGCATCTAATATTTATATGTGCATACAAAACAAATAACTAGGTCGGCCCTTTAACCGATTACATACAATGCTTCTAATTGAATTGGCTCAAGTGTGTTTACAAAAAAACATAATTACATGTCAGAAACCTAATTACAATAGGTGCATATCCTTTACAACATAATAATATAATCACAAACCAAAATACCAACAATCGATTGCTTGCTCTGATCTTCTCTGTCATTCATTGTCTATGCAACTTGAACTCTTTGTATCTTCCTCATATTGAACCTTCTGATCATGCGCTCTTAGACTTAGCATGAATATGATGTTACCATCTTAACTTCTAGGGCACATACCATAATTATATTTTATGCACATGCGTTGATGCTCTGGTCTTCAGGTACTCTATACAATGTCCAATCTTCAACACTAAGTGAATTTATGATCTTCTCATCAAGTGCGCTGACTCCAAAACACTAGATGACTTTGTTGCCATAATGACAACACTATATTAATTCATATACACTAGTATATTCAACTTGCCAATAGCAAGTTCTAAGGAAGGGTCTGGTGCAAGTGTATTATTGATTTCCCCTGCTGAAAAAACTTTTAAGTTTTCTTTCACCTTTCTATTTACTTGTACTAATAATATTGCAGAGTATGAGGCCTTATTAATAGGTTTGAGATAAGCCTCAAAACATCAGATAAAAAATCTCAGAGTGATTGGAGATTTAGAACTGGTTTTATCTCAGGTGAGGTCCAAATATGCATCAAAAAATAAAAGATTAAAACAATACAGGAATGTCATTTGGGATGAGATAGAATAATTTGATTATTTTTATATTGATTGGATGGAAAGAAGCTACAACAGGATGGCTGATTTATTGGCTAACATTTCTTTGAGGCCAGAAGATATCACTTTTGTAGGGATATCTAAAATTGTGGTTCAAACTAGGCCATCTATACCAAACAACTTTGAAAATTGGTAGGTATTTGAAGATGACCTGGACATCTTAAGGTTCTTGCATTGTGAGGCCATTTTTGGAGAAAGAGAAATAAATTTTGGCAAGTTTGTGGAAACATCAGGAAGTGAGGATACTCTCCTTGGCAAGAAGGTCTTGTAGCTTAAATCAAATAAGGTCCCAAAAGGTTTGGTGGTGCTTGAAAGAGAATTTGATAATAATGACAGTTCCTTTCAAACAAAACCTCTGAGAAAACTTGAAGGTTTGGAGGAAATAAATCTAAGGATAGGGGAAGCCCCAAAAAATGTATATATTGGGGGAAATTTGAATGCTGAAATAAGAAAGTCATTGATCAATCTTCTTAGAAAGTATAGGCATGTTTTTGCTTGGTCCTATGATGACTTAAAGGCCTATAGGGAAGATCCCCTTGAAGGAAGACACAAAACCCTTTAGACAAAAGATAAGGCATGTAAACCCTACTTTGGCAACAAAGATGGGGGATGAACTAAAAAAGATGAGTGATGCATGAATCATTCAACCCATCAGGCATTCAACATGGGTCTCTAACCCGGTCCCAGTAAGAAAGAAAAATGGAGATATTAGACTCTTTGTAGACTTTATAAATTTGAATATAAATTCATTGAAGTATAACTATGGACTACCAAACATGGAAGCCATGCTACAAAGGGCTACTAGGTCAGAACTGATATCTATGATGGATGAGTTCTCAGGCTATAACCAGGTGGTTTTCAAGGAAATAGAGCAATTCAAGACTGCATTTACTACTCCTTGGGGCTGTAATGTCCCTACCAAGGAACCCATAAGGAATCAGGTCTATGACCTAAAATTACAACTAACAATTTTTTATTTTATTTTTTTCTAACATTCTAACTTATCATCATTACCATTTACAAGTACATTCCTTAAGGTTCCCTTAATTAATTCATTTACCATTATCAAGCAATACATTTTATTACTTAATCTAATGCAATTCTATTTATGTTTCAACTTGAATTTAGAAGCCCATCATTTTAGAAATGAATTAGAAGCCCATCATTTATCTAATACACCAAGTACATTTATCCTTTCATTTTTCATTTGTTTTCTCCTTAACCTTATTTATGCACTATCATCACATAAACCATCTATTAAAAGTCCTTACTTTACATTTTCATTTCAAAGATCATAATAGAAAAAGTGTAAAGTATTTAACCCTCTATTACTAACCAACATAAACCATTCACTGAATCATTTCTTTCCACAAGTCTAACTTCCACAAATTATCATCTGTAACCTTGTATAAATGTAGTTAAGAATTGAGATTAGAATGTAGTTTAAATAACCTTACATCATACACATTGAACTTGTACATTTAAGAAATCACATCTCATTACTAATTTCAATAATGTACATGTTTTATTTCCCTTACTATTTCACCTGGAGATACCCTTCAACCCTTAGCACATCTTTTCACTAACAAAATGAGTTTCCTTTTAGAAGTTTTCATCTATTGCATTGCCAATACTTACATAGAATCATTACTTTCAATTACATTTTAAAATGCATAAGAGAGATAGGGTAGGAATTACTTAAACATAATCCATTTCTGATTACCAATATTCAATCATCTTTTGAAATTCCTAAAACTACCCTTCCCAAATACATAACTTCTTTCTTACAATTTCAACACAATTACAATTACAGTTGTTGTACATGGACCAAAGGCATACAGAAAGATAATTACATCAAGTTGCCTAAAGGCTTACAATACATCTTTACATCTTGATAACAAAAGATAGAGATACATGATTCAAGAACCGAATCTTCACCACTGAACAACTCAGAATCCAAGCCATGAATAATACCTCGAAAGAGATTTTCCACCCAACCATGTGAAACTGGTAAAGTTCCACCCCCGTGCTAGGTGATAGAACCAAGGTACTCTCAAGACCTTAAGGAAATCTAAGTCTCAAATACCAATTAATCCAAGACTCAAAAGAACAAGAATAAAGCACATAAAATATCATCATACTATAACACCGAGGTTAAGGTTCTAGGAGACCACCTAAGTGAGTGTCATCACACAACCTATGTATTAGGATCCACCCTGGCAACCACATAACCCCAGTCCCCCCTTTATGAATAGGGATCCACCCTAGCAATTATCCATGGTCTTGGTACTCCAATCAAATCTGTGTGGTCATTATTATGTTTTATTTCATTATCTTTGAATCCCCCCTTCCTAGGTTAATTTTTAATGTTATCACTTTTTAGAAACCCACCCATAGGATCATCTGGCAACCACTTTAGGGTTCCAACACCTATGGTGAGCCACTCACTTAGGGTTTCTATTCCCTTACCCAATCACAAGCCAAAGATAAAAAATAACACTTCCATTTCCTGTTCCATAGGTTTAGGAAACTCCCCTACGCAGTCAGGCCCTCAGAGTGAGTCCTAACCCTAACCATATACATAATAGGAACCATTGGAAGGATGTCTATCACAAGAAACCTCAAATAAAAGAACAATACTTGCCACATGCATACATTCAACTTTCCACAGCTTATTTATAGGTCTAAAGAACCCTCTCATGCACACAGGCCACCGAGACGAGTCCTAGCCTCATGAACTAAGCTCAATTATATGCCAAGTGCAAAACATAATAAGTACACCATAAAATTTCAATAAATAAATTAATGAACATAAATAGGGGATACAAAATTCCACATGAATTAACAAAACATTATGATAAACCTAAAGCAATAAAATGAACATTAAAAGATGCAGGCAGAGACCAGGATCAAGCGTGGAAGATACAGACCAAACCCCAAGCCAAACATGTACCCAACACTGAAATCCATGACTCTAAAGTTTCCACAATAGGTCTAAATAGAAAATAAAATTAATATAAATTATAAATTAATAAATATTGATGGGGAAAAGATTGTACTATAAACTAATGAACCTGCAGGAATCTATGCATAACTATTGCTATATGACTGTCATAAAAATACAATCTCGGTACGGTAAGCATAACTTTGTTTTTAACCATTGGATTTTTCTAATTTTGATATATGTTGGATAAAACCTAATTGCACACACTCTCACTAGAGCAATTTTCAAAATAATGTCTGGTTCAAAAGTTATGAATAATATAGTACAGGTATATAAAAACAAACCAGAATATTTTATCTATTTTCAATTAACATATTTTTCATTATCATCCTAATTATAAATCAAATCATATGAATAATATAAACATTTAATAACACACACACACATTCATATATATATATATATACCAAATTAAAATCATATAATTAACCATAGACTCCCAGGAAGAGTTTTGACAAAGAAAATTAATAAACCATGTCATTAAACTTCCTACACAAGTATATGTTCTCAATAATATTTAATCCATAAACATATATAACCAAAGAATATTGATATATCATAAGAACACACTATTAATTTCCAAAATACACATAGGAGAATTAGAGAATTCATCCCAGTATAGACCCTACCTGGGGTCCTGCAGAGAAATTTTCTTCTCTTGACTGAAGATTCTCTGCAAATCTTCAAGCCTTGAGTAGATAGCCTCTTGGAAAGCTTCATTTGGAAATCAAACTATGGAAATCCACACACACTTGTTTTCACTAAATAGAGACTTGAAAACTTCAAATAAATTTTTGGAAAAATAATTACAGACAACTCCCAAAAATATTCCATAAATTCTCTTCCCCCAACAACACAAAAACTTCAATTATTTATCCTCCAACTATGTGGTTGGAGGAGTTGCTTTACATGAAGGAACTTCTCCAACTTCCATAGTTGGTTGAAAAATCAAACCAATTATTCCCGTAATCACTTAACAAAGTTTTAATAAATTTAATTAAAATAGCTTAAAAATAAAATCATAATAAGAAAGTCAAACAAATAAATTTCAAGGAAAACACATAGCACACACGGAAACCAACTAGCCTAACTTCTAGGAGGTCTCAATTTCAACTCCCTCCTAGATAGCTAGTTTTACTACAAAGAGCATTTCTTTTATTAATTACTATTTTTACTTTTTGTTTAATACATTAATATACTTCATTTAATTGTTATAAACAACATACCATTTACACAATCAATAAAATCATATAAATATTTTTATTTATATAAGCATGGGTATATGTGTATGCACCCACATATACACATACATATATAACATACATGCAATTATAACATAGATATAATAAATATATATGCATGTACTTACAAGGATAAATCTAACTCACATCATTAATCTCAGAACAACATCAAATCATAAATCACAAGACCACATCACATGCTGCATTCAAATCCCCCAGCTAGGCCTAAACATAACTCTAAGTTCACGGGTAACCTTGAGAGTAATCTTGGTAATATCTCCACACATCAACAGTTTGAAGATTTTGAAGGCACGCTTAGACCTGTGTAGCCAGGTGGAGCCAATGCCTAGTACTTGCATCCTGCAACACCAACCAACATGCATATATACATATATATATAAACAAATAATGGCAAACAAGGATGGAGAGTGCGACATCGTGTGGACCTCCTATAGGAGTAACTACAACTACCTCACCTTATCCTACACTCACGTCAGATAGTGACATCAACAAAGCATGATTGGATTAGTGTGGTTAGTACTAGAATAATCTTTTTTCCATATTGTATAACCAGAATGCATCATAACATATTCATGTAAATGTAAATCATCTATTAACCATCAGGCATGTACTCAAAATGTCTCATCATCAAAACAAGATAAAAAAATCATATAACCCTAAATGTATTAATCATATCTAATCCCAAGTAACATTATTAAATAAGATAATAGATCCAACCCTTAAATGATTATAATCAATTAACCTAAGGTAAACATAAATATTAATAATGAGCATTTCACAAAGAAGCATAGAAGTCTATCAGGTGATCCTTTTAGTATTAAGATCCTAAACTATCATTGACACACAAGAAGATATAAAGGACATACTTATGTAAATATTATTATTTCCCAAATTAAAATATGAATTTATCATGATTAGTAAGCAACCATCTCAAGAAGGATCATTCTCTTATAAAATAACCATAAAATCACTTATAGCATGATCTAACTCCCTAGTGAGCATAGCCAAGATTTGTTAGGGTTGGAAGGGCATTATAGGGGCACTTATGTATATGTTAGGATGCCTTTTGGTATGACCAATGTTGAGGGATACCTTTCAAAGAGCCATGGATGTAGCATTTGCAGATTTTATAAACAATTTTTTTATTGTGTACCAGGATGATCTTATAGCCTATTCAGAGAGAAAATATCAGCATTGTGGCCATCTGGCAAAAAAATGTGTAAGAGCTTTAGAATATGGAGTCTCTCTTAATCCAAGAAAATGTTATTTTAGGGTAACTGAGGGTAAACTCTTGGGTCACATTGTGTCCAAGGATGGAGCTAAAATTTATCCTGAAAGAGTGGACACAATTGACAAAGTACCATTTCCTAGAAATGTTAAGGGAATCCAATCTTTCTTTGGGCAGGTAAATTTTGTTAGAAGATTTGTTACAAATTTTGTTGAGATCAGTGTCCCTATTTCCAAAATGCTCAAAAAGAATGCAAAAGTTGAATGGAGTGAAGAGGCCAAGAAATCTTTCTATGAAATCAAGAAAGCCATTAAAAATGCCCCTATGTTGAGATCACCAGATTTCAACAAACCTATTCAAATATTTTTCTTTGCTTCTTATCATACCATTGTTGTAGTCTTGTTGCAAAAGAACTCAGAGGGTTTTGAATAGCCCATATCCTTTTTCAACAAATCTTTGCAAGCAACTAAATTAAAATATGACATAAATAGGAAATAGGCCTATGCATTGATCAAGGCTATTAAAAATTTCATGTGTTATCTAGTTGGAGCAACTATAGTCACATATGTGCCTAGTGTTATTGTGAAGGATATCCTAGTTCAACAAGAAGTTTCAGGAAGAAGATGCAGGTGGATAAATAGGATCTAAAAGTTTAACATTGACATCCAAATCACAAAGTTGGTATGAAGACTAGGGTTAGCAAAACTTATGGCTCAAAGCAATTTAGATGCTAATCATATTAATGTTCTTGAAGAAGAACTAAGGCCATACACTTGTGACTTGGATTGTTGTGATTGGTATAAGGACATCACTAGATACTTGTAGAAACTAATACTTCCCCTTGACATGGATGACCACAAAAGGAGGACTGTGAAATTGCATGCTATCAAGTATGTAATTACTAATGGTGAGCTATGGTGGAGAAGCAATGAATGTGTCTTGCTAAAGTGTGTTGACCATCATAAGGCTGAGAACTTGTTGCAAGCAATGCATGAAGGTGTGTGTGGTGGCCATTACATGGCTAAGACTACTGCACATAAGATAGTAAGCTCTGGTTTTTGGTGGCCTAGTATTTTCAAAGGTGCACATTAATTTGTTGAAAAATGTGATGCTTGTCAAAGGTTTGCAGGAAAGCTAAAATTTAGTGGCAACTTGCCTTTAAGCCCTGTAACATTTGAGGCCCCTTTCCAGAAGTGGGGCATGGATTTTATAGGAGAAATCTTGAACAAGCCAAAAGTGCAGAGGGTAGTCTTGTCTCTATAGTTGGTCCAATCATCATAAAACTTGATACTTGGATCTAACCCATCATTAAAAACTATAGATGTATTGGTTTCTTTTAAAAGCATAAATTCCAATTTGAGGAACCAACACATTCTTAACCAAACATTCTTAACTCATCACCAACCATGAAACCAAACACGCATATCATAATGATAAGTGCAACTGCTGAAACAATATAAACAATGTCGGCTTCATCAGATAAACTCAGGAAATTATAACTGGCAACTAGAAACATCATAACTCAACTTGTACTACACAACTAACTCTACATCTATGAACATAGCTTTAAAAAAATTTCTACAACACAAATATAAATGTGCAAGGCTCCAACATAAGCATACTGAGAATCACATACAAAACTCTGCCTGCAACACTATCAGGAACACTACTAATACAAACAACTACACAATTGTCTGTACTCAAAATCAACCTCTGCATCTTTGATATCATGCTAATAACATATCCATACAACATATGCTCAAGGCTCACTGCATAGAACCACCACACATGCTGCTTACCATATGTTGTCATCAATGACAAACATACAGTCAACACTGGCTTGCTGACACATCTCCAACAATCTCCCCCTTTGGCATTGATGGTAGCATATGGAATGAAAAACACCACCAATCCAAATGAACAATTATTTTATAGCATTCTCCATTTTTTCAATAAAACTCCCCCAAGGATGCATCCCCCAACTGGTGCATCTTCTTACTATATACTTCTCCTTACTTCATACTCCTCAACTGAATTTGTTTTTTCATGACTATATGTATACTCCTCATTTGACATCAATGGAAAAGGTCACCAAAACAAATAATCTTAGGTACTACTCCTGAAGTAGATTAGTCAACCATTCATCAATCACTAAGGACTGACGCACTACTAAAAACACTAAGTAGATATAGGGAAGGGAATTACTCGTAGCTTTTCCCTGAGATACTGAAATGTATCCTTCGGTAAAGACTATGTAAAAATATCTTCTAATTGTTCTTTAGTGCTCACATAATTTTACTTCTTTCTCTGCAACTTACTCTCTTAGGAAGTGATATTTTATCTCAATGTGTTTTGTCTTTGCATGCATCATAGGGTTCTTTGAAATATTGATAGTGCTAGTGTTATCACAATGAATAACAATAGGATAATCAATCTTGATTCCAAAATATTTTATCATCTGCTTGATCCACACAATTGTAGAACAATTTAATGTTGCTGCTACATACTCTGCTTCTGCTATAGACTGAGAAATACAATTCTGCTTCTTGCTTGTCCAAGTAACTAGTCTATCTCCAAGAAATATTGCTCCTCCTAAGGTTCTCTTTCTGTCATCAACACAACCTGCCCAATCTGCATCTGTATATACATGAAGCTCTACATTCTTTGAGTTAGGATACCATAAACCATAGTCTATAGTTCCTTTCAAATATCTGAATATTCTCTTTATTGCCATAAGATGACTTTGTTTAGGTTCAACTGCAAATCATCCAACAATACCAACTGCATTAGAAATATCAGGTCTAGATTGATTAAGATATATGAGTTTACCAATCATAGACTTGTATAGAGTCTTGTTAACTACTTTAGAATCATCATCTTTTGAAAGATTGCTTCCTGTTATCATAGGGGCACTTAGTGGCTTACAATCATCCATCTTGAACTTCTTCAATATCTCTTTTACATACTTAGACTGATTTATGAAAATACCTTTGTCTGTCTGTTGCACATTCAATCCCAAAAAGTACTTGATAGGTCCAATCAAGCTCATTTCAAATTCACTCTGCATCTCTTTAGCAAATTCTACACTAATCATGTCATTACCACCAAAAATAATGTCATCAACAAAAATAGCAACTATTAATAATCCATCAGGTGTCTCTCTTATGAATAGATTATAATTTGTTGCTCCTTTCTTGAATCTGATATTTGTTTAGTAACCATCCAATCTTTCATACCATGCTCTAGGGGCTTTCTTGAGTCCATAGAGAGATTTCTTTAGTCTACATACCATGTCTGGTTTGTTTGATAAAGTAAATCCTTCAGGATTCTCTATGTATACTTCTTCCTTTAAATCTCCATTTAGGAATGTTGACTTGACAGCCATCTGACATACCTTAAAGCCTTTGAATGTTGCATAGGCTAGAAACAACTTTATAGCTTCCAATCTTCTTATAGGGGTAAATGTATCATAATAATCAATTCCTTCTCTCTGCGGATATCCTTTACATACTAGTCTTTCTTTTTTTCTTACTAATTTTCCATCTTCATTCATTTTATTTCTGAATACCCACTTGGTTCCAATCACATTTTGTCACTAGGCCTGGGGACCAGTTCCCAAGTATCATTCTTCACTATCTAATCTAGCTCTTCTTTCATTGCTTCATGCCAATCTGAATCAGTACAAGCATCTTCAACACTTAAAGGTTTAATCTGTGAAAGTAAACATATTGCTTCATCAACTATTGAGCTTTTAGCTTTTGATCTTGTCATTACTTTGTTATTCTGATCTCTAATGATATCTTCCTTTGAATGGTATCTAGATGTGAATTTAAGAATATTATATGTGGATCTCTCATCTATCTTCTATGATTCTTCTTCACTTGTTTTAGGGTCATTGAATAATACATCAATGTTGTCAAACATTTCTTCAACAATTTCTTCTCTACCGATAGGTCTAGGTTCTTCTTCAATCATAGGTTCATAATCATGATATCTCTCTTGAATCATAAACTTCTCATCAATATTTACATGTGCACTTTCAATTATCTTCTTCAATCTTAACTTAAAAAATCTATAAGCTTTGCTTTTAGTAGAGTAACCAAGAAAAATACCTTCATCGCTTCTTCCATCAAACTTGCCAATGGCTTCATCTCTCTTGATGTAGCACTTGCTTCTAAAGATTCTAAGGTATTTTACTATAGGTACATTCCCAAACCATAGCTCATAAGATTTCTTCTCTGCACCTATCCTTAATTGAATTTTGTTAATATTATAGACTGTAGTATTGATTGCATCTCTCCAATAGGTGTGTGCAATTTTTCCTTCAATCATGATAGTGTGCGCTGTGTCAAGTATGATCCTATTTCTTCTTTCAAAAATTCCATTCTACTAAGCGGTTCTAGGTGCACTTAGCTATCTCTTTATCCCGTGTTCTTTGTAAGACTCATAAAATTTGTCAGAGGTGAATTCTCCTCCTCTATCTGATCTGTGACATTTTATCTTTACTCTAGATTCATTCTCAACTTTAGCTTTGAATATTTTGAACTTCTCAAACGCTTCAAATTTATCTTTTAAGAACACAACCGACATCATTCTAGAATAATCATCAACAAACAAAATAAAGTACTTTTCACCATAGTATGATCTTGTTTGAGTTGGTCCACATAGGTCTGTATGCACTAGATCTAATTTGTTCTTTGTCAAATTATGCTTACTTCTAAATGAATTTCTCACATGTTTTCCCATCACACATTCCCTACATATTATATCAACTAGATTTGCAATACTAGGGAGGTCTCTTACTGCCTTTACATTGCTTATCTTTACTATATTGTCAAAGTTGATGTGACATAGTCTTTTGTGACATAACCAACTATCATCTACTTTAGCAACAAAACAACTTATTTCAGAATTAAGCTGAAAAACATTACCTTTTCTCTTTGAACCTAATGCAATCATCACTCCTTTATCATTAATGATGTACTTGTTGTTTTTGAATTCCAACTGATATCCTTTGTCAAGCAACTGTCTAACACTTAGTAAGTTATGCTTCAAACCATCAACATATAGAACATCATCAGTGTTGTTCTTTCCATCCAAAGTGATAGCTCCTCTACTAATGATAGGTTTAGGAGTGTTGTCTCCAAATCTAACCATGCTGCCTTTGTACCTATCTAGATGTACAAATCTATCTTTGTCTCCTATCATGTGATGAGAAAAATTGCTATCAATGATCTAGTCTGTCCTGATGTCAGCTTGTGAAATCAATGCAAGGTCTTGTGCTTTCTTCTCATCTTTAAGATCCATCTCTTCAAACATTTTCTCCATTTCTTCAATAGAAATGAATCCAATATCATATTCACCTGAATCTTCATCTGATACTCCATCTGCAGCATAGTAACATTCTTTTGTATACTTAGGCTTGTAATTAGTTTTGAACTTCTTGACTCTTGTAAGACACTTAGATGCAAAGTGACCAATCTTGTTACATGAAATGCATTTAAATGGTAACTGACCTTCATACTTTCCTTTTCCTTTTCTTTCTTTCTTACCAATCATAGCAATGAAATCATCTAGTTATTTATCTTCATCTTCATTATCAAAATTACAAGAAGTGATCAAGGATTTATTACCATGGACTAAGGCTTTGAAAGTTGTTTCACTTTTGGGCACTGTTTTCAAACTTGATATTTCTAATGCTGAAATCTTGCTTATTAAGGTCTCTCTTCTGAAGTCTTTAGAAAACTGCATAGTCTCATCAAGGATATTTATCTTTCTCTCATATTCTATTGTCAGAGTATTCATTAATTTATCCATTATGTATTCTTCCGAAATCTCTCCACCATTGTTTATGATTCCTGCAATTGCTTCATTTATGCTTTGATTGTATGATCTGATGTTCTCTCTAGGTAGCATCTCCAATGTATTGTACTTCTTCTTCCATGTCTTTTTGCACGCATTCTTAGATTGGGTATCTCCTTCAAACATGTCTTCTAGATACTTACATATCTCGTAGGCTTTATCTACCTTATTGATCTCTGAAAACTCACTGTCAGATAAGGAATTGATAAGGGCTTCTTTGGGAATAACATTTTGAGTGAAGATTTCCTTTTTCTTAAGGGTTGCATCTTCTTTTGCCAGATCTGATAAATATGGAATCTGAACTTCTTTGGTAGCTACTTCAAAAATCTCAAAAGTAATGCACTGCAAATGTGTCATCATTTTGTTCTTCCAGTCTAGATAGTTCTCTCCATCAAACTTAGGACTTTCTTTTCTAAAGAATTCCATCTGATCAACCTCAAGCTATTAAACTTTCTCTCCAATGCACTTGGCTCTGATACCAATTGTTAGGAATAGTCCCAATAGATAACTGAGAGAGGGGGGTGAATTAGTTATCTAAAAAATTCAATTATTTATCTAATTAAGTACTAAAGAACATTAAGCACATACACAATAAGATAACACTTAACACAACACCATAATTTTGGTTATGGAGTAACCCAAATAGGTAAAAACCCCAGTGGAAATTAGCACCCACTAGAACTGCACTAGAGTATTATGATCCTTGTTAGAAGATCTTTCAACACTGTTAGGAGTTTATCTTTACAATGCATGAAGTATAGAGACTTGTTAAAGTGCCGGACCCTATTAGGATTCTTTTACAATTAACCTTTTTAAAGGTGAGGACACACTATCTGAGAGCACGCTGCTCAAATGGGTAAAGGCTACAACCTTCTGAATAACAGATACACAATATATCTGGATCTTGATGAATTGGGAAGTAGACCTATTGTCTTGATCAGTTCCAATCAATAGCATACACTCTCAACTTCTTCACATAGATCTTCAACTGATGATTGAATCAGCTATACTACCACAATACATTCGCATCTTCTGCTCTCCTCTATCAATCACACTTTACCAATCATAATTGACTAGCTATAAGTATCCTTCACCAAATGATATAACCAAGTCGACCTATTAGAGCCTTCTTGAATTCATAATAGAAAACTAATATAACTCTCTAGCAACTTCTCTGATGGCTATACTAAGCACGCAACACAAAGAGTACTGTGCAACTCAATATGAGTAGACGTGACACTTCACACAGTCGGCTCCACCAAATTAACCAAAACTTTAATCTCAATATGAAATAAGTTATGCACTCTTAACTGTAATACCCCAAAAATGGGATATAGGTTCATTAACCTCCTATATCAACACATCGAATGAAATTGATACAAAATTCCTAACCTAAGGCACATCTTCACATCGAAATCCTAATTGATTTTATCTTAATTCTACATCAGGGAATATTTCCTAAATATTCCTAATTCATCTAATTATCTTTAATTAAATATTATTTGGCGATAAATGTTATTATTTATCCTAAAATTGTTTAATTGAATATGATGAATATTTAATTAATTAATTTAATTCTGCCACTTAATTATTTAATTAGATTTAATTACATTTATTCCTAATTAATATTTTTTTTATTTTAACAATAAATCAAAATTCCTACAAACAATCAATTGGATATTTATTTAATTGATTTAAAATCAAAGTTGTCAAATTTAATGATTTAATTAGAATAAAGTTTGATTTAATAATTGATTAACCCATAAATCAGTTGTTTTAATTTCAAAATCAGTTAAGTGGAAAATAAATCACTTTATTTATTAAATTAATTCATATTAAATCATGCACAATCACAAAAGCAGTCAACTTTAAAACAGTTGCTAATTTCAATTTGTAATCTTTCTAAAACTTAACATCTGATGATGAGTTGAAAAAGAGAACTAAAGGTCTATTTTGAGATAAAAATTGCTTTTGCATGATTTTATGAATTAAATATTCTTAATTTCTTGTTAACTCAAAAATCAACCTAAGTTTATCAAGAGTGATTTATGGATTTTCTCAATGCATCCTCAAGCACTGGATTTCTATAAAATCAAGGCTTGGCTCTTCACAATCAACACATTGAAATTGCATCCTCACTCTGGCGAATTCGTGACTAAAAAATCAATCTTTTGTGAATCAAGGCTATTGTGAGATTTTCATTTATTGTTTTGAGCATTCATAGTTTCATATCATATATTTTTATATGCATTCATAGCATTTCTTAGATTAAATCTTCATTCAAACTCAATTTCATACATTATAGCTTATATTCATATAGTTTCTCATTCTTATTGCATAGAAAATACAAAACTATAGATTAATTTGCATTCATATTTCATTATTTTCATCATCTTAAATCCTTCATTTAGTTGTTTCATTGTCATTGATCTTGATTTCAATCTCAGAACATCATACTCGCACCTACTAGAAGGCAGTAAATCGCCTAGTTAGCATAGTTTCAATTACTTGCAGATTTTGATTTTTGCTAACCTCTAATGTTTTACTGAAGTGTTGTGTCTACAGCTAAGTAAAAAATTCACAAACACATTTATGGTGCCCACCATGGGGCCCTAAAATGGGTTTCCATTCTATTCTATCAAATTTTTATCATTTTTCTCGAACCCACGACGACAAGGTTAATTTTTGTGAGTTTTGTGATAAATTTCTGGGCTGTTTTTCTAGAAATCTGAATAATGTTTTTATTGGTACATGCACATATGACATGATAAAAATCCAAAATTTATATTTCTGGAAATTTATTTGAGTTATCTTTTATTTTCCATTGATTTGGATTAATTTTGTTTTGATTTGCAAAAGTTATGATCATTTTAGTGAAGACTGGTCTGAACCTGATTTTATGAAATCTGACTGATGTTTTTATTGGTACATGGACATATGACATGATATAGATCTGAAATTTATATTTCTGGAAAGTTATTTTAGTTATCTTTCATTTTCTATTGGTTTGCATTAATTTCATTTTGATTTGCAAAAGTTATGATCATTTTAGTGAAGACTGGTCTGAACCCAATTTCATGAAATCTGACTTATGTTTTCATTGGTACATGCACATATGACATGATACAGATCCAAAATTTATATTTCTGGAAAGGTATTTGAGTTATCTTTCATTTTCCGTTGGTTTGGATTAATTTTATTTTGATTTTCAAAAGTTATTCTTGATTTAGTACAGACTGGTCAGAATTTGATTTTTTATGACAACAGATTTTTCGATTATCAAATGACATATTATCTTTGACTAACCTGATTTTATACCATGTGGGGTTGACAAGTTGTGTTTCTTTTTTTATGGATTTTTATAGCAATGGGTTTTATGTACAAGAATAGGTAAGTTTTTTATAACAGTGGTTTGCAGGTGTAGGTGCAAGTACGTCCTGTGGGTACAAAAGATAGAAGACAAATGCTCAAAAATTGCTAAAATAGGTAAAATCTACTAAGCGTGTTGTGAAGAATTCAAGTATTCTATTACATCTGATAACACTTCATTTTGGGACATAAAAAAAACTCTCTTGTGTCAAGCTTGAGTGCCTTTACAGTTTTCATAATTCACACTTCAATTTTGGGCTCTAAAACGAACATAGATTTGCTTTTTGCATATCTGTTACACATAGTAATTAGGCCCTATGAACACTATTTATGGATGATCTTAAGAGAGTGGGCTTCTTTCACTTGTTCATGCATGTGAATCTCTTCTTTATGATAGGTCCCCTTGTAGGTAGGGATGTTACTGAGATTGTCTTGTGTTCTACTAGATTTGTGCATCTTCAACTTTTGATTGATACATTCTCTCTCCGAAGAGATTGATAGATCATAAGCAGTTGACATCATAGATCTTTGCAAGATAATTTTGGTCTTAGCATGTCAGATTAATATATCTACTTTGTCTTGGTGAAGTAAAGAGGTTAGGGGATTATGATCTACTTCCTTTTTGGATAGTACCAGAAACCCAGATCCTTGAATCTGATCTAGTCCCCCTGTGGTATCTTTTGTGAGTCACCATTAGAGAGGGTTAACTATAGTGGACATTCCCTTAATTGGGTCAACCACGTGGATGGAACCTCAAGCATTAATAGCCATTTTTTTTGTGGTAGCAACAACCGCTATATAGATGTCCTTGTGGAGGAAATCTTCACAAGTGTGGTCTCTTGTTGGGTTGTCAGATCTCCTTAGTAGCTCCTAATTGATTAAATTCTCAGACTGTGTCAAAACTCCGGTGCACCTGGATTAGAGTTTTCCCTCTTGAGATCACAAAAGTTGTAGAATCAGACCATTACTACAAACCCTAGTGAGGCCAAATTTTTCATTTTCTAGGAATATGTGTGTTATTGAAAAACTTTTTGGAACATACACAAGTAGTATTTCTATGGATTAGCACAATAAGTCACTATTGCTTGTTCATGCGTAAGGTTTCTTTTTCCCTTGTTCATTGTTTTCAGATGATTGTTCACTTCCCTTGCTTGTTGTTTTGCATGCTTGATATCTTCTTAGTTACTTGAAATGAACTTTTACACAGATCTTCAAAAATTGGACAAAAAAATTTGCAAACAAACTCATACTGAAAAATTGAAAAATTGCAAATCTAAGCAAAAGTCCTTTCTAGTGTCAAAAGTCATCCTAAAATTTCAAAACTTGTATCAAATCCAAAGTCAAAGTTGTCAGAGATTGGTCAAATTTGTCAGAAATTTAGTTTTACAGCCTATTCCCAAATTTTGTCAAAATAGCGAACTGATTCTTGTCATTTCTAGTCATCCTTGGTCGGTCTGGGTCAAATCTCAAGTGCTATGACATGTTGCTCAACATCCAAATGAACTTAAATGGTATCAAGTTGCACAAAATGACTCTTGGTCTTCTTTCTTCCACATCTCTCATGTCTTCTTAGTCCCCCATTTCCATCCTTTCTCTTGTTCCTTCACGCTTCTTCGTCTTCTTCCTAAAACTATTCACGTCTTGTTGATTCTTTTCTTCTTATTATCTACTCTACTTCTATCACTTCCATGCTTGATTCCTCCTCTTCTAGAACCATGAATTTTAACTATCTTGTTATGGAACCTCTCTTGAAAATGGATGATCTCAAACTCATTGCTCAATTCAAAGAGTATTATTCCTCCAAAAATCCCATGAGTGATAAGTTTATGACAGAAATAAAATAAAAATTGATTAAATTAAATGCCTTTTTTAGGATCATACGCATGATCCTGTCATGACCTCCTTCTTCCAAATGTCTTTCATCTTCTAAGTCTTTTCATTCTTCCTCATCTTCCAAGTCTTCTTCCTCCACTAGGTCTTCACCTTCCTCTTCTCCATGATCTCATTCCTCTTCTACTTCTCCCAAGAGTCTTACTCCTCTTCTCAAGACATACCATGTTGACCAACATGATAACCCTTATGATACCTCTTCCATGAAGAGTGACACACCCATCTTTGAAGACTATGATGACTATGATGATGGACAATATAATGATACCTATGACACCTCTATTCCTAAGAGTCCTTGTCATGTGCTCGTGCTTACTGGAAATGGGCTGTCACATTGGATAGATCGTGATGGTGATCCATATGATTCTGATTTTGAAAGAGACTTTGAGGATTTCTATGAACAATACCTAGATGATACATCTACTTCCATTGAGGAAGAGAAAGCTTACCGTGTTGATTATAAACATGCATACTACAAGGATCTCTCCTCTAAGAACTCTCATGCTGAAAATAAAGATTACACTCTCAAGTAAGATCATGTTAATGCTAACCCTTTGTCTTGTGATGGTTCCCTTCCATCCCCTACTTCCTCCAATACCCATACATTTCCTAAAGCTTCCAAACCTATCAAATCTTTCACAAGTCCTTCATCCACCAAAAATCCTAATAATTTTCATGTGGTTCCCTATAGTTATCCTCAAAGGCTACCTCTTAAAAAAACTCAAGCTAACCTTCACTTGGCTGTAAATACTTTCAACAATGCTAAACCTAAAGAGCCTAAGCCTTTATATGCTATAATTCCTACTTCAGCTAGTCCTCCATCATCTCTTCCAAAGTCTTCCATACAATCCCAACATGCTTCCTTGTCCTTAGAAGTGGCTCCATGTCAAGAGGACTCCAAAAAGATAACAAAAAGAACATAAAGAAAGATCAAGATCAAGAAACAGCCATGTCATCCAATCCTTTTCATGATGTCTCTTATCCATTCCATGGTTCTTTTGATCCTGTACGCCCTTTCTCATTCATCCCACCATGTCTTAAGTCTTCTCCTAAGCAAGATCAAGCTACCACTTACACCATTGAGCTTATTGACAATCAAAATAACTTTACTACACTTGCGCTTTCCAAAGATGATACTTCCATTAAGGTTATTAAAACTAATGTTGTTACTTCCAATGTTAAGCCTACTGAAAATCAAGAAAAAAATTGTACGCTTGTGCTATCCAAAGCTCCTTGTCAAGATCAAAGTCTTCCATCTTCTTGTTCTATCACTCCACATTCGCTTCCACTTTCTACTCTTCCTAAGTCTTTTCAAGCTCTGAAAAGTCCTATCAAAGAAGTTTCTCCTATTCTAGATGTTCATGATGCTATTGCAAATTGTAATGCTCACTCTAAAGATGTTGATGTCCTTGGTTGTCATATAGATGTTGATGAACTTATCGATTATCCTTTTGTATCTTCCACGTCCATCCTTGGACCTCCTCCACCAATACTAAGAGCTTCACGTCTTCCTTCCATATTGGTCCCTTATGTCCCTTCACTTTCCCCTCCTAAATCTCTTAATTTTTCATCCATCTTGGGTCCTTACATCCCTCCATCTCCTATCTTTCCTCAAGATCAACATAGATTCATACCCTTGAATCCTTTGCATCCACTCACCCATCTAAACTAGTCATATCCTCCCTCTTCTTCCACAAGTCCCAAGTCTTTTGGAAGTAACTTGAATGTTCAGTACAAGAAAAAGAAGCAATACAAGAATCTATCAAAAAAATAAGATCACCATGTCTCCTCTAATCGACATGGAGGCATAAATTCAAAAGAGATATCTAAGAAAAAAACTACAAGAAAAGTATGGGTTCCAAAATCCATCATTGAAGATATTCTCTCTAAATCATTAAAAAGAAATAAAAAGCTTATGGCTATATGGATTCCAAAGTCTTCTTGAAAGAGTCTAATGTTGAGAAACAAGTGAAGTTGACATTCAAGCTTCCAAAGACTTCCACTTCATCTTCTTCCAAAAAAATTCTTCCATTCTATGTGCCTAAACCGCAACCTCTGCTATCCATTCATCATATTCTTTCACATATTCCTTTGTTCACATTTCCTCCATCCTCTCGCCACCCTTCAAGGTGTGTGTTGATGTTGATCTTGCCTTCCTTTTCATCTACCCTTTCACAATATTTTCATTTATTATCCTCCTACCTTCTATCATTTTTCCTCATTTTCCTATTACTCCTATCTTCCAACCTCACTTGCTTTACATAAAACCTTATCCTCCATTTTTCTCTTCCATCTCCCTTTCCCTATCAGCATCTTTGAGCATATCATTTTTAATCCTTGGCATATCATGGTTTATCCTTTCAAGGAGAATTATCTAATGAGCTTGCCTTCTTCCAAATAAAAAAATAAAAAAATTGAAAATGTGCCTGGGTGGAAACCTGGAAATAGGCGCCTCGGTAGAAAAAGTAAAGAGAAATAAATTCATCCTATGGTCAAAACCACTCCCTTGTGGTGCCTTGGATAAGTACCATGATGAAAACCTGGCAATCAAGCATCATGCGTAGTTCTTCTACATATTTCATCCATTCCATCTTCTCTCTTTGATCTTGATAATGTTGATCTATACACGAACATTTGGCTATCTTGTGATCTATCTTACAATGAACTTGCTTTCATTCCCTTCCTATTTAGCCTTCATATTTATTTTACTCCATTCATTCTAGCCTTTCGCTATCCTTTTCCCTTTTGGTCTTGATCTAATAAAAAAAAAAGAGTAGAACACGATGCTTTGAAACCTTTTGAAATGTCTACTCCTTTTGACTACATCCTTTCCTTCTTTAGCATTACTCTTTTCTGACTTATCCTATGTTGGCCTTTCATTGCTTGTCCAAATTTGCTTTACATGACAATTTTTCCCTAGCTTGGGTACCCTTGAGGATTTTGCCCTTGAAGATTTCTTCCCTTCATTCTCCTTCATTCTCTTGTCTTCCACCTCTTCCACCAGCTTGCCAATCCCTCTTGTCCTCCACCTTGCTAGACATTGGGACTACATGATGTGATCTTGCTTGGGAGTTTGATGTCCATTTTGTCTAAGGGCATCCTTTTTACATACTGAAGTGGTACTACCTATTGAGGTTGAAATCCCATCACTAAGAATCAGAATGCATGGTCTAGTAACTGATGATGACTACAAAGTGTCTAGGTTGCAAGAAATTAAACTACTAGATGAGCGCAAACAAGTAGCATATGATTATCTCAAAGTATATCAAAAGAGAATGTTTAGAGGCTACAACAAGAAAGTCAAACATAGAGAATTTCAGGTTGGCGATCTAGTCTTGAGAGAGAATCCTAAAAATCAATCACATAGAGAATGCAAGGGGAAGTTTGAACCCAACTGGCTAGGTCCCTTTTTTATCACTACTACTTTTGGCTCTGGATCCTATCAACTCTCAACAATTGAAGAACAGCTTTGAGAACCAATCAGCATTCTCCATCTGAAGAAATTTTATGCCTAAGGCATTCAGTGTATGGTAAAATATCCTAAAAAAATCTTTAAAATCTGAAAAAGTCCTAAAAAAATGAACATCTTGGTGAAAACCTAGCAATAGGTGCCTTGATGATTCACAAAAAAAATAAAAATAAAATCAAAAGTTCAAAAAAATTGGAAAAATGAGAAAAAGAAAAGTGCCTTGGTGAAAACTTTTAAATAGGCACCTTGGTAGAAAAAATAGAATATCTGCCAAGATGGTGAAAACCTGGCAAATGGGTGCCACTTATTTTGAAATGCTCCATCTATCAGCACAATCTCGGTCTTTTCGAGCTTCCAGTCTTGCTTTAGTTTGTACATATTTCCTGGTTTGTTTCTGCATATCCTTGTTTTAATAAAGTCAGTTTGTACTCCAATCAACTCAAGCGTCTGTATCCTATCAATGTTCACACTTGGGGACAATCAATGTCATATCCTATGGCCTCCAGTACATCTTAGATGAGTCATATCCAGTCAGAGTCCTTTGAAGCTTCATTTGAGTCAGTCAGTTAGTCTCATCTCCAAAAAATATTTTGCATCTACAACAATGAAATCAAACATCAAACTAAAAACAATCTATGCTTTTACATGCTTTCATCTCCTTATATGATTACTGATTCGCATTGAGATTTTTGCATATTATGTCCTTTTGATCTCTTCGATGATGTCCTTTATAGGCTTTAAAGAGTGATGACTGGGGGCATAATCTTTTCTTTGTCTTCTGCTTGTATGTGAAAATCTAACAACTTTGGAAATTCTAGATTGAAATGGTGTCCATCTATAAGAGCCTCTATCTCGAATTGGACGGCCATGCGTACCTTGACCATTGATACCCAAAAAATTCAAGGAAGTTTGATCTAACTATTATCTTTTTGAGTGAGTTCTTTCTCCTACTGTGAAGTGCAATCTTACCTAAGGATGTGAACAATAAAGGGTCACTACGGGTAATTCACACTAGACTTAGAATGATCTCTTGACTATTTGATGTGTTTGTTACACAAGGCGTATTCAGGTCATCACGGTGTTTATGTTATGATGCTTATACAAATTGTTATATCAAAATGGACATGATATTCAGGTCATCCTGGCATTTGTGCCTTAGTGCTTATATCTAATCCAACATTCTGAAAATAAAATCAATATTCATATGTTCATGGTTATATGACCAGTGGGCATTATATTGATTCTTGCGCATACAAATCAATATTCATATGTCTATAGTTTCCTAACTAGTGGGCATTGTATTGATTTATCCAGTTACCTAAAAAGTTTAATGATGATAACAAATCGACATGTGATCAGTGACTAGGTCCTAGGTCCTAGGTTTGCATTTCATTTTACACTTTGCATGATCTCACAAATTGCTTGAACACTTAAATGATTCTTCAAAAAAAAAATGCTAAACATGACTACAAGAGTTGAATCTTACACGAAGGTCCATCCAACGAAATAGCAAGTAGAATCCTTTTTCAAGATCAAAATTGAAATCTAAGATTATTTATATTATAAACTGCTTGCATAATCGACGTTCAATCATCACAGAAATCTAGAATTCAACTTAACTAATTATCTTACATCAAACTATCAAAATTTCAACTTGGTCAACTATGGTCAACTCATGGTCAAACCTAGTCCAACTTGGTCTTCTAGACCTCTAAAATGATGCAGAACGCATTCTCAAACATGTACAACCACTTCTCAAATCAATTAACATGCTTCTAAACTATTCAAAGCTGACTTTTCTTGTCAGATTTTGATTTTCATCCCAAAGGGGGCATGGTATTGCACATCAATCAAATCTATAAATCAATATCTTTCTCTCAGTGATCAAGACAACAACCACGTCTAGTTACTAATTCATCAAAAGTCATCGTCGCTTGGGGAAAATCTTTCATTTCTTGGGGCATATCAAATTCATCGAGATCCATATCAATCTAGTATCCTAAATCTATCTTGTAAACTATATCAACTTTTCGTAACCATCAATTCATTAGTGTTATTTCCTTGGTTCTTCATAATTGATGGGTTTAGGATGTGATACTAATATGATTCATACAAGGACATTCAGGTCTGGAATCGGTCACTCACTTCTTCACAATCATAAGGTTGAGAATCAGGCATTTTGGCACTTTTTCATAATCATTGATTCATTGTTGCTATAGTTGACATTATCTTTGGTCAATCAGGACCTAAATCTCAAATCTTGAATCTTTAAATCTTTCAATCAATTTCTATCTTGGAATCGGTTAATCCTTCACATCAAATCAGTCTCATACATCTTTATCATACACAGACTATATTTGAACCACTATGCTTTGCACAGTGATTCAAAGAGAGGCAAAATGTAATACCCCAAAAATAGACTATAGGTTCATTAACCTCCTATATCGACACATCGAATGAAATTGATACAAAAGTCCTAACCTAAGGCACATCTTCACATCGAAATCCTAATTGATTTTATCTTAATTCTACATCAGGGAATATTTCCTAAATATTCCTAATTTATCTAATTATCTTTAATTAAATATTATTTGGTGATAAATGTTATTATTTATCCTAAAATTGATTAATTGAATATGATGAATATTTAATTAATTAATTTAATTCTGCCACTTAATTATTTAATTAGATTTAATTGCATTTATTCCTAATTAATATTATTTTTATTTTAACAATAAATCAAAATTCCTACAAACAATCAATTGGATATTTATTTAATTGATTTAAAATCAAAGTTGTCAAACTTAATGATTTAATTGGAATAAAGTTTGATTTAATAATTGATTAAAAATAAATCACTTTATTTATTAAATTAATTCATATTAAATCATGCACAATCACAAAAGCAGTCAACTTTAAAACAATTGCTAATTTCAATTTGTAAAATTTCTAAAACTCAACATCTGATGATGAGTTGAAAAAGAGAACTAAAGGTCTATTTTGAGATCAAAACTGCTTTTGCATGATTCTATGAATTAAATATTCTTAATTTCTTGTTAACTCAAAAATCAACCTGAGTTTATCAAGAGTGATTTATGGCTTTTCTCAATGCATCCTCGGGCCCTGGATTTCTATAAAATCAAGGCTCAGCTCTTCACAATCAACACCTCGAAATTGCATCCTCACTCTATCGAATTCGTGACTGAAGAATCAATCTTTTGCGAATCAAGGCTATTGTGAGATTTTCATTTATTGTTTTGAGCATTCATAGTTTCACATCATAGATTTTTATATGTATTCATAGCATTTCTTAGATTAAATCTGCATTCAAACTCAATTTCATACATTATAGCTTAGATTCATACAGTTTCTCATTCTTATTGCATAGAAAATACAAAAATATAGATTAATTTGCATTCATATTTCATTGTTTTCATCATCTTAAATCCTTCGTTTAGGTGTTGCATTGTCACTGATCTCAATTTCAATCTAAGAACATCATACTCGCACCTACTAGAAGGTAGTAAATCGCCTGGTTAGCATAGTTTCAATTACTTGCAAATTTTAGTTTTTGCTAACCTCTAATGTTTTACTGAAGTGATGTGTCTACAGCTAGGTACAAAATTCACACACACATTAACCAAACATTCTTAACTCATCACCAACCATGAAACCAAACACGCATATCACATTGATAAGTGCAACTGATGAAACAATATAAACAATGTCGGCTCCATCAGATAAACTTAGGAAACTGTAACTGGTAACTAGAAACATCATAACTCAACTTGTACTACACAACTAACTCTTTTTCCATGAACAGAGCTTTAAAAACATGTCTACAACACAAATATAAATGTGCAAGGCTCCAACATAAGCATACTAAAAATCACATACAAAACTCTGCCCGCAACACTGTCGGGAACACTACTGATGCAAACAACTGCACAATTGTATGTACTCATAATCAACCTCTACATCTATGATATCATGTTGATAACATATCCATACAACATATGCTCAAGGCTCACTACATAGAACCACCATGCACGTTGCTTACCATATGTTGTCATCAATGACAAACATACAGTCAACATTGGCTTGCTGGCACATCTCCAACACTATCTATATAAAGAAAAACCTACCGTAATTTTGGTATATGCTAAATAAGACCAAAAAGGGTATCTAAAATAGGTTTTAGATTTTTTTATGAGGTATGTTTTGCAATTTATTGTCATTTTATCAGTTTTGGAAACCTACTAGAATTTGGTTGATCTTAGTAAGGAGACCATAGAGGTGGTTAGATCTCTATTCTTGGAAGACATGGAGGGTTTATATAGGTCATTTAGACATATTCAAGAATGTCCAAAAGGTTTGGTAAGAATCTTGAGTGTTGGTTACCAAAAGTGAAGGTTTTAGCCTTGTGTAGGCTTAAGGGAATTGAAGCAAATTTAAGGTTTGAAGGAATAAGAACCCATAATCTTGAAACATGATTTCAAATCCTTGATTCCCACCCCTACTCTACAAAAATTTGATATAATATCCCAAATATCTAGGCAAGATAAATTTTTGGGAGTTTGTGTATTTTTTTTTTGTAGGTTGAAGCAAGAACCTAGATGCCGAAAGACTAGGCAATAAGGAAGGGAGGAAACCTAGGTGAGGTATCATGAAGGAAAGAAGAAGAAATGTGAAAGAGACTTTCTTGAGGAATAGAAATGGAATTGTTGAGAATATTAGTCTTTGTAGGATTGTAGAGTAAGGAGGTACCAAGAAAGAAATAAGAGAAAATAAAAGAGAGATGTGGGACAAAGGAGAAGGACAAGAAGGTGAAACAAATTGATATTGAGGAAGAGGTAGCAGATTTGAAGCAAACCTTGGAAAAAATAAGAAATGATATAGAGGAAATGGAAAGAAGAATGGAGCTTGAGATACAACTTTTACTCCTATTTGATCATTATTGGTTGTCATTAGTATCACTTAGTCATACAATTGGTAAAGGAGACAAAACAGGACAATCGATCAAGACATAAAGCCTTTACACTAAGTAGGACACAAGGTAGATACCTGAGTTAACCGAGTACAACTTTGACTAAGCATTCTTACCGAGCTAGATGATCATCAGGTATTGAACACTGTGGTCACATAGCATTCATATGAACCGAGCATCTATTAATTACCGAGTGATGAATGTAGTGAACATTGAGTAAAATAGGAAACAACATAGAAATTTGGAATGGCACAAACATTAAGGAAAATGGTTTACACCAATCAAAAAATGGTTTACCAAGATTGAGATAGAATTTAATATGGATGTAATTATTTAATTTTTAATGATTCCTATATATTGTAGATCTAGGTTATTTATTTTCACAATTGAGCTTAGGTTTTCTAAGATATTATAAAACCCCAATTAGGTCAAATCAGTTTGATATAAAATTTATAAGGATTTCATTTTATCATGTATCATCAAGAAGTAGCCGCACTGAGGACATCAAAAGATCAGACATGGTTTTGACATAAGGATTTCACATAAGTATTCAATTTATCAAAACAAGATCTAAGGCTACCAAGCAGTAAAGAATGACATACACATCAAATTAAGTTGATATCTTTATAGTATTTCACATATCTAAATCAGGCAAGTTTGAGTTGTTATTTACAGATACATTACTATTACTCCTTAACCATTGTAGCAGATTTCTAAATCTCCTAGCATAGTGGACTTAATTTCTTTTGTAAATCTCTTAACTAAGTGCACACTTGATTGTGTTGCTAAAATCCTCTAACCTGGTAGATCTAGCTAATCTTATTATTACTCCTAACATTGTAAGATGACCAGAAGTGATCTAGTTGATCTTATTGTTACTTCTTCTATCAGCTTCTTAGGATAATCACTTGGTACTATCACTTCTTCATTAGGTTCATGATACTCATACAAATCTAAAATTTTGAATATAGGTGATATGTCCATGTAACTAGGTAACTCAACTTCATAAACATTTCCACTATCAAACTTCTTGAATACCTTGCAGGGACCAAATTTCTTCATTTTCAACTTACCATATGTTCCAATAGGGAAGCTTCCTTTCTTTAAATGAACCATTACCTCATCACCAACATCAAAAATATTATATCTTCTTGACCTATCTACATTATCCTTTTATTTATTATTACTATGCTCCAACTTATGTTTCACTTCCTCATGCAATGACTTCATAAACTCAACAAATTCCTCCCCTTTAGCACTCCTCTTTTCTTCACTAGAAATATCTCTCAAGTCTGATATACCTCTCTATTGTATACCATTAACAATTTGAAAAGGTGACTTTCTAGTACTCTCATTCACTAAACTATTGTATGCAAACTCTTCTTCTGCCAACATTAAATCCCAATTACTCGGTTTGTCTCCAACTAATAGTCTCAAAAGGTTACACAAACTCCTATTTACAACCTTTGTTTGTCCATCAGTTTGTAGATGAAATGTAGATCTATACTTCAACTCGGTGTTCAACTTCTTCCATAAAGTCTTCTAATAATAACCAACAAACTTATTATCTCAGTAGAGATAATACTCTCGGTAATCCCTGCAATCTGACAATATCCTTAGAGAAAAGATATGGTATATGGACTGCATCTAATTTTTTTCTACATGGTATGAAATGTGCCATCTTGGAAAATCTATCCACAACAACAAATATGGAATCATTGCTTCTTTCTTTCCTCAGTAATCCAAGAAAAAAATCCATGTTGATATCTTTCCAAGGTTTCTTAGGAACAAAAATTAGGGTATACAATCTAGTGTTCTCAATTGATCCTTTTGCAACTTGACAAACTCCATAACTCTTCACAAATTTATGAACATCCTTATACAAATGAGGCCAAAAATATCTTTCCTTAAGCAAACTCAATGTCTTATCAATGCTAAAATGTCCAGCCAAACCACTACTATTTTTTTCCTTTATCAAATTAGTTCTCATTGATCCTCTTAGTATACATAACTAAATTCCTTTGAAAAAAATCCCTTGTTGAATGAAATGTTCATCAAACTTACTCAATTGATCTAGTATAGGTGCTCTTCACATTCTCCACAGCTCAAAAAAATAGGGTCATTTTCATACAAATTCTTCATGTCATCAAAACCAAGAACCCTAATTCTCATTTCAATCATCAAAGATATTCTTCTACTCAATGCATAAGAAACTTGGTTAGATACTCCAATCTTATGTTTAATCACAGATGTAAAATTTTGCAAATATTCAACTCATTTCATATGTCTCTGATTCAACTTATTCTGACTACCCAAATACTGTAAAGCCTTATGATCAATATACAATACAAATTCCTTTGGAATCAAATAATGTCTCCATTTCTTCAGGGCTTCAACAATAGCATAGAATTCTTGGTCATACACAAAATATTTCTTTCTAGCATCATTTAACTTATCACTAAAGAAAGCAATAGGTTTACCTTCTTTACTCAACACAGCTCCTATTGCACTTCCACTTGCATCAAATTCAACTTGGAATACCTTATTGAAATCAGGTAAAACTAACATAGGCAATTCAACAACCTTCTATTTCAAAGTCTTGAAACTCTTATTAGCTCCATGTGTCCACTTGAATTCTCTAAATTATCTCCTCTCATTGTCTCGGTCATAGCATTGCAAATTAAACTAAAATTTCTGATGAACTTTTGGTAAAAAGTTGCTAAACCATGGAATGATCTTACCTCACTAACATTCTTAGGTGTAGGCTAATCAAGAATAGCTTCAAACTTCTCAAGGTCCATCTTCAAACCATCAACTGATATCACAAATCTCAAATACACAATCTCCTCTTTCATGAAGCAACACTTTTTCAAATTAATCAGCAACTTTTCCTCTTTCAATCTCTTTAGTACTTGTCTAATGTGAAACAAATGATCTTCTCTAGTTTTACTAAATATCAAAATGTCATCCAAGTACACAATCACAAATTTACCCAAGAATTTCTTCAGAACCTCATTCATTAGCCTCATAAAGGTACTTGGTGTATTAGTTAAACCAAAGGGCATAACCAACCACTCATACAAACCTTCTTTTGTCTTGAAAGTAGTCTTCCATTCATCACCTTCTATGATTCTAATCTGATGATATCCACTCTTCAAATCAGTTTTGGTAAAATATTTTTCTCCACTCAAACAATCCATTATATCATTCATTCTTGGTATACAAAACTGATACTTATCTGTTATCTTGTTAATTTCTCTAGATTTAGTACACATTTTCCATTCTTCATTTTTATTAGGAGCCAACATAGTTGGTACTACACACATACTCAAACTTTCTCTAATCAAACCTTTCTGCGACAACTCTTGGATTTGTCAATTGAGTTCCTTACTCTTGGTTGTTTTGAGTCAGTGTGGTGCTTTATTCAGTAAACTAGCTCCAAGAATTAGATCCATGCAATGACTTATACTTCTCATTGGTAGAAAACCATCAAGTACATTATCTAAAATGATCTTTTTTTACTCGGTGAGAAACTTCTCAACCTCTACCAAAAATTTATCCTCTATTTTCTCACTTGGTTTGTTAGGAATCAAAGCATAACAAAAATCATTTTTCTTCAAATCCTTAACAAACTATCTACCTTCCATCAAACAAAATTTCATAGATGTACATATCGCACCAACAAATTCTTCAATCAAAGGTAACAATATTTTTTCTTTCCATCAATCCAAATAGTATATTTATGCAATCTCCCATCATACATAGCATGTCTATCATATTGCCAAGGTCTACCCAAAAAAATATGACAAAAATCCATAGGCATAATGTCACACAAAACCTTATCATAATACTTCCCAATTTTTAGATTCACAAAACATTGTTTACTTACCATAAGTGTATGCTCATCCTTGATCCATGAAATCTGATAATGCTTTAGGTGCTTCAATCATTCCAAGTGCAACTTTGTAACTATTTCTTTTGATGCCAAATTCTCTAAGCTTCCACTATCAATGATCACTTTCCAAACTTTTTCTACAACTCTACATCTAGTCTTGAACAAAATTATCCTTACCATATCTTCCTTAGTCTTTTCACTCCATAATTATCTTCTTACCATCAAGTTTCCTTCCTTCTCACGCTCATTCGGTGAACCTTCATGTACCAAATCATTTATACTACTACCGACCTTCTTACTTGCATGTGTAAACATAAATTATCTATTTCCTTCTCTACAATTGTAACAAGTTCCTCAGAATCCTCCTCTATCATAGCCACCTCAAAAGTAGTTACCTCTTCCTCTTAATGAACTTTCACCTTTCCACTCGGCCTTGCATTTGTCATGATTTTTTTTTCCTGATCAGATCTATCATTTTCTCCATAGGATCTACCTCTTCCTCTAGGGAATCTACCACCTCTTCCTCTTTGTCTTTGTTCATGTCTTTTGTTCAATTTATCCTCAGCTTTTAAGGAAAATTGATAAGTCTCCTCAATATTTTCCATTTTCACCAAACTGATCTCTTCTTGAATAGAAGTTCTTAACCCATTCAAATATCGAGCAATTCTTTCCACATCATCCTCAATATGTCTAGATCTTCTATCTAGCTTATAAAATTCCTTAATGTAATCCTTTATCGAGCTATCTTTCTGCCTCAAACTTTGCATTCTCCTAACTAGGTCAATTTGATAATCACAAGGTAGAAACGTGCCTTTTAATTTTTTTCACCGTCTTATTCCATACCTTAATTTTGTCTTTACCTTTCTTCTTTCAGTCTTACTATAGATGGTCCTGCCACAAGGGTTCATGACCTTTCAATTTTCACTTTCTTCTCCTCTAATATGTTCTCATATTTAAAGTATTTATCTATCTCAATTATTCAATCTATCAAATCATTTGAATATAGTCTCCCACTATACTCAGGAGGGTTAAACTGTGGTGTAGACTTCAGACTAGTCAAAGCCTTCAAGAATATTTCTTCTCCTTGATCTATTATAGGTGCAAGTGTGGCTTCTTCCTACATTTCTTCTGTTTCATCATCACTAACATCATCAAGATGTCTTCCTTGGTGTTGGGTTGTCTCTACAACTTCTAATCTAGCAGCAATTTTCCTTAGCATATTAGCTAAGCATGGATATGCATCTCACCTCCCTCGAACCATCTTGAAACCCTCTATAATTGCAGGTCAGATCGCAATCTACCACCCCACAACAATACCACCAACTAGGGCTTACAAGAAGGAACCTCCATATCTAACCTTCACTTTGATACCACTTGACGCAAGGAGGAATGGTGTTGGGGCCTAAGGCACTCCCAAGTATCAATCCTACTTACAGAACAAATAATTCAAAAGAGACAAAATAGAGAATGAGAGAAGGAATGCATATATCTTTTATTTATTCATCAAACTTCATCAAAATTCATACATGTTGGATTGTAAGGCCTTCCCAATTATGGCCAATACAATGAAATTCAATTATAGAATAGTCCTCATACATGCGAGGATCCAAAACTTTAGATTATATCTTCTTGCTCCCTAATTTACTCCTAACCCTAGAACATCTCTACTTATTTATACAAGAGGCCACTAAACAAGTTGGCTCTAAAGATCCATTATATCTAGCATTGGAGAAAGAAATGACCCATATTTAGGTCCACACATTTCCCAATGAGTGATCCCAACATTAATATTGTGACCAAAATTAACTACACATATTGGTCAACATCAAACAATTAACTACACCAATCGGTGAACTTAGGAACCAAGTAACACCAAACGCACCGAACCAACTCGATAAAGAACACTACCAAACCAACTCAGTAAAGAACAACAAAGTAGTAACTGAGCTTTCCAGTGACCAATAGGAACACTTCACCGAGAACTCAAAAGTAGTTATCGAGAAAACCAAATAAGCTACCGAGTAGCCAAACAATCTCTAACATATTTTTGGTTGATCCAAGATTGCCATAAACCCAAGATGCTCTCGCATCATTATAATTCCTCACATATTGCATTTATTAAGAATAAGGGGATTATAAATTATGTTAAAATGATCCTTATGTAGTCCAGAATGTATGATTTTATTTTGGCATATATTTGTGTCCCAATTTATTCTTGTCAAGAAGACCTGCATCATTTGGGTTATTCATATTTTTCTTCTTGAAACAAATGACTACATTTGTCCCTATTATTATTGAGGAGTGTTAGAACATAATACTATTTTTGGTCAAACCCTTGTAATATAAAATGTTCTTATTATAATGCTTTATAATCATTCTATATTTCTCGTGAACAATTAATAAATTAAAGAACTATTAAAGTTTTTAATTTATTAATTGTAAACAAAGATTCTTATTGAAAAGGTATGGTAACTACCCTTTTGGATATTCTACCAGCCTTTCTTCCTATATTTAAGGGATAAGTCCTCAACATTTTGGTTAGTGGAAACAAATATTATTGAATTTGGGATGAATTGCACGAGAGGTCAATGGAAGTTTGAAGAAGAAGTATCCCAAGTTATGTCTATGTTTTAATGGACTATTTTGTAAGTGTTATTATTATATAGATGCTATTTTGGTGTGTTTTTTACTAGGAATTATTTTCCCTATGTAAATTCATGTGTTCTATGTAAATCAATTATTGTTTTTAATATTTCTATATTTTATATTCTTAAATTTATTTAATATAATTATTTCATTATCATAGTTTAAATATTACACATATTCTAACACGTATTGATCACATTTGAGGTTGAGCCTTTTGGGTCCACTCTCCTCCAAAGTAATTAAAGCATAAATATGCCTAGTTTCATAGTTTCCATGCATAAGTTAGTGAACCCTATTCCCCCACATTACAGTTAATCATTTACCTTTCTAAAGGATGGTGTTAAATAGATATGCTTGTTAAGCTCATATAGATCCTAAAGGTTGTAAAACCTTAACTTCTTTAGATTTTCCAACCCTTTGATCATGTTAACATCTTATAGTACATTACATCTTTAAAAGGTGCTAAGTGGTTGCAATTCTTTCTAGTGTACCACTAGTTGGTAAGCAATACAAGATGTTACCTAAAAATTTATTTTCTAGATTATATCAAATACTCATAGGTTGTTGCTCATGTTATGACAACATTGATGATTTTTTAATGCTTGTGTTTTTGTTTTTCAATTGCTATTATTATTACTAGATGTGTATTCTTATTTTCTTATTTCAATTAAAAAAAAAGGTTATGTTAGAACAAAATACATATATATCAACAAATGTGTTTTATCCTCTAGCTATCTATCCTTTAAACATCTATACTAAAAATGCATTTAACTATATAGATATAATCTAACTCCTCCTCACTGATGTTTATAGTACCTTCATATATATTCTCACATAAAAGAATCCTTCAAAATTAAGTTTAACTAAGATTAATTTACACACCAAAAAATGAACACACTCTCATGTATACTAAGTTTTACCCTTTTCGAATGAACATTTTAATTGCTTTCTTATTAAGTAGAATATAATAAATTATACATAGATATTATTTAAAGTAAATTAATTTTGTTAGTGAACACTAAAGTTATTTTTTTAATGGTAAATGACTAAATTTTTGCATCTAAAATATGCGATAATGCATTTAAATAAACTATGATTACAAATAATTTCATATTAATAAAAAAACACAATTCCCATAAAATATATCTTCTCACGTGAAATAATTAAGATCCTTAATTGGAAAAAGTTCATAAAGGTTAAGGTTAGGCTTGACCTCACTAATATCTAAGTGGCTTCAAAGTCCAAAATTACTATGGATGATTTGAAGTTTATTGAAAAGTATGCATGCTTTGGAAAATGAAATACTCATAATCTTGTCCATCACTGGAAGACAAGATCATTTCATAAAATCCCAAACAAAACTTTGAAGTTATGATTACTTATTAAAAAATTGAACGTTGGCCCTCATATGAAATAGTCAAATAATCCAACCATCTATGTCCCCATCTTATGATTTGAATTAGATATGAAAACTCAGCATACATTGAATTGTTAGTTTGGTAATTATATTGACAATAGATGTATTGACAGGGAATATAGATAATTATATCGAAAAGAATGGTTTTTTAATTAGATGAGATAATTTTAATAATATTATTGTTATGTATGAGACAATTTTGTTGATAATTGTTTATTTTAAAAGTCTACCTAGAAAATGTTATTAATTGGTAATTAATTTAAATAAAAAAATTGAATCTATATGCATACTTAAATATCAGTGGATCTAGAACTTGCATATTTTTGATTCAAAGAGAAGGAAGGTGGTTTGAGTGTGATAGAGACATAAATTATACAATATAACATTAGATAATGATTATTATTAATACACTATGTCAAATATGAAACTATGTAGAGAATTCAACAAAGGTTACAAGGGTGATTTTGATCAAATTGCGTGGTCTTAATTTTTTTAGACAAATATGACCTTGAAGTGTTGGATCTTTAGTTTAGGTTCATGTGTATGTGCTTATAAATAGAAGTTGCGGTGCTACTAAATAACACTAGTAAGAGTTTCAATTAAGTATTTTGTACTAGTTCATTGTTATTTAAATATGATTCAAGACATACTAAGATAATGAAAATTTCTATTTGCATATCTCTTTATATGCAATTAGGGAGTAATGCTTCAAAATGATCATAATATATTAGCCATCTAATCACTTGTATAATCAAATCTATTAGATTTCCACAATCCATGAATTTATTGTATCAGTTTCTGGATTCAATTCTATAGAGTTTTTAACCATCAACGTTTCGGATCATGCTACATGATCCATCATCAGGATGTTAGAGAGCAAGAAGAACAAAAGATGATGGATCATTTAGTATGATCCAAAACATTGATGATTAAAAACTCTACACTTGTATAATGGTAGAAAGTTTTATTCTTTCATGCAACACTGTAACATTCAAATTTCAATATTTCATGCATTAATTAATGTGTACCAAATGATTTGATTCCATAATATATGCAACAAAGAAGAATCCACGAGGCAAAGATGGAAGGAAATCATAAGAAAGGAGCGGATTTTATAGAAACAAAGATCTTGTATACAATGATTAAAAGGAGATAAAAACTCTTCATTTTTTCCACAAATTAGCATGTAAAAAAAAGAGGTGAAATAGGATTACATGCTTGAAAGATGAGTGAAATCAGGATATCACTAACAATCGGCAATTGGGACAATTGGTTATAGAATACTTTCACAGGGCTTACAAAGATGATAGGTAGAAAAATATTGCTACTGAAGAACAAATCCTACGTTCTTTTCAACCAACTCTTACCCCAAAGAGAAATGCCTAAATTCGGCTCCAGGTTTCTAAGGAAGAGGTGATGGTGGTTTTCTTTTCTATGGGAGTATATAAAGCCCCTGGATTAGAATGTTTTCCGTCTGCCATTTTCCAACAGTTTCGGAACATAGTCAAGTTTGATCTTACTTTGGCCAATACACATTTTTTTGAGAGTAGGGAGACTAATCAAGAAAATTAACAACACATTCATTATCTTGGTGCCTAAAATAAAAGAGCCAAAGAGGATGGATGATTTCAGACCTATAAAGTTTGCAACACTTTCTATAAGATCTTCACCAAAGTTCTTGATAACATAATTAAGCCATTTCTTGGTAGTATGATCAATTGCAATTAGAAAGGTTTTGTGTTGGGATGTCTAATATTGGATTTTGTTATCACTGCCCATGAATTGATCCACATGATAAATAAAAGTGGTACACCTGGGATGGTTCTTAAGCTTGACATATCTAAAGCCTATGACCTTATGATTAAGACAAGGTGACCCTCTCTCACCTTACCTCTTCACTATTATTGTGGAGGTTCTTGGGAGGAATTTTTGTGTCTCTTTAATTCATGTAATCTTTAAGGAAACAAAGCTACTTCCACACTACCTACAAGTGTTCTACAGTAGTTTTTCAATAACACTATTATGTTTGGTAAATCCTAGTGGTTGGAGTAAAGGTTTGGAGGAATTTACCTAAATGATGACACTTCAAAATTAGGCCAATACATAAATAATGAAAAAAATTATTCTTTATTTCTTCAACACCAAGAATGATTTACAAGATAAAATCTAGGCTATTCTCATATGCCAACTATAGGTCCTCCCAAGTCGATATCTTTAACTTTCCCTTACTAACAAAGAAGTTTATTGGAACTTCTAAAATTATATTATAGAGAGACTACAAAGTAATATGGCTGGTTGGAAAGAGAAAATTATAAGTAATGTGTGTAAACTTTAGCTGCTATCCTTTTCCTTGCAAGGAATTCCTCTATACTTCCTATCCCTTTTCAATATTATAGGCACTATAGTTGATAAGATTGAAAGAATCTAGAGAATTTTTTTATGGAATGGAATAGAATAAAATAAAAGAATGGATTTGGTAAGTTGGAACATAATTTGAGACCTTAGAAGGATGGTGACCTTGGTCTGTGAAGGATTATCCCTATGAAGAAAGTATTTTTGGGAAAGACTGGTTGGAAACTTTCTCTTCATAAGGCTGACTAGTGTGATATTATGTGTGCTAAATATTTGAGTTCCAAAAAATTTTGTGATAATATCCACAATCAAACCTTCCCTAGAGGGTCTAAAGTTTGGGATACTATCACTAAAGGGAGGAGAGTCATCCAAGAAGGACTGAAATGACTTCTTGGGGATGGTAAAACAATCAGCTTATGGGATGATATTTTTATTGGAGATAGGGACTTTAGTCCCTTTTTGAATTTTCATGATATATGAAGGTTGGTTAATGATTATGTTAGAATTTAAGTTTCTACGTATATCTCTCCACTAAAGAACTTGAAAGATATCATCCTAGATAACTGTAGATAAAAATTAGAATGGTTAAGATTCCTTTCTTCCCTAGGGAAGATAAATTCTTCTAGACTCTCAACTTAAATGGTTAATTCATTCTTAAATTAAAAAATAGTATGCTGACTAAAAGGGAAATCCATTCTCTATGGGCTAGGGAGGTATGGAATTCTCACCTTATTCCAAAAATTAACTTCTTCTAGTGGACTTTCATGCATAATATAATTTTTACTCAAGATAACTTGATAAAGAGGGGCTTTCAACTACCCAACAAATGTGTTCTTTCTAATCAAGAGGAAGAATATGTTTCTCATATCCTAAATCACTACAACTCTTCTTAGGATTTATAGAGTATGATACTCAATAAACTTGAGATATCTTGGGTTTGTTTTTTATTAAGGGAAAAATTAGGTTTTGGAGGGGCCCTAAAGCCCTTTACATAAAGTTACAAGAGATAAGCATTAGATTCCATCAAAATAAAACACTACTAGAAACAACCCCAACCAATAGAACCCAAAAAACTAGCAACCAACACCAACTAAAGACCAAACAAAAAAAAAAACAAGTTAGAGAAAGAACCAAACACAAACATAGACGTAGAAAGAAAAGTCAAGGAATAGAAAGCAAGCCTGGGCCAGCTCCTTCAGAGTAGCTACAACCTCTTCTTCCATAACAGCACCATGTTCTATATCATGTTCCTAAGGTTTTGAATTTCCTTTGGCATAGAGGTAGCCTTCTTCATGAGACTCACATAGGTACATCTTTCCAGACCTTCAATGCAGCCAACATCTGAATCATGCTTGATATGCATAGTAGCTTTCACTAGTAAACCTTCTCCACCCTAGTGGCGAGATCCTTCATATTTTCAATAGAAACTTTCATGCTATCATGACTATTATGGATAATTTTCTTGAGGATTTCCTCAAGGTTCTTATTCTCCATGTTCATCTTCTTAGCCCTCTTTTCAAGAGCCATTCTAGTAGATCTCTCTTACTCCACTTTCTCCAATAAATATTTATTTTCCTCTAGTGCTTAGATGTCAACTTTTTTCTCAATAACATCTTTCATGATTGTAAAGTTATCAAATAGGGTCTTGTTCTTCATTTTGAGGTTATTGATTTCAGTTAGGACCCATTTGTCCATCTTTTAAGAACCAACAACCCAATATTTGGCCTTTTGTAGAGAATCAAAAGTAGGCACATTCTTCCCATGAAGATTATCTAGATTCAAATGAGAAGACTCCCCTTTACAAAAAGAATCAACTTGTCAAGACACATTGGCATGTTTAGACTCAGAACTAGGCACAACAAGAATAGAACTAGGGTAACCAACATCCTCATTATTACCTGCCTCTTCTAGATCATTTTTAACATAGGTGGCCCCCAATCTACAAGCCCATAGCAGGACAACCTGAATCCTTTTTGGAGACACCCTCATTATCCTTCACCAAACCATCATATTCTTCCTTAGAAGGGATCTTTTAGTTTTCCAAGACAAACCCTCACCCCCATTTTTCTTCCTATTTCCATCAAAGGAATCCCCATCCTCTTCCATATCCATCCCCTGATCATTCATCAAAGTGTTTACCTTGAGTGGAGTTCCCTATATCTTTCTCAGTTGAATCTTTAGCCGACTTCTCACCTAAATCATCACTATCATCCTCATTTTTCATACCTTTGATTTTATCAAGCTGCTTCTCAAAGCTCAAAGGGGACTTGATATTTTTTCCCTTCAATATTTTAATCATCTACTCAGAGATATTGTTGTCACTATCCTCCATTTTTATTTTCCCTTTTCTTTCCTTTATGGAGGATTTAGGATTCATCTCCTTGTAGTAGTCATAAATCAAAAGAATTAGCCCCTCATGAAGGTTAGGCTTCATGGAATTCTTTATGTGGTCCTTCAAAATTTGAGTGAGAGAGAGATAAAGGAATTAGGGGAAGGAAATGAGGTCGTTGTGCCTAAAATGGTTCAAGAAAATAAAGTGATAGTTGTTCACCCTCTTATACCTTTGATCCAAGGTAATATTCTCCATAAAACAGGTCAAAACCTTCTACCAAATAGGCTTAATCTTCTCTATCCCATAAAAATTTCTAATTTTAACAAGAATTTCCCCCTCTTCCAATTTGGGGAATTTACGAACAATGGATTTAGAATTTTTATGATCTTTAAAAATTTTCATCCTAGTGCAAGGTAATCATGTAACCTCTAAGATAATCTCAACACTAAGCTTAATTGTATTACCATTTAAGATAACTGAATTAACCTTTCACCCTTCCACAAAGAAATTGGTTACCTTTTTGTCATAGTTGTGGAGCCGTTCTAGGAAAGGAGTAATGTCACCCTTATGAAGATTTCTCCAAACTTTTTCCCTCACATCTCTAGTATTCAAAAATCACAAGCTCCAACCTTTTCAAATCTCCACCCATCTTTTTGCAACTGGACACAATCTCCGCACTTAAAATATTATTGAAATTGCAAATGAGGAAAATGATGGTCGCGGTCTAGAAAATAACCCACAAAATGTGCCAAGGGGAGAAAGTGAGAATTTTGGTGTACTTCCCTTGATTAATGCTCATGTGATCTCTTTTTCCAATGTTCATATTATTCATTTCCATTCTATACAAAAATATCACCCACAATGTTGTGAGTCTTATCATAATTAATGAGGTAATTAACATCTTTATCGTGCCTTAGCTCACCATGCCAAGTAATCATTTCCTTACACCTCACCCCAATATTTTCAATGTGATCCACCACCATGTTCACTTCATGGTAAGATATATTTGGTTGCTAAAAGTAGTATATAACAAATGTGCATGGAATGGAAGGGTCCAATTTTCAATCCAAAAATAATATATATATGAGAACTAATTCCTCTACACATGACTTGGAGCCTATGGAAGGAAAGGAGAAACATGATCTTTATAGATTTGGAGAATTCATTTGATAGAAATTTTTTCATTCCCTCTACAAATTTCTCCTTGAAAATTTCAAGGTTGTCAATTCAAAATGTACAATCTTCCCCCCAACCCCCTACAAAGAAAATTATAAGAAATTAGGGGCTTCCCAATAATTATGCATCCTACGTAAATTCTAAGATCCTTAAAAGGAGAATGGTGCAGGAGCACCCACAATAAATAATGATTCATCAAATTCCTAGGAACATTTAGATTAGCTTAGATCTTTCATTTAGGCACCTAGACCAAATTGTAAGACCTAGTTTCAGGATTGGCACAAGTATAAGCCCTTGGTCAACTATGGTCAAAGATGGTCAAAGGGCCTAAAATATTAGGATTTTTTTATTTTCATGCTTTAATGGTTTGGATCCATGTTGGATCATTAGATTTAGGTATGGACCAATCTTGGTCACCTAGAATGCAAAAAGTGCTAAAAAGTTGTAAAAGTTGCTTAGCAACTTTGACAACTTTTGCCAAAAGTTGTAAACAAACCCCCCAACGGTCATATAGTTTGAAATTTGGTTGTAATTTATGGGGGAGGCCTCCATAAGCCCTATTAGGTGGGTGGAAGGTAGGGAAATGTAATTTGGCAATTTGAATCAATTAAAACATAACCATTTCTCTGCAAATCCTAAGGAAAATTGGAGTGTACATATTGGTACAGATAGGAGGGCATGAATCTCTAAAGCCAAAAGTTTTCTCTTCGAATCTACTTTCATATACAATTGATTTCATGTTTTGATCAATCCTAGTTTGGAAGTTATCAAGGTTTTTGTTGGACTGTCTGGATTGAAGGCCTAAAACCAGGGTTTTCAATAGGGCTTGAGTGTTTTGACTGATTCCACTATGGGAATCTGATGCCCCTTGGTAGAATTCAAGTTTTTTTTATGTCATTTCATATTATGCAGGTTAGAAGTGGAGACTTGCAGGGAAGTGAATTTACCATGATGCCCTAGGTGTACATCCCTATGTGTGCACCTACAAGTGACTGAGTACAGTCAACATAATTCTTTGTTGGGGATTCACCAAGACCTAAAAATATGGATTTAGAGTCCTTATATATTCCCTCACATGTTTCCATAATTGGGTTGGGAATTTGTTTGGAGGAAAGAGCACTTGTAGTGCAATTGCAGACCTAATTAGGCCTATTAGCCCTACCTTGATTAGGTGTTTCCTTATTCTCCATTTAACTTCACACCTTGGTGCTTGGATATGATCCCTAAAGTCCAAAAGGGTATTAGAATCTCCAACTTTTTCAATACTTTATGTGGAAGCATTTTTATCTATGGTCAAAATCTCTTCTAGGAAGGGCTACAAGCCTAGTCTTGAATTTGTAAAGCAACTTGGTTGTATGGGTTGCTTTTAAGTGAAAGAACCATTGGAACTATTTGAATTGGACCTAAATAGGCCAGATCCATGAGAATAGGTCACCCCTGGTCCTGTTAGTCATTTCATGGGGATAATTCCTAAATTGAGTCAATAGTGCTTTGTAACCAATCTTGGTTGTTGGTGTCTTGGACTTGGTAGAACCTAGTGATTAGGTTTCTCTTGTGATTTCAAGGTTGTGATAAACTTAAACCTTGTCCCTTATACACTTTTGATAGGTTTAGGGCATTGCACTCTATAATTTGGGCACATAAGGGTTCAATCCATTAACCATCATTCATTGTTTCAACCTTCCTACTGCCCACTTTGCATCAAGTGGTATCAGAGCTATGTCTACTCCTGAGGATGAAGAAATCCCTCCAAGGATCACAAAAAGTGAATTGGAAAAGATGGTGAGAGAGAAAAGGGCAACAAACGCAACCTTAACTAAGAGGCTCCAAGAACTTGAGAAGAAGCTAGACAAGGATAAAGAAGATGGGTCTGAAAATGAACAAGGGAGTGAAGAGGAGGAAGACACTCTTGATCAGAACATCCCTACAGACCAAAGGCCTCTCATTGATGCCTTAAAATCCATGGGGAGAAGAACCATGGAGGAAAATATAGACTTATCGATCTTCAATGGTAAGATGAATGCAGATTTGGCCTTGGATTGGATAGAGGCCTTGACAACATTCTTTGAATGTGAAGACATCCCTGAGAAGTAGAGGGTAAAGATGGCAAGATCCAAGTTGAAGGGAGTAGCCCTAACTTGGTGGAACTTCATCCAAACAGAGAGGTTGAAGAATGGGAAGAGCATGATAAATTCATGGAACAAGATGATAGCCCTGATCAAAGAGATATATGTACTTGAAGATTATGGGGTACAACTCCATAGGAGGAAGAAAAGTCTAAAGCAAAAAGACATGGATGTAGGCTCATACACCAAGGAGTTCCTAAGATTATGTATGAAGACAAATATGGAAGAAGATGAAGAAGAAAAATTAGCAAGATATATGAATGGTCTAAAAGTGTCCATTCAAGAGGAACTTAGCCTACACTTCCCTACCATAGTTAACAAGTTCTATCAAATGGCACTAAAGGTAGAGGAAAAATAGAAAAGAAAATAGGAGTTTGGTAAGGGAAATACCAATGACAGTGGGAAGAACTTTAGAGGAAGAGGATCCTCTTGGAACAAAGGACAAAATGGTGGCAACAGCAGTAGAACCCCTAACCAAGGAGACAAGGAAAACAATGATTCAAACTCAAGAGGGAACTATAGAGGAAGGAGACCTGTCAATAGAGGGAGAACAAATTCAAAGAGAGGAAATGGACCTCTCAAATGCTACTACTGCAATCAGTTTGGACATCATGCATGAAGGTGCCCTAAAAAGAGGAATAACAACAATCAAGGTGAGAGGAGAGCACAACTCATTCAAGAAGACAAACAAGAAGACAATGCAGATGCAAGGGACTTAGAACCAGAGGAAAGAGTGTGTTTGATGATGAGACAAGTCTTTCTTCAAGTGCCACAGAACCAAGAGCCTCCACAAAGGAAAAACCACTTCAGAATAAAGATCAAATGCCATGGGAAGTGTGTGTGTGAATTTTGTACCTAGCTATAGACACAACACTTCAGTAAAACATTAGAGGTTAGCCAAAAACCAAAATTGTGCAATGAGATTGAAACTATGCTAACTAGGCAATTTACTACCTTCTAGTAGATGGGAGTATGATACTCTCAAATCAAACCATGATCAGTGACAATGCAACACCTAAACGAAGGATTTGAATGCAAAAATATGAAAAACTATGAATGCAAATTAAGCTATATTTTTGGATTTTCTATGCAATAATATGAAATATGTATGAATCTAAACTAGAATGTATGAAATGGAAAGCAGTTTTAATCTAAGAAATGCTATGAATGAATATAAAATCTATGAATATGAAACTATGCAAAAGCTAATGATCAACTATGAAAGATCTCACAAATCATCTGAAGCAAATGTTCAATCCTTCAATCGCCAATTTGCTAGAGTAATTGTGCAAATTCAAGTGTTGATAAAAATGAAGAGCTAAGCCTTGTTTTTATAGAAATCCAGGGTTTTGAGGATGCAAGAGAAAAGCCATAAATCACTCTTGATAAACTCAGGTTGATTTTTGAGTTATCAGGAAATTAAGAATAATTAACTCACAAAAATCATGCAAAAGCAGAGTTTTACTCAAAATAGAGTTTTAGATAAAATTTCAACTCATCATCAGATGTTGAGTTTTAATTTTAAAATTGATTGTTAATTTCTAGTTGCCTGCTTTTCTAATTATACATGATTTAATTATAAATTAATTAAAAATAAAGTGATTTATTCTCATCTTAACTGATTTTAAAATAAAACAATTGATTTATGGGTTAATCAATTATTAAATCAAACTTTATTCAAAAACTATATTATTAAATATTGACAACTAACTTTAATTAATTAAATAGGAATTTAATCAAATTAGTCATAAGATTTTTGATTTATTGTCAAAATTAAATAATACAACTTAAGAATAATTTAATTAAATTTAATTAAATAATTAAGTGGCAATATTAAATCTGATTAATTAAATATTCAGAATATTCAATTAATCAAACTTTAGGATAAATAAGATTTATCGCCAAATAATCATTAAATTAAAGATAATTAGGATAATTAGGAATATTGCTAGGAATATTCCCCGATGCAGAATTTAAGATAAAATCGATTAAATTTGATAATGTGCAGATGTGCCTTAGGTTAGGACTTTGATGTCGATTTCATTCAAATTTGAAGATGTAAGAGGTTAATGAACCTATAGCCCATTTTTGGGGTATTACATTTTGCCCCTCTTTGAATTATTGTGCAAAGCACAGTGGTTCAAAGAAGAGTCTGTGTATGATAAAGATGTTTGAGATTGATTTGAAAGATTTAAAAGATTAACCAATTTTGAGACAAAAACCGATTGAAAGATTGGAAAAAGATGTTGACCCAGGTCCAGGATGACTAGGAATTGCGATGATGTTAGCTATATCAAAAATGAACCGGTGATTATGAAAAAGTGCCAAAACACCTGATTCTGAACCTTATAATTGTGAAGAAGTGAGTGATCAATTCCAGATCTCAATGTCCTTGTATGAATCATATTGGTATCACATCCTGAACCCATCAGTTACGAAGAACCAAGGAAATAACACTAATGAACTGATAGTTACGAAAAGATGATATAGTTTACAAGATAGATTTAGGATACCAGATTGATATGGATCTCAATGAATCTGATATTCCCCAAGAGATAATAGATTTTCCCCAAGCGACGAGGACTTTAGATGAATCAATAACTAGACGTGGTTGTATTCCTGATCACTGAGGAAAGATTGATTGACAAAATAGATTGATAGACTTTGAATGATGTGTAATACCATGCCCCCTTCAGGATTAAAATTGAAATCTGACAAGAAAAGTTAGTGTTAAATGGTTTAGAAGCATGTTAATTGATTTGAGAAGTGGTTGTGCACATCCAAGAATGTGTTATGCATTGTTTAGAGGTCTTGGAGACCAAGTTTGATGAGGTTAAACCATGAGTTGACCATAGTTGACCAAGTTGAAATTTTGATGGTTTGATGTAAGATAATCAATTAAGTTGAATTCTAGATTTATGTGATGATTGAAGGTCAATTATGCAATCAATTGGCAATATAAATGATCTTAGATTTTGATTTTGATCTTGAAAATGAGTTCTACTTGTTATTTCATTAGAGGGACCTTCATACAATGCTCAGTCCTTGTGTCATGTTTAGCATTTTTGTTTTTGAAGAATCATTTAAGTGTTCAAGCAATTTGTGAGACCACGCAATCATGCAAAGTGTAAAATGACATGCAAAATGAAATGCAACCTAAGACCTAGGACCTAGTCACTGATCATGTGTCGATCATTTGTCATCATTGAGTTTTTAGATAACCAAATAAATCAATACAATGCCCACTAGCTAGGAAACTATAGACATATGAATATCGATTTGTATGCGCAAGAATCAGTATAATGCACACTGGTCATATAACCATGAACATATGAATATTGATTTTGTTTTCAGAATGTCAGATTAGATATAAGCACCAAGGAAAAAATGCCAAGATGACTTGAATATCATGTCCATTTTGATATAGCAATTTGTATAAGCATCAGAACATAAACATCGTGATGACTTGATTATGCCTTGCATTCAAACACATCAAACAGTCAAGAGATCATTCTAAATCCAATGTGAATTACCCGTAGTGACCCTTTATCGTTCACATCCTTAGGCAAGATCACGTTTCACAGTAGGAGAAAGAACTCACTCAAAAAGAAAATAGTTAGATCAAACCCCCTTGAATTTTCCAGGTATCAATGGTCGAGGTACTCATGGCCATCCAATTTGAGATAGAGGATCTTACAGACGGACAACATTTCAATCCAGAATTTCCAAAGTTGTTAGATTTTCACATACAAGTAGAAGACAAAGAAAAGATTATGCCCTTAGTCATCACTCTCTAAATCCTATAAAGGACATCATCGAAGAGCTCAAAGGGACACAATATGTAAAAATCTCAATGCGAATCAGTAAGCATACAAGGAGATAAAAGCTTGAAGAAAGCATACATTGTTTTCAATTTGTGTTTGATTGAGTTGTTGTAGATGCAAAATCCTTTTTGGAGAGGAGACTGGCTAACTGACTCAGATAAAGCTTCAAAGGACTCTGACTAGATATGACTTGTCTAAAATACATTGGAGGCCATAGGATATGACTTTAATTGCCCCCAAGTTTGAAACATTGATAGGATACAGACACTTGAGCTGATTGGTGTACAAACTGACTTATTGAAAATAGGAATGCAAAAACAAACTAGGAGATATGTACAAACTAAAGAAACATTGAAAGCTGGGAAAGACCAAGATTGCACTGATAGATGGATTATTTTGAAACAAGTGGCACCTCTTTGCCGGGTTTTCACCATCTTGGTAGAGATTCTATTTTTTCTACCAAGGCGCCTGTTTCCAAGTTTTCACCAAGGCACTTTTTCTTTTTTCTCATTTTTTTATATTTTTCTATTAGGAATGAATGCTAAAGTGTTTGGCAGCCATTTTGTAGTAGTTTTTGTTCCATTCATGACTATGATTGTCATTGATGTCAACACAGTGATTTACCGAAGACTTGCAGAGAAGCAAATAGAGTTTGGATTAGCACATGTGGGTTATTGCAGTTGGAGCTATGCGACATTGAGGTTATACTCTTTGATATGTCATATGTCTATGGTTAAGAGTGCAAATAGTAATTCATTGATTCGTGGAAGTTATGATCATTTTGGTGGAAGCATTGTTCAGGCAGTGTTCCTGAGTAGCGGTTTGTGGAAATCGGATGATATCTCCTAATCGGGATGAAATCTAGTTTTGCATAGTTAAAGGGAAGTTGAAGACACATTGATAGTGATTTGGATGATAGCACAGACTTTGAGGTCACACGAGTGAAGATTTATTGTATTTAGAAGCTGACAGTTTTATGTAATTTTGGTGTAGCGTGTGGGAAATTTTATTTTGTAATTGTATGCTGACTCATTTGTAATTATTTAAGTTTGGTATAAAGGAAGGAATGTATTTCCTTGTTGTAATGTATTTTTAGTGATGATGTTTGATGAGGTATGCATGAAGTGAAGAAAATAGCTAAGTATGAAAGTGAATTTGTGAAGGAAGACATGCGAAGTACAGAGATCTGAAATTGAGATCTGATGTAACAGTGAGTGTAGTTTGGCACAGATAGAGAAGAGGTAACATATTATTTTTTTGAGTAATGAAAAGATTATTTGGACATTGTGTTCAGTGATCTTACCTTGAAGTTGTTTGGGTAGTGGGTCCTTCTGTCTTCCATAACTCTTAACCGGGTTAGAATCTTTTAACAGGGATTCAAAATCTCCTAATAGTGATTCATATGTATTGAATGTATTTCATAAGACTCCTAATAGAGTCCATCCTCTCACAAGGAATATTTATATTAGTGCATCTTTTGTGGGCATCATTCCCACCGGGGTTTACTCTTTGATCAAGAGGTTCCCTAGTCAACATATCTTGTGTCATTGTGTTATTGTGTATGAATGTCTTTCTATGGTTGGTAATTATATTGCTTATATGGTTTAATGTTGTTGAAGATGATAAAAGTTATAATTATCTAATAACTGATTCACCCCCCCCCCCCCCTTAGTTATCTTAGTGGACTTTACTTTCTAACAATTGGTATCAGAGCGGTAGGTCCTTGAAAAAGAAGTTTAACAGCTTAAAGAGATCCATGGAAAATTTCAAGAAAGAAAGCCCTAAGTTTGATGGAGTAAATTTTGACATCTGGAAAGAAAATATGAAGACACACCTATTATGTTTAGGACCAGGTTATTGGCTGATTACAAAGAATAATAAGACTATCATTGAAGAAGACAATCTTGAAACATGTACTGCAGAAGAGAGAGATCTATTCATGTGTAACATACTTGCAAAAGAGAGAGAAGCACTTTTGACAGCACTACCGGAGAATGAGTATAGTCAAGTAAAATATTTGAAAAAATCCCATGAAATTTGGAATGCTTTACACTCTACTTTTGAAGGTGATGAACATGCAAAAAGAGTTAAATTACATAATTGGATATGTGCATTTGAAGATATAAGAATGTTGGAAGATGAATCTGTTAGAAGTTATATTGGTAGAATGTCAGAGATCATTTCAGGTATAAAATCTTGTGGAGGAACAAAGATAGAGAATGAAGTGATATGAAAAATTCTGAGGACATTGACTCCTGTATTTAAGCAGACAACACAGATGATTAAATAAGTTATACCTTGTACAACAAACTTTACAAGAGAGACTCTTCTTGAAAGATTGGAAGTAGCACCTGAGATTATCAAGAGACTTACCTAGAATGGAGATAGCATTTAGTGCTCTTAGTGTTCACCCCACTTTGTCAAGAAGCATCAATGTGAGCAAAGATTATGTTGGTAGTAGCAGATCTAGAAATGAAGAAGACAAGAAGATTGAAGAAGGTATTGCCTTGCTTGTGAAAAGAGAACCAAATGGTAAGAAAATTTTTAAATGTTGGACTTGTCAAGAATATGGTCATTTTGCATCTAAACGTCCTAAGAGAGTTAAAAAGTATAGAAGCAATTTCAAACCTAGAAGATCTAAGGAATTTTATTATGCTAATGATGAAGATCTTGAAGCTAGTATAAAAAGAACTTTAAGTGAAAGTGATACTGAAAATAATGATGACATAGGATTTCTAGCAATTAAAGAAGAAAATCCTGAAACTGATGTTAAGGAAGAAAAAGCCTTAGTTTCTCAAGTTGAAAAGAAATCTGATTGGATTATAGATAGTGGTTGTTCACATCATATGACTGGAGACATGAAAAATTTCATAAAGTTGAATGAATATGATGGTGGAGTTGTTAGAGTTGGAAACAATGCACCTTGTTTGATTAAAGGTATAGGATCTATTACTCTTGATGGAAAGACTAATACTGATGATGTTTATTCTGTGGATGGATTGAAACATAATCTTTTGAGTGTTGCACAGTTAGTTGATAAGGGATATCAAGTTTTCTTTACTGTGAAAACTTGTGTGATAAAGGATAAAGATGGAAATCTGATTGGAACTAGATCTAGAACCAGAGGTAATGTATTTTAGTTGAATCCTACTGAGATGACATGTTTGATTACAAATATTGATGATAGTTGGTTATGGCATAGAATTTTTTGTCATATAAACTTTGATAACATTGTGAAAGTAAGTACTACACTTTCAGTAAGAGATTTACCTAGAATTATGAAGCCTACTAACATGATTTGCAAAGAATGTGTAATGGCTAAATAGAAGAGAAGTTATTTTCCTAGTAAGAAGTTGACATCTACAGAGAAGATGGAAATTGTTCATAGAGACTTGAGCGGTCCTGCCAGGACTAGAGGATTCTATGGAGAAAGGTATTTTATGATTCTTGATGATTTTACAAGAATGATGTGGATTGCATCTCTCAAAGATAAATCTGAAGCATTTGATAAGTTTAAGATTGTTAAGAATAAAGTTGAGAATGAATTTGGAATGAAGATTAAATGTCTAAGATCCGATAGAGGAGGAGAATTTACTTCTAGAAAGTTTAACAACTTTTGTGAAGAAAATGGCATTAAAAGACAGTATTCAGCCCCTAGAACACCTAAACAAAATGGCATTGCAGAAAGGAGGAACAAATCAGTGACTGAAGCAGCAAGAGCTATGTTGTTTGAAAATAATTTGGCAAAGATATTTTGGAGAGAAGCAGTGAACACAGCAGTATATACAATGAATAGAGTACAAATCAGAGCAGACATAGACAAGACACCTTATGAATTATGGTTTGGACATGCACCCTCAGTTAAGTATTTTAGAATTTTTGGAAGCAAATCTTATATAAAGAGAGATGATGATATTGGAAAGTTTGATCCTAGAAGTGATGAAGGTATATTTCTTGGATATTCTTTGAAAAGAAAAGCATATAGATGTTTCAATTAAAGAACTAAGACTATTGTTGAGAGTGCAAATGTTAAAGTTGATGAAAAGTTCAAAATTCAGGAAAGAATGCTTGATTATGAATCTAATGAAGAAGCTCATCCTAAACCTAACACTAGAACTACTAAATTGTTTTATGAAACTGATAGTGATTTGTTGAATGAAAGCCACAGTGAAGTTATTGAAGAACCTACATCTGAAGAGAGATTTGAGACAGTGACACCTAGCAAGAGTTTGTTAAGGAATCATCCTCTTGAATAGATTATTGGGAGCATCAAAAGAGTTCTTACTCGAAATAAGGCACAAGAACAGTTATGTTTGATTTCCCAAATTGAACCTAAGACTACTAATGAAGATTGTGAAGATGAAAGTTGGACTAATGCTATGAAAGAAGAATTAGATCAGATTGAAAAGAACAAGACATGGGAATTGGTCCCTAGACCTAAAGACAAGAATGTTATTGGAACTAAATGGGTATTTAGAAACAAGATGAATGAACAAGGAGAAGTAGTAAGAAACAAAGCAAGATTGGCATGTAAGGGTTACTCACAACAAGAAGGAATTGACTATGAAGAAACCTTTGCACCTGTTTCAAGAATTGAAGCAGTAAGAATGTTTTTGGCATATGCAACTTATAAGAAATTCAAAATGTATCAGATGGATGTGAAGTCAGCATTTCTGAATGGAGAATTGGAAGAAGTTTACTTTGAGCAGCCTGAAGGTTTTCCTTTAACTCAAGAAGGAGACATGGTATGTAAATTGAAGAAAGCTTTATATGGACTTAAACAAGCACCTAGAACTTGGCATGTAAGACTAGATAAGTATTTGTTAAAGTTGGGATTTATAAAAGGTACAGCTGATAGCAATCTGTACACAAAAGAAATTGAAAATGGTTTGTTAGTTATAGTTATTTTTGTTGATGACATTATCTTTGGAGGAGAAGATGAAGCTAGTGACAAATTTGCTAATGAAATGAAGACTAAATTTGAAATGAGTATGATTGGTGAAATGAAATACTTTTTGGGATTACATATAACACAAAATAATGATGGTATCTTTGTAAGTCAGACAAAGTACTTGAATGATTTGTTGAAAAGATTTGGAATGGAGGATTGTAAACCAGTTGGAACACCTATGGTGACCAGACATAAGTTATCTAGCACAAATGAGACTCCTATAGTAGAACAGAAGAAATATAGATCTATGATTGGAGGATTATAGTATTTGACTCATACAAGACCTGATATAGCACATTTAGTTGGAATTGTAGCAATATTTGAAGCTAAACCTAGAGAATCACTTTATGCAATAGTAAAGAGGATACTAAGATATTTAAGAGGCACAATGGACTATGGATTATGGTATGAAAAATCTGATGATTTTACCCTATGTGCATATACAAATGTTGATTGGAGAGGCAATGTTGATGATAAGAAAATCACCAGTGGTAGAGAATTTTTCCTTGGAGGAAGATTTGTTTCTTGGCTAAGCAAGAAGCAGAATTGTATCTCACAAAGCACAGCAGAAGCAGAATATGTAGCAGCAGCAAACAATTGTAACCAGATAATTTGGATGAAGCAGATGTTGAAGGATATTGGTATAAAATTTGTTGAACCTATTGTTATACATTGTGATAACACCAGTATAGTTAGTATGTCTAAGAATCTTGTATTATATTCTAAGACAAAGCATATAGAGATTAAGTATCATGTTGTAAGAGAGAAAGTTGCTAAAAAAGAAGTCAGACTTGAGTACATAAGTACAAAGGAGCAGATAGCAGATATATTCACAAAGCCTTTGCCTAAGGATACATTTGAGTATCTAAGAGGTATGCTTGGGGTTATGCCCCAACCTACTTTTAAGAAGTGATGTAGTTGGTTGCATCCGTCCAGTGGTATATGAGCCTTATCTTTCTTCTGGACTGGATGTTGGTATTTCCTCTATGGGGGAGTATGTGTATCTAAGTTGAGTCATGAGGATCTAGTAAATGTATTTTCTGAAAAGTGTCTTTTGACATTGAGTTATTGTTGACTTAGTGATGGAATTTCTATCATTGATGTCAATGGGGGAGAAGTATGCATGAAAAACAATATGAGACATTTGTTGGAGAGAACTGAATAGGATAACGAAGCAAGATTTGATTGATGAAGAGGATTTGAAGAAGCAGTGTTGCAGTATTGGATTTTTGGAACATTGGATGTTTTTCATCTATGTTACCATCAATGCCAATGGGGGAGATTGTTAGGAATGAATGATAAAGTGTTTGGCATCTATTCTGTAGCAATTTTTGTTGCATTCATGACTATGATTGTCATTGATGTCAACACAATGATTTACCGAAGACTTGCAGAGAAGCAGACAGAGTTTGGATTAGCGCACGTGGGTTATTGTAGTTGGAGCTATTTGATGTTGATGTTATACTCTTTGATATGTCATATGTCTATGGTTAAGAGTGCAGACAGTAATTCATTGATTCGTGGAAGTTATGATCATTTTGGTGGAAGCAATGTTTAGGCAGTGTTCCTAAGCTAAGTAGCAGTTTGTGGAAATTGGATGATATCTCCTAATCGGGATGGAATTTGGTTTTGTGTAGTTAAAGGGAAGTTGAAGACACATTGATAGTGATGTGGATGATAGCATGGACTTCGAGGTCACACGAGTGAAGATTTATTGTATTTGGAAGTTGACAGTTTTATGTAATTTTGGTGTACCATGTCGAAACTTTTATTTTGTAATTGTATTCCGACTCATTTGTACTTATTTGAGTGTGGTATAAAGGAAATAATTTATTTCCTTGTTGTAATGTAGTTTTAGTGATGATGTGTGATGAGGTATGCATGAAGTGAAGAAAAGAGCTAAGTATGAAAGTGAATTTATGAAGGAAGACATGCGAAGTACAGAGATCTGAAATTGAGATCTGATGTAATAGTGAGTGTGGTTTGGCATAGTCAGAGAAGAGGTAACATATTATTCTATTAAGTAATGCAAAGATTATTTGGATAGTGTGTTTAGTGATCTTACCCTAAAGCTATTTGGGCAGTGGGTCCTTCTGTCTTCCATAACTCTTAACCGGGTTAGAATCTTTTAACAGGGATTCAAAATCTCCTAAAAAGGATTCATATGTACTGAATGTATTTCATAAGACTTCTAACAGAGTCCATCCTCTCACAAGGAATATTCATATTAGTGTATCTTTTGTGGGCATCATTCCCACCAGGGTTTACTCTTTGATCAAGAGGTTCCCTAGTCAACATATCTTGTGTCATTGTGTTATTGTGTATGAATATCTTTCTATGGTTGGTAATTATATTGCTTATATGGTTTAATGCTGTTGAAGATGATAAAAGTTATAATTATCTGATAACTGATTCACCCCCCCCTCTCAGTTATCTTAGTGGACTTTACTTTTTAACATTTTCATTTTCCCAATTTTTTTGTACTTTTGATATTTTTCCATTTTTTTTGTGAATCATCAAGGCACCTATTTCTAGGTTTTCACCAGGATGATCATTTTTTCAGGACTTTTTCTAATTTTTAAGATTTTTTCAAGACATTTTACCATACACTGAATGCCTTAGGCATAAAATTTTTTTAGATGGAGAGCATTGATTGGTTCTCAGAGCTGTTCTCCTCTAGTTGTTGAGAGTTGATAGGCACCAGAGCCAAAAGTAGCAATGATAACAAATGGACCCAGCCAGTTGGGTTCAAATGTCCCCTTGTGTTCTCTATGTGATTGATTTTTAGGATTCTCTCTCAAGACTAGATCACCAACCTGAAAATTTTTATGTCTGACTTTCTTGTTGTAACCTCTAGACATTCTTTTCTGATATACTCTAAGATGATCATACACTACTTGCCTGCACTCATCTAGTAGTTCAAGTTCTTCCAGCCTAGACACTTTGTAGTCATCATCAGTTACTAGACCATGCATTCTGATTCTTAGTGATGGGATTTTAACCTCAATAGGCAGTACCGCTTCGAACCCATAAACTAAAGTGAAAGGAGTAGCCCTAGTGGGCATTCTGATACTTATTTTGTAGGCCCAAAGAGTTGGATTGATCATGAGATGCTAGTCTCTACCTGTCTTATTAATTGTACGGTGCAAAATTTTCAATAGATTCTTATTAGAAGCTTCTTCTTGTCCATTCCCTTGAGGATAGTAGATAGATGACCAATGTTGTGTAATCTTTAATTTGGCACATAGATCATCTAGGTCTTTGTTTTTGAATTGTCCACCATTATCTATGACTATGGAATGAGGGATCCCATATCTGCATATGATATAGTTCAAGATGAACATAGATATTCATTTCCTAGTTGCTTGTGTCAAAGGGACTGCTTCTACCCATTTTGTAAAATAATCTATAGCTATGATTATATGGGTATGTCCATTAGAAGAATGAGGATGTATGGCTCCTATAAGATCAAATGCCCATTGGTGAAAAAGCCATTGTGTAGTGAAGGGAGTTAGATCTCTCCCTAGAGCATGAATTAAGTTACCATGTACTTCACATTTTTTACAGTTCTTAGAAAACTTGATAGACTCTTTCTCCATTTCTGGCCAATAGTACCCAGCCCTAATAATTTTTTGAGCTAGTGTTAAACCGTTCAAGTGTGAGCCACATATACCATCATGGACTTCCTCTAAAGCACGTTGAGACTCTTCCCATTCTAAACATCTAAGTAGTGTACCATCTATGTGCTATAAATATGTCACACTTCTATGGATCATTACATGCAAGGAAACTCAAGAATGAGCCCTCACAAATCGATCCATAGCTCCCTAGGCATGGAGTGCAAGGGTTTTAAGAATGCTCTCAGCTAGAGCTATTTAGCCTATAACCTTGCTAGTAAACCATGCAATGGGAGATTCAATGAAGACAAGGGCAAGAATGCCAATATCCTCAAGAATCAAGAATGAAAATGCAATGCAATGCTATGCTAGAAATGGAAATGCAAGCTAAGCTATGAAAGGAAATATGCAAGTGTTACAACCCAAGCTAATTAATCTATGTGAGCTAATCTAGAGCATAGAAATGAAGCTAATCTAAGAAAGCATAAATATGAAGCTAAGCTAAGAATGCTCCAAATCTTCAAAAGCTCCAAAGTGACCTAGAAATCCTACAGCATAAAGTTAGCATAAAAAGTTGGGGATCTAGAATGAAGAAAAGAGCTCTCATTTTAAAGGAAATGGGAAGGAATGGACCATGGAGATTGAGAGGCAAAAGATTTAATCAACGGTGGAGCTTGAAAGAGGAGCAATCCATGTGCTCAAGTATCCTCCAATAGGAAAATAGGAGTTGACTTTTGTGTCCATATAAGACAAAAAGTGCTTTTTCCCTTTTTTATAAAATAAGAATAGTGCTTTATTTGTGCAACTTAGGAGAAGAGGAAAAAGTGGGGGCTTTTATTTATTTAAAAGGGGAGGAAATATTCATTTTAAATAAATAAAGACTTAGGATAAAATGGTTAGCCCATAAAAAATAATTGAATAAATGATAAAACTAAGATTTGATCAAGAATAAGCAATTGATGATTTAGCAAAAGGGGCTAATAGTCTAGATGACCATTTTTAGGTGTATACATTTGCCCCTCTTTGACTAATGTGTGATCGATCTGGGAACACATTACATCAAAGAATGAAGTTGAAATGTGAGATCGATTTGGGATCACAAAACAACTCAGATCAGCCAAGAAGGCAAGCAGATAGTGATCTGACTCCAAAGAATGAAGTGCAGAGAGATAGAAAATCCTGCATGGTCAGCCTGGTAGCGATAGTACTGAACACTTAGGAAAGAGATAGCCAATAAGACATGATGTGTCTACCCCCTTGGGATCGAAAGTGAAATCTAGGTAGAGGGAAAGCAGAAGCAAGAGAGACATGATCAAATCACTAGAAATCATAATCGAAGAAAGAGAACAGAATAGCCATCAAGCAGTGAAGATATGCCCCACACATGGGACACAGGGCACGAACCTAGCAGTCCCTCAACCTGAAAACACCACGGAGGGGAAGAATTGGAACTTGGGATTGAAAGTGAATGAAAGATTGGAAGTTTGAAAGAGATGGGGATGAAGAGGTGAAGAATGCCTCAGCGAAGATCGAAGGATCAGGCCTCAAAAGGTTAGCCAACTGCACAGAAGAAGGAAAAAGATGATTGCGGATTTCAGTTTTGATCCTGAAATGAATAGAAAATGATGTGATATGAAAGAAAAGAAGTGAAAGACATGATCAAGAAGAAGTGAAAAGTGAGTGCAGTTGATTAACAAGTCCATGAAAGATGAAAGGAAAGCTCTCTCCATATGCAAGATGCAAAACTAAACTAACATGAACTTAAGAATGCAAGCTACATGAAAAGTGGTTTACTTGCAAGGTTACAAAGCCAATAGACATCTAATATTCATCATTGAGCATTATTGGTAGCATCAGAAGATCATACAATGCACACTAGCATAACTATGTGAATATGAATATGATCTTTATCAAATAGGAATGTGGAAATCTCAGCTAGGCATCAAAGACATGTAGGTCAATATGACTAGTGTAGTGAGATTACCTAAGTTTGATATAGCAAGATTATGCTTGCATCGAGACACAAGAAAGTCAAGATGACTATAAGCATGCACTTGTGAAATAGTCAAAGATAATACCTTGTAGATCCCAATGTCAAGTAAGACCAGCATAAATGCTCATGATAGTTAGGACCAACAAAATATACCCACAAGTAGAAAAAGAAATAAAACATGTTCTCATTCCCTCAGTCTTCTAGCTATGCATCATCGAAAATGATCATAGGGGGAGAACACTCAGCAAAGAAAGCATCATAGACAGCACACAAAGAAATAAAGCCAAGCAAGTCTCAGCGAGTCAAATGTTTAAGTGTGTGTGTGTAGGTCATAGAGTCAAACTTTGAGTATCGCATCTGCCAGTGAGAAATATTGCATCATCTAGACTACAAGTAGGATATCTGATAAGTGTTGAGAAACACTTGATGCTAGGGTAGTGTTGAAAAATAGAGTTGGGGTGGTGTTAAAAAACACTATTGGAACCAAGTTGCCTAAGAAACCCTGACGCACAAAGAGACTCAAGATAAGCTGAAAATAACATATGCCCCCTAGACTAAGACAAGAGTCAATTCCAAGCTAGGAGAGGCAAAGAGAGAAGTGGAGCAAATGAGCGCCACGCAAGACTAATAGACATAGGTGCAAGGGTCTCAAGTAGCGCCTGTTTCTAGGTTTTCACCACTTGATAGATTTATTGCAATTTTTTTCAGGACTTTTTATAATTTTTTTGTATTTTTGCTACCAAGGCGCCTGTTTCCAGGTTTTCACCAAGGCACTTTTTCAATTTTTTTATTTTTTTTGGTGAGACATCAAAGCGCCTATTGCTAGGTTTTCACTAGGATGCTTTTTTTTTCAGGACATTTTATGCTTTTTAGAATTTTTTCAGCATCATATATGAATTTTTGTGGAGTTTTTTCAGGATCATAAAGTATGTACAAAGAATGCCCCAGACAGAAATGGACATCAAGAATCTGCTTCCTTTGATGTAGAGAACTGATAGGCCCTAGGCCTAGATGCTGCAACTGTGATGATAGGAGGTCTCAACCAGTTTGACCAATAATAACCAGCCCTAAGCAATGTCTGAGGTAACGAAGGATCATTAGAATGTGATCCACATATGCCATCATGGATTTCAGCTAGCACTTTTTCTAACTCCTCTATTTCTAAACACTTAAGGAGAGTTCCATCTAGACCCTTCCTATACAAGTCACCAAAGACAAAGGCAAAGTGTAAGGGATGGCGGGAAGAATGGCGTGGTGGATTGTCAGGAGGAATATGAGGTGGAAGACATGAAAAGATGGGAGGATTGTAAGATTTGTGAGCAGGATAGCGTAATTCATCCACCAGGAACTTGAAGCAAAATTTATGCTTTTTCATTTGTAAGATGGATGTCGAAGTAACTAAGGCATTAGCAACTTTGTTCTTAGCTTTAGGAATGGGCTGAAGTGTAACATATATGAGATCATGCTTGAAGTAGTGCACCATTTTTTTGTAGAGAATCAGCTTGTCATCTTTTATTTGATAATCATTATTTTTTAGCAGATTTTTATTTTTACTTTTCTTAGGTTTGGACAGTGCCACAATGTGGTTTTCACCATCTGACCATTCCTCTTTTCTTTTGACTTGATGACTATGATGCTTGATTGTTGATTCGATCTTTTTTGTTGCTAGTTCACTGGTGGAAGAAGTAATAGGTGTTAATGCGAGATGAAATGAAGTGACCAGTTCAATAGCATTTATGTGAGGGGTGTCATCTCTGGTAACAAGAGAGGTTGAGCCTATAGGGTAAGCTCCAAAAGTAGCTAGATCTAAACTTGTCATAGAAGAACCAGTGTGGTCCACTAAGGCAATACGAGGAACAAACTCATCAGACCCCACACAAGACCCATCAACCACGTCGGGATGGTTACTACAAGAATGAACCATATCAACATCCATATCATTAGTAGATATACATTTTTCTCCCCAAAGAAGTGAAGTAGAGGGAAGATCATCTCCCATGTGAGCCATAGTGTGCAGTGGTGACTCATCTGTATCTGTGTCTGAATTACTAAGCAGGGGAGTATTTCTAGAATGATCAAGGAGGGAAAATCTACCCTCATCTTCTCTATAAATCCACTCTTGGACAGCTTGTTCTTCTCTTCCTACTTCTAAAGGAACGGATGAAGGAACAAAAGTATCAAAGATCATCATAGTAGAAGTGGAAGGCTTCATCTGATCAGAAGGTTTCCCGTATGACCTAGGAGAAACAAGTATAGAAGCAAAGGAACCCAGCGTATATTCACCCATACCAAGGCTCATCATCTTAAGTGATTTCTCAGTAGCAACTAGAGATGTACTAGGATCAATAGAAGGTTCATTGTGAGGAACAAATTTTTCAGCAGTAGCAAGAGCATTAATAGCAATAGTATGGTCTCCAGGAATCACAATTTCAGTGCCATTGTATGGAAATTTGATGCACTGATGATAAGTGGAAGGAACATCTTGCATGTCATGGATCCAAGGATGACCCAAAAGAATGTTATATGCAAGTGGGATGTCCAATACTTGGAAGCTAATATCTTTCGTGACAGGACCCACTCAGACAGGTAGTGTGACAAGACCTTTGGAAGATCTTTCCACTTCATCGTAAGCTTTTATAGTAATCTTCTTCTTAGAATCCATAGCAAATTCTGACAAACCCAATTGTTGTATGACATTGAAAGAAACAATATTTAACCCTGCACCATTGTCTATCAAAACTCAACGGACTCAGGTATTGTAGACTAGAACTTCAATGTGTAAAGCTAGATTATGCGGGTGAGCAATAGATATGTCATCTTCTGCAAAAAAGGAGAGAGATAGCGGAGATGAAATGTGGTTGACCATAGCCTGGAATTGATCTAGATCAATGTCATTGGGAACACGTGTTGTACATAGAGCCTCATCAAGGATCTCTCTATGTGAAGGGGATAACCGAAGCAACTCAAGAATAGATATCTGAGCTGGTGTCTTTTGCAAATGTTGGACAAGATCATAGCTAGGGGTGGTTGAAGGAGCCGCATGTTTGGAAGGCAAAGCTTGTTTGGGATCTTGTGTTGTTTTAAGGACAACCTTGGCTTGCCCTCTAGTAATAGCATTCAGTGTCTCACTTTGGGAAGATGAACTACCATGTGTTTACAAGACCAACTTTGGCTTACCATGAATGACTTTATTATCATCTTGAGATCTCATCATAAGAACACTTTCAATAGGCTCTACCATGTTGATCACAGGTGTATAAGAAGTATATGTATAGTTGATCTTAGCATCATGATTCTTCTTATGTGTTTGAGAGGTTTCCCCCTTATCATGCTTAGGTAGAGGATCTTTGAAAGCTATGTGATCAGAATTTTTAGTTAAGCCATCAGTGGAGATTGTGTTGTTATCAATGAGGTCTAGAATATCATCCTTAAGCCTAAAACAATTATCTATCAGATGTCCCTTGTTTCTATGATAATGGCAGTAATGATCCTCTCTCCACCAATCCAGCTTATTTATTGGATCCCAGTTACCAGGTTTATCAGGAAGTGTAAGATATCCATTGTCAACCAAAGTCTTAAGGATCACATCGTAAGGTTCTACCTGATGGAATATGGATGAAGTGACTGAGAGGGGGGGGGGTGAATCAGACAACCATAAATCTTGATTATTAATTCTTTGCAGATCCCTTAGGATATCTTAACACTGTTATTTCTTTTAGCACTCGGTAAATAGATTGCAGTAACTTTGAAGATGCAGAAAGTATTATCAATATTATCTTTAGATATTCATCAAAACATGTATATGATTGTGAAAGCAATTAAGAACACAAGAGACACAAGATTTAACGTTCAAACCCAATATGGGAAAAACCACCAATGTATCTAGATACTGATTTTCACTTTTCTGAAGTGATGCCCGGTTAGAAGCCAACCCGGTGAAAGGTTACAAAACACACTGTTAGGTGTGACCTTGTTAGAGGATTTAAAACACCCTGCTAGGAGTGGCCTAGTAAGAGGTCTTGAAAACAATTCAATGGAATTGTCACCTTGTTAGAGGATTTATATTATGGCTGTTAAACCAACTCGGTTAAGAGATTTAGAATTCACTGTTACAATGATAAGAAGGTAACAATGAAAAAGTGACCTGTATAATAATGCAACTGTCTTGCTGATTACAGATCTCTGTTCTGCATAATTCTGATCCTTTCTGATCAAATAAATCTCTGCTGCTCCTCAAGGATATCTGAACATCCTTCACAAGTTCGCATATACCTTTCCTTCTTTTCTTCTGTAAATCTTCTGCTATATTGTTATTTACTTTTCACTTTTGACCTTTTATTTATATGATTTTGGATTAGTCAAATCGACATTATTTAGTATAATAGTCGGCTGAATTAAGTAAACTCTATTTGCAAAAATCCTTCAAGGGCCGACAGTGCTCGGTGATCATATCTTTCTATAATCTTTCGGTGACCGAGGGAACTCGGTAAACACTATCTTTTCTTCGGCAACCGAGTGAACTCGGTAAACACTATCTTTTCTTCGGCAACCGAGTGAACTCGGTAAACACTATCTTTTCTTCGGCAACCGAGTGAACTCAGTAAACACTAAATATTCCTGACTGGTAGACCAACTGAGCTCGGTAGAGGCTGATTGCTGCGGACTATGACATAGTGTGACATCAAAGACAATACATAATTGAGTAGCAATTTCCTTCAGACAATTGTTTCCAACAATCTCCCTCTTTGGCATTGATGGCAACACAATATGTCATATCATAAGAAATTTGAAAGAGTTAGCTCGGTTTAGATTCAAATCTCCCTCTGTCAGCAAACTTCCTGTATCCTGAAAATTTCTCCTTCTGACTATTTGAAAATTTCTTGAAGTAATAGTAAAGACATAGCAAACACTCCCTCTTTGACAACATATGCCAAAGATAATTCACATATTACCGGTGAAAATTAATGTACCTCAAGTACTGATTCATATGCAATGATTCCTTTAATATGCTGCATCAACAAGTTGATTTTCAATCATGTTCTGGTTGATGCATCACTAAAACTGTATTTAGTGAGCCTCGGATAGGGGAATGACCCCTAACTTACCTCTTAGATACATAAATGCATCCTTAGGTAATGGTTTGGTAAAAATGTCTGCAATCTGTTCTTTTCTATGAATATATTCTAATCTGATTTCCTTGTCCTGCACCAATTCTCTGACAAAGTGATATTTAATAGCAATGTGCTTGGTTTTGGAATGCATCACGGGATTCTTAGAAATGTTTATTGCACTGGTATTGTCACAAAATATAACAACTGGTTCTTTGATTTCAACCTTCATACCTTCTAATAGCTGTTTAAACCAAACAATATTTGAACAGTTTACTGCAGCAGCAACATATTCTGCTTCAGCTGTGGATTGAGATGTGCAATTCTGCTTTTTACTAGTCCAGGATACCAGTCTTTTTCCAAGAAAAAATGCTCCACCACTTGTGCTTTTTCTGTCATCAATGTTTCCTACCCAATCAGCATCAGTAAACACTTTCAAGTCTAGATTGCCTCCAAATTTATACCACAAACCATACTCTTCAGTTCCTTTTAAGTATCTTAAGATTCTTTTGATTGCCATCATGTGATTTTCCTTAGGTTTTGCTGAGAATCTAGTACTATACCGACTGCTAAGGCAATATCAGGTCTTGTATGTACCACATACTGTAATTTTCCAATCATAGATCGGTATAGGGTCTGATCAACTTCTTTTGAATCATCATTTTTGGTAAGTTTCAGTCCAGTACACATGGGTGTACCAACTGGTTTTGAATCTTCCATTCCAAACTTCTTAAGTATCTCCTTAATGTATTTGGATTGAGTAATGTATATACCATTTTTGCTTTGCTGAATTTGAAGACCAACAAAGAATTTTATTAAACCAAACATAGACATTTCAAATTCTCTGTTCATTTGTTCTGAAAATTCTTTGCACTGATCCTCATTCCCTGTAAATATAGTATCATCCACAAATATTTCTGCCAATACAATTTTGTCATCCGGTCCTTCTTTAATATACAGATTGCTGTTATCATTAGCTCTTTTGAAATTAATCTGAATCAAATAGTTATGGAGTCTTTCATACCATGCTCTAGGAGCTTGTTTCAAACCATAAAATGCTTTGTGTAACCTGCAGACCATGTCCCTTTTGTCTGGATCAACAAAACCTTCAGGTTGTTCAATGTAGACTTCTTCATCAAGAATTCCATTGAGAAATGCAGATTTTATATCCATCTGATATACCTTAAATCCTTTGTGTGCTGCATAAGCAAGTAGAGTTCTTACACCTTCTAATCTTGCAACAGGAGCAAAAGTTTCTCCATAATCTATACCTTCTTCTTGAGAGTAACCTTTACATACCAGTCTAGCTTTGTTTCTAGATACTTGACCATCTTCATTCAGTTTATTTCTGAATACCCATTTTGTTCCAATTACATTCTTATCTTTAGGTCTAGGTACAAGAGTCCAAGTTTTGTTCTTTTGTATTTGTTCTAATTCTTCATTCATTGCTTCAATCCAACTTTCATTCTCTAATGCATCTTTGATATTTCTAGGTTCAAAATCAGTAAGTAGACATGTACCTTTTAGCTTGCTTCTTGTCATAGTACCATCTGATTTGTTTCCAATGATTTGATCTGGAGTATGATGTCTTCTGACATATTTGGCTAGTATAGGTTCCTTGCCTTTTGAATGAATCATGCTGTTGTCTTCTAGGATCTCTTCTTCAGGTTGCTCGGACTCGGTAGATATTTGCTCGGTAACTTCAGGCTGAGACTCGGTCTGAATTTCTTCCTGTGACTCGGTTTGAACTTCTTCCTGTGACTCGGTCTGTGACTCGGTAACTGTGCTCGGCTCGGTAGATATAGCTTCCTTATTGATAGTTGTGTCTGTCAATGTTTCAGGTTCAATGTAAATGAATCTTCTGTAGTTCTCAGGTTCCTTTTTGCTTTCTTCCTCAGTCTTTTCTGCAAACTCATCAAATTTTACATGTATACTTTCTATGACTTTGTGAGTAGATAAGTTTAGACATTTGTATGCCTTGCTTTTGCTAGAATATCCTAGGAATATTCCTTCATCACTTTTCACATCAAATTTATTTCTTCTGGATTCTTTTAAGATATAACACTTGCTGCCAAATATTTTCATATAACTTACATTAGGTTTATAGCCATACCATAATTCATAAGGAGTTTTGAATGTGTCTTTCTTCAGTTGTACTCGGTTCAAGGTATGAACTGCAGTGCTGATAGCTTCCTTCCAGTACTTTATAGCGATGTTCTTTTCTATCATTAGAGTCCTTGCACAATCCATAATAGATCTGTTTCTTCTTTCTGCTATTCCATTCTGCTCAGGAGTTCTAGGAGCTGATACCTGTCTTTTGATTCCTCTTTCAATGCAGAAGTTGTTAAAATCATGGGAGATGAATTCACCACCTCTGTCTGATCTTAAGCATTTCAATCTTTTCCCTGTTTCTTTTTCTACTCTTGCTAAGTACCATTTGAACTTTTCAAATGCCTCTGATTTTTCTCTTAAATACATAACAGTCATCATTCTAGAATAGTCATCAACGAAAAGAATAAAGAATTTATCTCCAGTATAGCTTTGTATTCCAATAGGTCCACATAAATCAGTATGCACAATTTCCAAAATTTCTTTAGACTGATAGTTCTTACTTTTGAAACTAGTTTTACTCATTTTGCCAATCTGACAATTCTTACATAGACCAGTGTCAGGTTTCTTCAAAGTAGGAATGCCTCTAACCTTCTTGAATTTGCTTATTTTTATCATGTTATCAAAATTCACATGACACAACCTTTTGTGCCATAGCCAACTTTCTTCTATTTGAGCAATAAGGCATGAATATTCATTGAGATCAAGATAAAATAGGTTACCTTTTGTTTGTTTTCCTGATCCAATGAGTTTTCCTTTTTCATCCAGCAGTCTTGCTTGACCATTCATGAATTCAACCTTGAAACCAGTGTTGATTAGTTGTTCTACACTTAGAAGATTATGTTTTAGTCCTTCAACCCAGTAAGCATTATCACATATGAGTTCTTTGGTTAATGAGATTCTTCCTTTTCCTTTTATACAACAAGGTTCATTGTTTCCAAATCTTACATTACCATTGTCACAGTCTTCTAGATATTCAAATTTTGTCTTATCACCAGTCATGTGGTGTGAACATCCGCTGTCTATTATCCATATATCATCCTTGCTTATATGAGAAATAAGTGCTATCTTATCTTCATCATCATCAGATTCATCTTTTATAGCAATAAAGACAATTTCTTCTTCACTATCATCAGAATCTTTAGCCATAAAACATGATTTCTTACCTTTATCCTTGTATGATTTGAAATTCTTTTTGCCATAGTACTTGTGACTTCTCTTTTCTTCCTTGACTTGCTTGTTTGGGCACCTAGCTGCAATATGTCCAATTTCTTCACATGAAAAACAAATTAAAGGAGTTTTACCTTTATATTTACCTTTCCCTCTGGAGTACTTCTTTGCAAGTAATGCTTCTACAATTTCAAGATCACTATCAGAACTTTCTTCTGATTCCTCTTCACTGTCTGTCTGAACTTCTTTAATTTTCTTTTTTTTCTTTAGTGAAACCTTGGCCTCAAATGCTGATTCAATATTTTTGGAACTAGGAACATAGTTGTCATAATTGTCTAATTCAAAAGCTGTCAATCTTCCAACTAAAGCATCCAAGGTTATACTGTGGTTTGCTTCACATCTTCTTTCTTGAATAGCTGATACTCTTATTGCATAGATAGGGAGTAGTGTTCTGAGTACCTTACTTATAACAGTCTCATCTGAGATTGTTCCTCCAGAAGCTCTGATTGCACTTACACTTGCTTTGATTCTTTCAACATATTTTGCGATGTTTTCATCTTCCTTCATATTCATCTTGTCAAACTGTCCTCTTAGGCTTTCTGCTTTGGCTCTCTTCACATTTGCATCACCACCATATATTTTCTTCAGTGCCACCCACATTTCATATGCAGTAGTGCAGTCTTTAATATCATCAAATTCTTCATAGCTGAGAGCAGATGCAATGTCTATCATCATGGTGTTGTGAGTCTTTTTATCTGCAATGTCTTCCACAGTTAATGCGCCATTAGGAATTGTGTATTCTTCATCAATGTATTTGCATCCTGAATCACCAATGGAAGCTAGATGAAGTCGCATGAGACCTTGCCATGCTGAAAAGTTATCTCTGTTAAGCTTTGGAATTTCCCTCTTGTAAGACATCCTGATCTTTAGCTTAGGTCTTTGAAACCTTTCCTGCAAGCACCAAAAGCTCTGATACCAATTGATGGAATATGGATGAAGTGACTGAGAGGGGGGGGGTGAATCAGACAACCATAAATCTTGATTATTAATTCTTTGCAGATCCCTTAGGATATCTTAACACTGTTATTTGTTTTAGCACTCGGTAAATAGATTGCAATAACTTTGAAGATGCAGAAAGTATTATCAATATTATCTTTAGATATTCATCAAAACATGTATATGATTGTGAAAGCAATTAAGAACATAAGAGACACAAGATTTAACGTGGAAACCCAATATGGGAAAAACCACCAATGTATCTAGATACTGATTTTCACTTTTCTGAAGTGATGCCCGGTTAGAAGCCAACCCGGTGAAAGGTTACAAAACACACTGTTAGGTGTGACCTTGTTAGAGGATTTAAAACACCCTGCTAGGAGTGGCCTGGTAAGAGGTCTTGAAAACAATTCAATGGAATTGTCACCTTGTTAGAGGATTTATATTATGGCTGTTAAACCAACTCGGTTAAGAGATTTAGAATTCACTGTTACAATGATAAGAAGGTAACAATGAAAAAGTGACCTGTATAATAATGCAACTGTCTTGCTGATTACAGATCTCTGTTCTGCATAATTCTGATCCTTTCTAATCAAATAAATCTCTGCTGCTCCTCAAGGATATCTGAACATCCTTCACAAGTTCGCATATACCTTTCCTTCTTTTCTTCTGTAAATCTTCTGCTATATTGTTATTTACTTTTCACTTTTGACCTTTTATTTATATGATTTTGGATTAGTCAAATCGACATTATTTAGTATAACAGTCGGCTGAATTAAGTAAACTCTATTTGCAAAAATCCTTCAAGGGCCGACAGTGCTCGGTGATCATATCTTTCTATAATCTTTCGGTGACCGAGGGAACTCGGTAAACACTATCTTTTCTTCAGCAACCGAGTGAACTCGGTAAACACTATCTTTTCTTCGGCAACCGAGTGAACTCGGTAAACACTATATTTTCTTCGGCAACCGAGTGAACTCGGTAAACACTATCTTTTCTTCGGCAACCGAGTGAACTCGGTAAACACTATCTTTTCTTCGGCAACCGAGTGAACTCGGTAAACACTAAATATTCCTGACTGGTAGACCGACTGAGCTCGGTAGAGGCTGATTGCTGCGGACTATGACATAGTGTGACATCAAAGACAATACATAATTGAGTAGCAATTTCCTTCAGACAATTGTTTCCAACACTACCAACTTGGTATAGACTCACTTTCGAAATGACTTCTTAGGCTTATCTACATATTGAGGTTTAGGAGCATTATGAGCGTTGCCAGCTTCTTGTTGTTTTGCTGCATAGATAGCATTGGAGAGATTGAAAGCGGGCTCTTTAACTTTAGGAGCATCAACAACCCCATCATTAACAACATACTTGTTTTTATTCCAAGGTTTGTTCTTATCTTTGCCATTGCCTTTAGCATCTTTATTAATAACAATATCCCCTTTTCTTATAGCTACATCCTCAATTCGATATGCACTTTCAACCATGTCATTAAAAGAGGAGAACAGTTGCTTCCTTAGATCATAAAATAGCTCAGGCACAAGTGTGTTGACGAAAATGTCAATCTTTTCTCTTTCAGGTAATAGACGAGGATACCTAGAATACAATGACCTCCAATGTTGTAAGTAAGTTGAAAATGGCTCACCTTGATGTTGTCTTAGATTACCAAGATCTATCATGGTGATAGGTTGTTGGATGTTGTAAGAATAATGCTGGGTAAATCATTGAGCCAACTCATCAAAAGTCTTAAGAGGTGGTGTCAATTTCGCAAACCATTCTAAAGCTTGGCCTCTTAAGCTTCGAGGGAACAGTCGTAGAAGAAATGTGTCTTCATGAAGAAAGTCCATGCTAAGAGTGTAAAAGTGACGCACATGGTCATGGGGGTCACCATTTCCATCATACTTGTCATATTTGGGAACCTCAATATCCCTAAGAAACAGGGCCATGTATAGACTTTTATCAAAAGGAAGAGCACAAATTGATTCTACAAAAGAGACCTTTGGAGGCTCTCTTTCTAATGCCATTTGGGTAAGGCATTGATTTGTCTGATGCAATTCTTCCTGAAGGACTTCCAATTCAGTTGGTACTCTTTGTTGGACAATTTGTTTGACATCATAGCCGGGAGGAAGCTTGTATCCTCTAGAAGTCATGTATTGAAAATATTGATCACCATTACGCTCTAAAAGCTTATGCATCATTCGTTGGGAGACCACATCTTGTTCAAATCTCATAAGATCCTCACTAGAAATCTCATCATCAGCCTCTGCCTCATGTTGAGAGGGAGGAGGTCTAGGAGGTGAAGAAGGTATACCAAAAGTAGGTCTTGGAGGAGATCTTGGTGGCGTGTTGTTGCCATTGTTGCCATTGATAAAAAGAGATCTATGCTCATGATTACTAGTCTCAGGTTGCTCATGAAATGTCCCTCTATAAGCCATGTGCCTAGAAGCATCCATCTTTTGTTGATTGTGTTCTTTGTCTAAGTGCACTTGGTTATCCTTATGCTCAAAGTGTTCTTGCAAGCGTTGAAATTTTTCTTGTTCAGTCAAAGTGAGTGAGACACTGTCTGTGTTTTTGGGGGTCTTGAATGCAGAAAAGAGGAAACCTCCTTTGTACCACAGGGTAGCCTTAGAATTCTCAAATTGGTCAGAACTAGAATTGTTGTTGCTAATGGGTGCTTTGGAATGTCTAGTTGGAGAAGGTAACTGTGTATAATTGAACGGAGGATGACTCTCCTACTCAAATTGAGACCGAGTTGTAACCGGCATGAAAAGAGATGTTGGTTGACTAATAGAATGAGACAAAGTTTCTCAGATATTGAGATAAGCAAAAGCTAATAAAGATCACTTGTCAAAGTAGAACAATAGAGAGATGGCTCATCAAAAGTGCTCAAGCACTTACAGCAATCAATTGACTAAAGCCGAGCAGCGAGCAAGAAGCTCAATAAGCAAGTAGCTAGAGAGGTAACCGTGATGTGACAAGTGATCAAGAGTAGCATTTGTTAGACTCAAACCTAATAGTTTTAGCTCATTTTTTTCAGTCTAGAATAAATTTGAGCATGCAGATAACAAACTAGCTTCAGGTAAGAACAGAAAAAGACATTCTACAACAGGTTAAAATGCAAGTTTAGCAGCTTCGGATTACAATAGCAACAAGATAGCAAAAAAGGTTCTGGGTGACACTTTCCAGGGTCGTACGACTCTTTGACTAGTGAACATAAAAATCTCAGTTTTGAAGCATTTGGACCAAATTTGTAGATTGAACAGTGCAATTTCTCAATTTGACAAGTAGTAGCAATAGATAAAAGATAGGTTTGCAAACAGTATGGGATCAAACATGTCATAGAACACTTGAAACAAGGGCAAAAGCAACCTTGCCAAGACAAGCACTTGTGATATCAAAATAGAGAACCTTATGAATGCTACCGTTTGTTTGAATGTTGAGAATGTTTACACTGGTATAGCATAATCGAAGATAATTCAAGCAATTACTACCTAGAAGGACAAGGCTCATTGCTTAGCAACTTGGCCCACAACTTGATGCTCCCTTGCCTCACACCAAGTGGTTGCCCACAAGAGATATTGGCATTGTCATGGAAGTGTCAAAAACACAACCAAAGGAACACATATGGTGAGTGTCTTGGGGTGATCCGGGTAAGTCCACTTGGATCAATCCTTGCACCAAGAAGCTAAGCGGCTAAAAGAAGGTGGCCTCTATCTAATGGTTCGTAGTAAGGGCTTCCATTCATAGCACCCCTCTTGCTCCTCATAAATGACTAGGACCTCACGGCCTCAAGAGTATCTTAAGCATTCTTTCTTAATGCTTTCCTCATGGTCACAATCCCACAAGTTACTCACATCAAGCGAAGATAAGTACTATGTCTACCAAGGTTTTGTGTCCTCAATAGCCTTTAGATTATAGTGGGTTGGAAGAGCTGGCAAAAAACTTGTCCCCACTTGGGTCGTTCCTCTTGATTGCTCAAGAGCAGGCCCGTTAAAGGATCCTAAGCTAAACAAAGAGTGGATTAATTCTTGAGGTTCAAGGTTTTTGGTTCACCACAAGGGTGAAGAGCATACTCCCCTATCTCAAAAACTTCTCCCAAACACACCAAGCAAAGATTTAATTACCCCCTTGCTTTCAAAATCTCAAGATGGGTCAAGATTTCTATTTCACCACAAGGGTGAAGAGCATACTCTCCTACCACCTCAAAATTCCTACAACAAGGTATTAAGTGCCTAATAAATGAAACAACTAATTTTTTCCACACTTAAAAGGAAAGAAAATAAACAAGCAAGATTTTTTTTGTTTTTATGCTTGGGTAGCCCTACAAAAATCATTAGTAGCCCTCTTTGACATGCATTCTTTTGGTAAAATATCTGAATCAAGTGCACCTACAACCACAACTTGTTAAACCCACAATGGTTAGCAAAATCAAAAAATCTAACAATGGTTAGCACATGAAAAATCAGATAATCTGTAAAAAATAACTGATCAAATGACAAAATCTGAAAATGAAACCATCATGGTTGGATAAGGCTTGGAAAAACCTTTCCAACGATATATAACACTTCAATTTTCAATACCATTTGTGAAAAAAATTTTTAAAATGGGTGCTCATTTCTAGAGTGGCACGGATTTGTAAACGCTAAAATTTTCAAAATTTCCAAAAACAACAAGAGAACTAGCAAATCTAGAAATCTAATAGAAAAATTAAACAAAAAATACCAGGCAACATTTAACAGCTCATAGGCGTCATCTGAAAACTGGCAGGCATGATCCAAATCTGCATAAGCGCGAACAAAATTTGCAAAGGCGTGATTAAAACCAGCCCAGGTGTGAGCCAAATCTGCACAGGCATGAATCAAACATGCTAAGGCATGATCAAAATCTGCATAGGCGTGAGTCAAACATGCATAAGCGTGAGTGCAACATGCATAGGCGACAATAGATCTTGCAGAGGCGACCACAGAACTTGCCCAGGCAACACGAAAATGTGGAGATGTGCAAGAAAAATGTCCAAAGTGATAACAGAATGTGCACATGCGCAAGTGGAATGTGTAAAGGGGCAAGAAAAATGCACATAGGTGACACCAGAATCTACACACACGCAAGAGAAATGTGCATAGGCACAAGCAGAATATGCAAAGGCGCAAGGAGAATATGCACAAGCGACAACAGAATATTTGCAAGCGTGAACAGAATGCTCACAGGTGTGAACAAAATTCTTGCCGGCGTGAACAGAATACTCACAGGCATGAACAAAATGCTTGCCCGCGTGAACAGAATACTCACAGGCGTGAACAGAATGCCCGCAGGCGGTGTTTCACCTGTTTGCGCAAAATTAACGAAAATAAATGACAAAAATGCAGAAAATGAAGGACAAAATAAAACTATTCTGCCCCACGGTGGGCGCCAAAAATGTGTGCTATAAATGTGTCACACTTCTATGGATCATTACATGCAAGGAAACTCAAGAATGAGCCCTCACAAATCGATCCATAGCTCCCTAGGCATGGAGTGCAAGGGTTTTAAGAATGCTCTCAGCTAGAGCTATTTAGCCTATAACCTTGCTAGTAAACCATGCAATGGGAGATTCAATGAAGACAAGGGCAAGAATGCCAATATCCTCAAGAATCAAGAATGAAAATGCAATGCAATGCTATGCTAGAAATGGAAATGAAAGCTAAGCTATGAAAGGAAATATGCAAGTGTTACAACCCAAGCTAATTAATCTATGTGAGCTAATCTAGAGCATAGAAATGAAGCTAATCTAAGAAAGCATAAATATGAAGCTAAGCTAAGAATGCAAGAATGAGATGTAGATGCTAAGAATGCTCCAAATCTTCAAAAGCTCCAAAGTGACCTAGAAATCCTGCAGCATAAAGTTAGCATAAAAAGTTGGGGATCTAGAATGAAGAAGAGAGCTCTCATTTTAAAGGAAATGGGAAGGAATGGACCATGGAGATTGAGAGGCAAAAGATTTAATCAACGGTGGAGCTTGAAAGAGGAGCAATCCATGTGCACAAGTATCCTCCAATAGGAAAATAGGAGTTGACTTTTGTGTCCATATAAGACAAAAAGTGCTTTTTCCCTTTTTTATAAAATAAGAATAGTGTTTTATTTGTGCAACTTAGGAGAAGAGGAAAAAGTGGGAGATTTTATTTATTTAAAAGGGGAGGAAATATTCCTTTTAAATAAATAAAGACTTAGAATAAAATGGTTAGCCCATAAAAAATAATCGAATAAATGATAAAACTAAGATTTGATCAAGAATAAGCAATTGATGATTTAGCAAAAGGGGCTAATAGTCTAGGTGACCATTTTTAGGTGTATACACCATCTAGACCTCATTTGTATAGATCGTTACCAATGATGACATACTAGGAGGCATGGCAGATAAGGTATCTCTTTTCATGGTGGTTAAAGGTATCGGGAATGATTTGGTCTTTGAGATAGGAGAATAGGTTTTTATAGCAGGAGGAATCATGACCTACAATACTGCAAATCATGTGGGTATCAGGGGAGTCATATGCAGGATAAGATAGTGCTTCTACCAGGAACTCATAGTGTAGCTCATGTTTAGGCTGCTGCAATAAAGTAGATAATGTTTCCATTGCATCGGCAGCCCTGTTCTTTGTTCTAGGTATTTTCTCAAAGGTGATAGATATGAAGTATTTCTTTAGATCATCTACCATTCTTTTGTATGGAATGAGCTTTTCATATTTCATTTGATACACATCATTGACTTGATGGATAACAAGTTGGGAGTCCCCATGAATGTGTAACTCAGTCACTCTCCACTCAATTGCTAGTTTCATACCATTAAGAAGGGCTTCATATTCAGCAATATTGTTTGTACAAGGAAATTTGATTTTGAATGCTTTAGGAATGGAGTATCCTTGAGTAGTGATAAAAAAAATGCCTGCTCCAGATCCATTCTATGTATAGGAGCCATCAAAGAACAATTGCCATTCTCTAAAAGAAAGATTCATGATAGATGAATCTAGAAATTCTATTTGCATTGGTGTATCACCAAACAAAGGTGCATCTGCTAATTGATCAGCAATAACTTGGCCTTTAATGGCTTTTCTTTCAACATATTCAATGTCAAATTCACTTAAGAGAATGACCCATTTGGCTAATCTACCTATTAGGGAAGCTTTTCCTAGTAGGTACATTAGTGGATCAATCTTAGCTACTAAATGTGTGGTATGAGACAACATATAATGTCTCAGTTTCCATGATGCAAAGATCACAGCTAGACAAGCCTTTTCAATCATAGAATAGTTCATTTCGTATGCCACCAATGTTCTACTGATATAGTATATAGCTCTTTCCTTCTTGTTCTCATCATGTTGTACAAGCAATGCCTCCAATGATGTATTTGTAGCAAAGACATATAAGATCAAAGGCTTCCCTTGAATGGGAGGCATCAAGATAGGAGGATTTGAAAGATATTTCTTGATATGATTAAAGTTTTTTTCACATTCCTTGCTCCATGCAAAGGTCACACCTTTATGTAATGTCCTTGTAAAAGGTTGTGATATGTCTGCTAGTTGAGATATGAAGCGTCTGATAGATTGAACTCTCCCTTGCAATGTTCTCACTTGACTGATGTTCTTGGGAGGTTGCATCTCCATGATAGCTTTAAATTTTGTTGGATCAACTTCAATTCCTTTCTTTGAAACTATGTATCCTAAGAGCTTTCTAGAAGTGACACCAAAAGCACACTTCTTGGGGTTTAGTCTAAGACTATTTTTTTCCATTTTGTCTAGTATCTTGCTCAATTCATTTAGATGTTTAGCTCTAATCATAGATTTTGCTAAAGTATCATCAACATAATCCTCCATAGTTTGATGCATCATGTCATGAAAAATAGATGTCATAGCTCTTTAATATGTAGCACTAGCATTTTTAAGCCCAAATGGCATGACATTCCAACAAAAGGTACCCCATGCACATGTGAAAGCAATTTTCTCTTGATCCTCTGGAGCAATTTTTATTTTATTATATCCAGAAAAACTATCCATTATAGAATACATCTCAAAACCCGCAGTCGTGTCCACTATCATATCAATGTTAGGCAGTGGAAAATCATCCTTAGGGCATGCTTTATTTACATCTCTAAAATCTTTGCATACTCTTATTGATTTGTCTGGTTTTGAAACAAGTACAATATTAGAGATCCATTTAGCATAATCAATAACATGGATGAATTTGACTTTCAGTAGCTTCTCTAATTCGGCTTTTACCAAGAGTGCAACATGTGGATGCATCTTTCTTAATTTTTTCTTAACAGGTTTGGCATTGGGAGCTATAGACAAATGGTGCATTATAATATCAAGATCCAACCCTAGCATATCTGAATACTTCCATGAAAAGTTGATCTTCTTGTCTATTAGGAATGTTGTAAATTTTTGCTTCTCTTCTTCTAATAAAGATTGTGCTACATGGATCAACTATGGTTCATCTATTGTTCCCAAGTTAATAGATTGAGTGGGCTCAATTAGAACTGGGGATCTGTCCTATAAATGACTCAGAAGGACATCAAATATCTCATCCTTAGGCACGTCAAAGAGGTTTTCACCTTTGGATACGTCTTTTATTTTTACTTTTGTAGGTTCTGAGACTGCCACAAAGTGGTTTTCACCCTCAAAACTCATTTTCTTTTTATTCTTATTCTTATTTTTCTGACTAAGATACTTGATGTCTGACTCCATCATGCTAACGCTCGGTTCACTGATGGAAGTCCTCATAGGCTCAACTACATTAAGGTAGCAAGCAAGGGCATAGCCATTGGGAAAGGTATAAATACCTTGGTTCAAGTTTTTGGATGTTAGGTCAAGAAGGTCAAGGAGTTGGATAGTCAAAGTGGTGAAAGATTGGGAAAGAGTGTTTACGAATATAGATCTCTCATCATTGGTCCTAACCCAATGCTCAAGTTCAAAGGTGATATTATAACTTAAGACATTCAATTCATGAATAGGATCAATGTCATTGTGGAAGTCCACTTCAGCCATCGGTGGATCAGACTCGATAAGTTCATCATTTCACTCTAGACTTACATTGGGTTTAGGTACATATTGGTGAATAACATCAACATATTTCTCTGTAATAAGCTCATCTTCCTCTAAAAGGGCCCCACATTCATAATCATTAGATTCTTCATCTATGCCTCTAGGAAATCTAAGAACATGATTAAAGCTAGGATGAATACCCCAAGAAGGATTACCCTCAGATTCTGATTTGAATTCATACTCATGGGAATCTATCTCAAAATAACTACCACCTTCCTCTTTTTCTGTGTGATTGTCTTTGAGATTAGCTGGTTCTTGTGTTGCAACTAGCTCTTGCTCTATAGTAGGTTCTTGTGTTTCTACTACATTAATTCTTTTTACTGGATCATCTTTAGCATCAAGGAGGTCTTTTATTTCTTTAGGCAAATGCTCATAGGGAATACGATCTTCAATGGTGTTTGAATCATCACTATCAAATTGTTCTATTGTTTCTACCTTTAGTTGATTTGATGTGGATGGCTCAATCTGTTCTAAGACATGTGGGGAGTTCTTGCTAAGATAGAAAGGTTTCTTCTTATATCCTAGACCTATTGTATTCTTTTTAGCTTAGCCACGATGATCAAGAGGTGACAAAAGACCTTTACCCTATAGTCCTAGAGGTCCTTTTCCATTATATCCCATTTTTGTGATCAATTTATCCCCTGGTCCATATGACTTAGAAGGGATACTCAGTATTTTAGCATCACATTTTTGAACAACTTGAGATTTAGGTTCATCTTTGTATAGCCATGCAAGCACAGCTTTATCCTCTGCAAACTCTTGTTTAGATATTTCTTCTCCAACAAAATTTCCTTTATATGCTTCAAGAGGTTCTTTAGACTCTAGTTTGGACTATTTCAGATTTTGTCCATAAGACTTAGGCAAGATAGGGAGAGATGTCAAAGATAAGACTGGCTCTATAGTATATTCTCCCATACCATTTTCTTTGATCTTAACCTCTTTAGCAATGTCTTCCATCTTGGATGTTGAAGCAATATCTAGCTTCTTAGCGGAAGATTTTATGTTATTAGGAACAAGTTTATCAGCGCTCTCTTTCAATATATTTCAAGTTGTATATAGATCAGTGAGGATCGTCACCTCTACTCCTTCATAAGGTAATTTCAACCATTGATGGTATGTAGAAGGAATAGCTTTCATTTCATGTATCCAGGGTCTCCCTAGAAGGATATTGTAAGCCAAAGGTAGATCAAGAACTTGACATATAGTATCTCTGATGACAGGACCTACTCTGATAGGTAGGACAATTGTTCCTTTTGAAGATCTTTCTTGCTCATCATATGCTTTTATAATTATCTTCTTTCTAGGATCAATGGCCATTTCTAAAAATCCTAATTGTGTAATCAAGCTGAAAGAACAAATGTTTAGACCTGTGCCCCCATCTATCAACACACGTTTGACATGATGGTTTTGGATCAAGACTTCAATATGCAAGGGTTGGTTATGCGGATGACTCAAGGAGTTATCATCTTCCTCTGAAAAGGAAATAGACTATGCAGACATAAGATGACCAACCATAGTCTGGAATCTATCTAAATAAAGGTCATCAATGACATTGGATCCGAGAAGAGCTTTGTCTAGAATGTTTCTATGAGCTGGAGATATCCGAAGCAACTCAAACATGGAGATTTTTGCATTTGTGTGTTGGAATTGTTGGACAATACTGTATGAAGTAGGCCTTGTATCTTTAGGATTTGAAGATTTAGATGTAGCCTTCTATTTAGAAGCAGATGAAAGATTGAAAGGCACCTTAGGGACATGGGATGAATCTGGTATTTGTCCTTGTAGGTGTGCCTGAGCTTGTGATCAAGTAACTGTGTTAGCTGATTGATTTTCTCTATCTTTTTTGACAATTGTGATGACATTGCAATGCTCAAATAGACATAGTTCAACCATATTGATGACAGCATTGTTCCTAGAGTATGCATAATTGACTTTAGCACCCATGTTAGGCCGAGAAGAAGAATCTTCTTTACCATGTTTAGGAAATGGTTCTGTGAATGTTGTATGTGTGTGAACTGAAAATGATCACACTACTATGAATCCTTGCATCCCAGAATACTCAATAATGAGCTCTCTAATATCAATCCATAGCTCTCTATTTGTGGAGTGCATGGCTTTCTATGAGGCCCTCAGATTGAACCCATGCAAGTACACCATAGAACGAGAGATTCAAGGAGGAGAAGCAAGAATGCTAATCTCCATTGAATCGAGTTCTTGCATGCAAATGAAACTAATCTATATGATTGCAAATGCAAGAAAATAAACTAATTTATTGAAATGAAGATTAAACTATATGATTGCAAGAAATAAACTATTTTATTGAAATTAATCTATATGCAATACAAGAAATAAACTACTTCACTAATTAATCTATATGAAAATTAAACTAAATGTGCAATCTAAAATGATGATTTCTAAAGCTCTAATGTTGTCAAGAAAATCTTCAGCATAATGATAATATGGAAATTCTAAATTTTTTATTGAGAAGGAGAGGGCTCCTTATATAAGAAACTGATGAAAAGAATGCATCTCCAAGATCAATGTGAGATTAATGCAAAAGGAGGAAAGAAATCTCATTTTTAGAAAGTGTGGAGAGAAAAGGAAATCTTTTTATTTTATTTATTTTTATTTCATTTATTTCTTTTTTTTCATCACAAAAGATCTTTTGAGAGGATTTTATTTATTTTAAAAGAATAATTCTCTTTTAATTAAATAAAATAAGGTTATTTAATTAAAAGATGATTATTAATTAAATTAAATTAAATCATTTAATTAAAAAGGGTTTAAATTAAATAAATTTATTTTACTTAAGAGATATTACTTTCAATTAAATAAAGTTATTTTATTTATTTAAAAGGGATTATTTCTTTTAATTAAATAAAATTATTGATGACATGATTAAACCTTGGGAGATTATTGAAATGATTGAAATAGTTATGATTTGATCAAGGAAATTGATTTGAATATATTGTAAAGCATTGATTCAGAAAATTGATATTTGACAAATTGAACAAATGGGGCCCAAAGTCTAGGCGACCATTTTAGGGTGCATACATTTTCCCCTCTTTGACTAATGTGAGGTCGACTCAAAATCACATGCAGTCAAAGAATGGAATTGAAGTGTGAGATCGATTTGGGATCACAAAACAACCCAAATGTGTGTTTGACGGATGGGAACACATCAGGACATAGATAAGCAGACTGAAAAAGACAAGGCCAACACCTGTGAATAGGTAATTGTCAAGTCTCAAATAAGAGATAAGAATCTCAAGCAAGGTTGCCCCAAGAGAAGCAATTGATAAATTTGATAAAGCTGAATCAAGCATTGAAGTTTGGTAGGTACTGCCCCCTCATGATCGAAATTGAAATGAGATAGAGGAGAAATGGTAAATTGATAAATTTGATCAAATCGAACTAAAGATAAGGTTCTTGATGTAAGATGAAAGATATAAGAATCACAAAACTAAGGTAGCTTACCAAGAAAGATTATGCCCCAAGGTTGAATTAGAAGAAAAGAAGTGGGGTGAAAGCGAATGGAAGATAGAAGTTTGGAAGAAATGGAAAGAAATGGAGAGAAGAACGAGAATTTGCCTCCAGAAAGAAGATGCCCCAAAATCAATCAACTGTTTAAGATAGGGAATTTCAATTGAGATCACAAAAGAAGATAAGAAAATGAAGATCAAAACGTGACTATAGTTGACTAAAACTCCACAAGAAAGATGAAGGAAACCCTCTCAAACTCATAATGCAGCCTAAAAGTGCAAATTTAACATGAAGTCTAAATAATGCAAGCTACATAGAAATGCAAAGGTGTACTTGCAATAGGGTAACATGATTTTTGTGTTCATCATTCATTAGAGAATGTAAGAGAACTTATTTTCATCATAGGGCCATTATTACTGGACATTGGACGATCACACAATCATCACTAGTCAAAAATGCAACTATGAAGATATGAATGTGATTTATATCAAATTGGAATGTGGAAAGATTCTAACATGAGCATCAAAGACATAAAGTTCAAGATGACTGCAATGTTAGCTTACCCAATTTAATGTAGCAAAACCACGCTCGCGTCAAGGCATAAATTCCAGGATGACCATGAGAATAGTTGTGCAAAAATAGTCAAGGATGATGCCTTAAATCTCCTAAGTGTGTCAAAGAGACAACAAGAGACACTGAAGAGATTCAAGACAACACCCACAAGAAGAAAGCAAATAAAAACATGCCCCATGCCCCAAGTCTTCTAGCGATGCATCATGGAGAGACTTATTAGACAAGGACATTCAACGAAAATCAATAATATTCAGCACACAAAAAAAATCATGACATATCTCAAGCATTAAGTGTTGCATTTAAAAACTTTAAGTGTGTAAACTGATACTGAGTTCTGAGGGTAAGGATCAAATGCTTGCAAGCAGGTAAGATCACATGACCAAATTGGATAAGACCAAACTAATAAGTGTTGAAAAACAGTCGATGTCAAGGGTTGTGTTGAAAAACACAGTTGGGTTGGTGTTGAAAAACACTGTTTGCGAGGTGTCCTAAAGACAAGCATATCCAAGAGACCAAAGCTAACATAGTGATGCCACCTAGACAAAGACAAAGACCAATTCCAAACCAAGGCAACAAGGACAAGGCATGATGGAGAAAGGCTAAGTGTCGAGGATGCATGCTAAGAAATAGGGGTGCAAAGACCTCAAGTAGCGCCCGTTTCCAAGTTTTCACCACTAGAAGAATTTTTTCAGGAATTTTTATCATTTTTTTGTATTTTTGCTACCAAGGCACCTATTTCCAAGTTTTCACCAAGGCACTTTTTCTATTTTTTTTAAATTTTTTGAATTTTTGATTTTTTTTGTATTTTTTCAACATCATATATGAAGTTTTTTTGGTATTTTTTCAGGATCAATAAATATGTACAAAGGATGCCCCCACACAGAATGGGAGTCAAACTCCCAAGCAAGATCACATCGTGTAGTCCCAAAGTCTAGCAAGGTGGAGGACAAGAGGGAGTAGCAAGATGATGGAAGAGATGAAAGACTAGGGAATGAAGAAGAATGGAGGGAAGAAATCCTCAAGGACAAACTCCTCAAGAGTACCCAAACTAGGGAAAAATTGTCATGTAAAGCACATTTGGACAAGCAATGAAAGGTCAGCATAAGATAAGTCACAGAAGTGGAATGCAAAAGAAGGAAAGGATGCAGTCCAAAGGAGTAGACAGGTCAAGAGGCTTCATAGTATCGTGTTTTACTCTTTTTTATTAGATCAAGACCAAAGGGGAAAAGGATAGCAAAAGGCTAGAATGAATGGAGGAAAATAGATATGAAGGTTAAACATGAATGGAAGGAAAGCAAGATTATCATAAGATAGCTCACAAGATAGCCAAATATTCGTGTATAGGTCAACCTTGTCAAGATCAAAGAGAGAAGACGGAATGGATGAAATATGTAGAAGAACTATGCATGATGCCTGATTGCCAGGTTTTCATCATGGTACTTATCAAAGGCACCACAAGAGAGTGGTTTTCACCATAGGACAAATTTATTTCTCTTTACTTTTGCTACCAAGGCGCATGTTTCCAAGTTTTCACCATGGCACATTTTCAATTTTTTTTTTTCTCTTTTTTTTTTTCATTTCTTTTTTTTCTTTTTTTTTCTTTTTTTTTGAATTTTTTTTTTTTTGGAAGAAAGAAGCTTTTTAGATAATTCTCCTTGAAAGGATAAACCATGATATGTCAAGGATTCAAATGATATACTCAAAGATGCTACTAGGGAAAGGAATATAGAAGCAAAAAATGGAGTATAGGGTTTTATGTAAAGCAAGTAAGGTTGGAAGATAGGAGGAATAGGCAAATGAGGAAAAAGGATATAAGGTAGAAAGATAATGAACGGAAGGATCATGAAAGGGTAGATGGAAAGGAAGGCAAGATCAACATCAACACACACTTTGAAGGGTGATGAGAGGATGGAGGAAATGTAAATGAAGGAATACGTGAAGGAATATGGTGAATGGATAGCAGAGGTTGTGGTTTAGGCGCATGGAATGAAAGAATGTTTTTGGAAGAAGATGAAGTGGAAGTCTTTGGAAGCTTGAATGTCAACTTCACTTGTTGTTCAACACCAGACTCTTTCAAGAGAGACTTTAGAATCCATATAGTCATAGACTTTTTATTTCTTTTTGATGATCTAGAGAGAATATCTTCAATGATGGATTTTGGAACCCATACTTGTCTTGTAGTTTTCTTCTTAGATATCTCTTTTGACTTTATGCTTCCATATCTATTAGAGGAGACATGGTGATCTTCTTTTTTTTATGGATTCTTTTATAGCTTCTTTTTCTTGTATTGAACATTCAAGCTACTTCCAAAAGACTTGGGACTTGTGGAAGAAGAAGGGGGATATGACTGGTTTAGATGGGTGGGTGGATGAAAAGGATTCAAGGGTATGCATCTATGTTGATCTTGAGGAAAGATAGGAGATGGAGGTATGTAAGGACCCAAGATGGATGGTGAATTAGGAGAGTTAGGAGGGGAAAGTGAAGGGACATAAGCGCCCAAGATGGAAGGAAGATGTGAAGCCCTTAGTATTGGTGGTGGAGGTCCAAGGATGGATGTGGAAGATGCAAAAGGATAATCAACCAATTCATCAGCATTTGTATGACAGACAAGGACATCAACATCTTTAGAGTGAGCATTAGGATTTTCAATAGTATCATGAACATCTTGAATAGGAGAAACTTCTTCGATAGGATTGTTAAAAGCTTGCAAAGACTTAGAAAGAGTAGAAAGTAGAAGTGAACATGGAGTGGTAGAACAAGAAGATGGAATACTTTGATCTTGACAAGGATCTTTGGACAACACAAGCGCATCATTTTTTTCTTGATTTTCAATAGGCTTAATATTGGAAGTAACAACACTATTTTCAATAACCTTAATGGAAGTAAGGTCATCTTGATTATCAATAAGCACGATGGCGTGAGTAGTAGCTTGACCTTGCTTAGGAAAGACTTAAGACATGGTGGAATAAAGTGTAAAGGATCAAAAGAACCATGAAATGGATAAGAGACATCATGAGAAGGATTGGGTGACATGGAGGGTTCTTGATCTTGATATTTCTTTATCATTTTTAGAGTCCTCTTGACATGGAGCCACTTCTAAGGACAAGGAAGCATGTTGGAATTGCATGGAAGATTTTGGAATAGATGGTGAAGGACTAGCTGATGTAGGAATTATAGTGCATAAAGGCTTAAGCTTGCTAGGTGTAGCATTATTGGAAGTATTTTCAGCCAAGTGAAGGTTAGCTTGAGTTTCTTTAAGAGATATCCCTTGAGGATAACTATAGGGAACTGCATGAAAAGAATTAGGATCTTTGTTGGATGAAGGATTTGTGGAAGGTTTGAAAGACTCAAAAACTTTAGGAAATGTATGGGTATTGGAGGAATTAGGGGATGGAAGGGAACCATCAAAAGACAAAGCTCCATCATTAACATAATCTTGCTTGAGAGTGTCATCTTTATTTTCAGCATGAGAATTCTTAGAGGAGAGATGCTCATAGTATCTATGTTTATAATCAACACAGAAAAATTTCTCTTCCTCAATAGTAGCAGATGTATCATATTGGTCACAACAAATATCATAATCCCTTTCAAAATCAGAATCATATGGATCACCATCACAATCTATCCAATAGGATGACCCTTTAGTAAGCTTGAGCACACGACGAGGAGGACTCTTAGGAATAGAGGTTTAATAGGTATGACTATATGGTTCATCATCATAGCCATCATAATAGTCATAATAGTCATCGTAGTCATCAAAGGTGGGTGTGTCACTCTTTGTGGGAGAGGTATCACAAGGATTACTATATTTCTCATAGTGAGGAGTAAGACTCTTGGGAGAAGTAGAAGATGAATGAGATCGTGAAGAAGAAGAAAGTGAAGATTTAGTGGAGAAAGAAGACTTGGATAATGAGTAATGTGAATGATGTCTAGAAGAATCATGGTGAGACTTGGAAGATGAAGAAGAATGAGAAGACTTAGATGATGAAGAATGCTTGGAAGAAGAAGATCGTGAGAGGATCATGAGCATGATTCTACCAAAGGCAGTGATTCACTTGCTTTCTTTCGCATTTTTGTCATAAATTTATCATCAATAAGAGTTTTGGAGGAATGATATTTTTCAAATTGAGCAAGGAGATCAAGATCATCCATTTTCAAGAGAGGTTCTATAGCAAGATAGTTGAAACTCATGATTCTAGAAGAGGAGGAATCAAGCATGGAAGAAATGAATAGAAGAGATGAAATAGAAGAAGGTAGACTAGATAATAAGAGGAAAAGAATCAAAAAGACATGAAGAATTTAGGAAGAATCATGAAGAAAGAAGAGAAAGGATGAAAATGGAAGACTAAGAAGACATGGAAGAAGCGGAGAAAGAAGACCAAGAGTCATTTTGTGCAATTTGATACCATTTGAGTTCATTTGGATGTTGAGCAACATGTCATGGCACCTAAGATCCAACCTGGACTGACTAAGGAAGACTGGGAATGGCAAGAATCAGCTTTGGATTGCAAGACAACAAGTTTGACAACTCAGGAACTTAGTTTGTGTTTGTTTTAAAAGATCAAGTATATCAATAGATTGATCAAGCACATAAGATAGCAATCAAGGAGTTCAAGCAATCAATTGTCTTCAAACAATGAGCAAGGGGCAAAGCAACCTTGCACATGAACAAAAATAGTGACTTAGTATGCTACTCTTTAAAGATTCTACTTGTGTATGTTCTTGAAAATGTTTTAGCAGGCACTTAGAACACAACAACATCCTATCAAGCTGTCTACAGGGATATACATGGCTTTTCTAAAAGAAGTCCTTGATATACACAAGGTATGTGAGGCACAAATCCATAGATGAGAAACATCCAAAATCACACAGCCGGGGGGAGACGGTAACCCAAATCTCCTCCTTCACTTCTCAAAGGTATAAAGTTCTTTGAGGCTTAGCCAAGAGTAAAATCTAACTCATTCTCAAGAGAGGTGTCTTTGGATTCACCTCCCAATATTTATACTCCACCAGAACACGGGAGTTAAGGTCATCCCTTGAGGTGATGAAATCCCCAAGCAGGCCTTCTAAAAATAAAAAAGTAAGTAATTCACTATAAAAAGTATTGGAAAGCACTAAAGGTGGAACACTTAACTCTTCAATTAAATGTGAGGTGATTCCACAAAGTGGTTCATTTAACTCATCACACAAACTCAAAGTGAGTCCACACCTTAGAACACTAATGAGATTAAGAAAGCGCAAAATGAGAAAAACTTTGTGGAACACTTAACGCTCTTTTCAAGTAGACCCCTCCCCTATGTATGAATGTTGACCTTTCATCCAAAGGGTGTTAATGAGGGGCAATTAGAAATAAGAAAGTCCAACAACCCAATTTAGCTAACAAGATCAATCAAAAGTACTCTTAAGATTGCTTATCAATACTACTCATAAGTGCAAGAGGGTTTGAATCATGGAGTATTTAACTTTCCAAGTAAACATAAAGCGAGTCCACAAAGTGGTGCATTTAACTCTTCATGTAAACTAGGAATGAATCCATAACCTAGATTACTCAATGAGATTTTTTGATATTAGAACCAAGAATTACTTAATGTTTAAACCCAAGCATTCACTTAAACACAAACTTGTATGATGGTAAATCTATGTTCATTCATTTCCCATTAAGAGAATTAATTGAAATATGTTCTATGAAAGCATGTAACACTCAAGCCAAACACATGAGAGGTTCACTTTTAATCCCAAAGTCCAAATGTTGTAGAGATATAACAAAATACCTCAAGTCCAACGCAACGCGCTTAGTAGATTTTACTCTTTTTTTTTTTGTTTCAAGCATTTTCCATGAAAGCAAACCATGAACCTTAAAATGAACAAGACAAGAAAATAAGAAAACAAGATATGCAATGTATATCCAACTTATACAAACCCTAAGATGGTTACATATGAAAATCAATTGTTAGGAGTTTGATTTAACATATGTAACATTGTTGTCTTCAAGACAGTCTTTAAAGATTGATTTATTTGACCTATAAAATCACAATATTAAAATTTATGGAAAGAATAAAGTTTTTAGCCAACATCAAGAACTACCATTTCCCAAAAATTACAAGGTCTTATGATTCCATTTGGTTCCTCAACCAATAACCTTTTCAGACTGTAATTTTTCTGTCATAAATCAGATTTAAAACACCAAACCCTCCCTAGGGAATCACATATCTTTCTCAAAAATAATCTAAATGAAACGAAAATAATTTTATAGTAACTATTAATGAATCTCATTTCCAAATATGTAAGTCATTTATTTTTCTCATTCATAAATCATTTTCTAAGAGCAAATCATTGCCTACAACTCCAATGCAGATTGTTAAAAACCATTTTTCACTCAAATGCCCATAACTTTCACAAATCAGCATAAAAATGACTCAAAACAAAAGGAAATGAAATATAATTCATGTATCTTTCCAATGAATATTATTATAAGTCATGATTCTTCACAATTTATCTGTACCAGACGTTTCAATCTAACTATATTTAGAGAATCTCAAATCTGCAAATACCCACTTTCACCAAAATGATCATAACTTATTCATTTCTTTATAAAAATGAACCAAACCAAAATCATGAGAAAGAAAATTCATCATTATATCCATCCATTACTATATTATAGAGTTTCCAGGCTTTACATGGCCGTACAAGGCCTGGAACCAACACTAAAACTAAAAAACCAATCAAGAATGAGACCAGAAAATTGATTTTTTTTGCCCCACGGTGGGTGCCAAAATGTGTGAACTGAAAATGATCACACTACTATGAATCCTTGCATCCCAAAATACTCAATAATGAGCTCTCAGATATCGATCCACAGCTCTCTATCTGTGGAGTGCATGGCTTTCTATGAGGCCCTCAAATTAAACCCATGCAAGTACACCACAGAACGAGAGATTCAAGGAGGAGAAGCAAGAATGCTAATCTCCATTGAATCGAGTTCTTGCATGCAAATGAAACTAATCTATATGATTGCAAATGCAAGAAAATAAACTAATTTATTGAAATGAAGATTAAACTATATGATTGCAAGAAATAAACTATTTTATTGAAATTAATCTATATGCAATACAAGAAATAAACTACTTCACTAATTAATCTATATGAAAATTAAACTAAATGTGCAATCTAAAATGATGATTTCTAAAGCTCTAATGTTGTCAAGAAAATCTTCAGCATAATGATAATATGGAAATTCTAAATTTTTAATTGAGAAAGAGAGGGCTCCTTATATAAGAAACTGATGAAAAGAATGCATCTCCAAGATCAATGTGAGATTAATGCAAAAGGAGGAAAGAAATCTCATTTTTAGAAAGTGTGGAGAGAAAAGGAAATCTTTTTATTTTATTTATTTTTATTTCACTTATTTCCTTTTTTTCATCACAAAAGATCTTTTGAGAGGATTTTATTTATTTTAAAAGAATAATTCTCTTTTAATTAAATAAAATAAGGTTATTTAATTAAAAGATGAATATTAATTAAATTAAATTAAATCATTTAATTAAAAAAGGTTTTAATTAAATAAATTTATTTTACTTAAGAGATATTACTTTCAATTAAATAAAGTTATTTTATTTATTTAAAAGGGATTATTTCTTTTAATTAAATAAAATTATTGATGACATGATTAAACCTTAGGAGATTATTGAAATGATTGAAATAGTTATGATTTGATCAAGGAAATTGATTTGAATATATTGTAAAGCATTGATTTAGAAAATTGATATTTGACAAATTGAACAAATGGGTCCCAAAGTCTAGGCGACCATTTTAGGGTGCATACAGTATGATCATTAGTGCTCTTATGATTGTCAATTGTGATATCTCCATTATCAATTTTGTCTTGTATGATGTGCTTCAAGAGAACATAGTTATTAGTCTTGTGACCTTTATTGCAATGGAATTCACAAAAAATGTTCTCTCCACCATTTTGGTTTAGGTTCAAGATCAAAGACTTTCATCTCAGGAAAGTAGATGATTTTGTTTTCCAATAGAGTTTTCATGGCAGATTCCAAGGATTCTCCAAGAGGAGTGAATTTGCGATTAGGATCTGTAGCCCAAGGTTTGTAATCGGATGACTTTTTGTTGGACTCTGTTGCTTTAGCTTCGGAAGCTTTGATGGCTTGTGTACCAACAGTGAGATTGAAAGCGAGTGCCTTAGATGGGGCACGGATATTATCAATAATGTCATATGTGACAACACCCTTATTCTTGTTCCAGTTTTTATTCTTGTCTTTAGAACTAGATCCAGATTCATACTTGTCCTTTTGAAGTGTAATGTCCCCTTTTTTCACAAGTACTTTCTAAATTTTGATCATATTATCTACCATCTTATCAAAAGATGTATGATTTTGCATTTGCAAAGGGTAGTTGATTTCTAGAACAAGATTTTTGGTGAAGATTTTCAGCTTCTCAGTTTCAGGAATGGGTCTAGCATATAGAGAAAATTTCTTCCTCTATCTCTTGAGAAATGTTAGGAATGGTTTACCTAGATATTGTTTCAGATTGCAGATGTCAATCATGGTGACTAGATGTTGAATATTGTAGGACTATTTTTGATAGAATAGTTTGATTAACTCAAAAAAATTTATAGTAGGAGGCATTATAGAGAACCAATGAATGGCTGACCCTCCCAAAGATCAAGGGAAAAGATGCATTAAATAGGTTGGTTCATGCATAAACTCCATAGATTGAGTATAAAATTCTCTGACATGATCTTGAGGGTTAGAGTTTCCATCATACTTATCATATTTAGGCATCTCCACTCTTTTAGGGAATGGCAGCATGCACAAGTCTTTATCAAATGGAAAAGGGCATAGAGCTTCCATGGAGAACTCCTTAGGTTCCTTTTCTTTTTCAAGTTTGTTAAGTTTGACTTGCATGGCATGCATCTGTTTCATCATAGCCATGATAGGAGTTTCTTTCTCATGTGTAATGATATCTTCCACATTAAATTTTGAAGGAAGTTTAGCTCCTTGATGAGTTAACTCTAGAAAGTATGCTTCTCTATCTTCTTTCGAGAAATGCTTCATCATCCTTTTGAAGTTATCATCATTTTGATATTGGGCAATTTCAGAAGGTGTAGGTTCTTGATCCATACCGTGTTGAGATTGATGTCCTTGAGACCCATGATGTGTTCCTCCATGAGACATGTTAGGATTTTTAGGACTCCTTGGATTAGATAGAGGTGGAGTTTGTTGATTACCTCCGTGAGTTGATGGAGGGTGCATGTAACCAGTTTTCAATCAAAAATTGCCAAGACCATCATCTTCATAAAGACTAGAATTGTAGAGTTTCTCAAGAGTTGGAGCTTGGAGAGTATTCAAAGGTACGGTATGGGATACTTCTCCAAATTTCTTGTGTGGAAAAGCTCTAGTTTCCACCATTAACCTTGGATGAGGCAAAAGAATAAGATGAAGACAACTAAAGAATGAACTGATTCAAGAAGATCAAATGACGTAACCTTGTCAATATTGAGCTAATTAAAGATTAGATTAGATGTAAATGAAGGATATTGTGCCACAGTAGTGTGTGTAGAGACCCAACAAATGGGGGGCATGAGTTCACAACACTTAGTCATTTAGCAAGAAGACTGAATTTGAAGATAATGTTGATAAGGTTTTGACACAAGATGAAAAAGACTCAAATCGATAAATTAGAAGGAAAAATCAGACTCAAAGGATTACATGAGGAAAATGAATGAATTTTTTATAGTTCCTACTCTATTCCTGACACAGTGATTTGTTCAACAGATTCTGGAAATAGGCTGTAAAAATTGGGTCTCTGATAATTTTGGTAATTTTCTGGTAATAAAATTTCTCAAATGACTTTCTGCAGGATCGTACGACAGTGGGTATACTATGAAATGATAGTTGACAAACTCGTACGATAGTTGCAAAGCTTGCACGACAATTGATAGTAGGATTTTGACTTTTTGTTTTTGACTGGTGGAAAAACTCATACAACACTATACAAGCTATCATACGATAATACAGGGGTTCTAAAATGATAATGGCCAAAACTCGTATGACTTTCTGACCTTGTGGGATGACTTTTGACTCCAGAAAGGAATTTTACTTCAAATTTTGCAAATTTTTAGTTTTCAGTTTCAGATTGTTCACAAATTTCTCTATCCAGGTTTGAAGATTATTCTGGGATCGTTCATTTTCAGTAACCAAATAGATAAACAAGCACACAAAATAGCAAGCAAGTGATTTGAAGCATGTCTAAAAACAATTAATAGGGGACAAAGCAACCCTACGCATGAACAATCAAGTGACTGAATGTGCTAATCTCTAGGAGTGCTAATTGTGTATGTTTGAAGAAGTTTTTCAATAACACAGATATTCCTAGAAAAATGAAAATTTGGCCTCACTAGGGTTTGTAGTAATGGTCTGACTCTGCAACTTTTATGATCTCAAGAGGGTGAACTCCAATCTAGGTGCACTAGGGTTTTGACATAGTCTAAGAATTTAATCAATCAAGAGCTGTTAAGGAGATCTAACAGCCCAACAAGAGACCACACCTATGAAGATTTCCTCCACAAGGACATTTATATAGTGACTGCTACTACCATGGTGAAAATGGCTATTGCCGCTTGAGGTTCCATCCACGTGGTTTACCCAATTAAGAGAATGTCCACTATGGTTAACCCTCTCTAAAGGTGACTCACAAAAGATACCACATGGAGATTGGTTCCAGATTCAAGGATCTGAGTTTCTGATACTACCTAAAAAGGGAGTAGAGCATAGTCCTCTAGCCTTTTCACTTTTAACCAAAACAAAGCAGACAGATTAATCTGACACACTAAGACCAAGATTATCTCACAAAGATCTATGACGTCAACCACTTATGATCTATCAACCTTTCCAGAGAGAGAATGTATCAATCAAAAGTTGAAGACACATGAATCTAGTAGAACGTGAGACTCTCTCAATAACCTCCCTACCTACAAGGGGATCCTTCGTCAAGAAGAGCTTCGCATGCATGAACAAGTGGAAGAAGCCCACTCTCTCAAGATCATCCACAAATAGTGTTCATAGGGCCTATTTACTATGTGTAACAGATATGCAGAAAGCAAATCTATGTTCATTTTATAGCCCCAAAATGAAGTCTGTGATATGAAAGCAAGAAAAGTCACACAAGCTTGACACGTGAGAGTTTTTTTTAATCCAAATTGAAATGTTATTAGCTAGAGAAGAATACCTGAATTCCTCGCAATGCGCTTGGTAGATTTTTACCTATTTTAGCAATTTAGTTGCACTTTTTTCAATCAGATTTAGCAAATATCAGTCAAAAATAGAAGATTTCAATTGTTAGGGTTATCTGTTAGTCCAAATCTAAAAATTAAATCTAAAAAATTGCCAAAACTTTTGAAATGACAATTGAATTCTGGAGTAAAAACTCGTACAATAATGGGTTACCTCCCAGACAACAATCTAGAAACTCGTACGATAATGGGTGTCTTCTCATACGATAATCAAGCCTCCAAATGATAGTGTGTACTTTCTGATATGAGCCTCGATAAGATCACCTGTCGTACGAAAGTGGGTAACTCCTGATACAACTTTCTAACAAAAGTCATATGAAAAATGTATGGACAGAAAATAAAAGATCACAGTTTCAACCAGAAAATGACAAGAAATTGATAGAAATTGAATGGAAACCTGTTTCAGGGCCCCACGGTGGGTGCCAAAAATGTGTGTGTAAATTTTGTACCTAGCTATAGACACAACACTTCAATAAAACATTAGAGGTTAGCCAAAAACCAAAATCGTGCAATGAGATTGAAACTATTCTAACTAGGTGATTTACTACCTTCTAGTAGATGTGAGTATGATACTCTCAGATCAGACTGAGATCAGTGACAATGCAACACCTAAACAAAGGATTTGAATGCAAAAATATGAAAAACTATGAATGCAGATTAAGCTATATTTTTGGATTTTCTATGCAATAATATGAAATCTGTATGAATCTAAACTAGAATGTATGAAATGAATGCATTTTTAATCTAAGAAATGCTATGAATGAATATAAAATCTATGAATATGAAACTATGCAAAGCTAATGATCAACTATGAAAGATCTCACAAATTGCCTGTCACAAATGCTCAATCCTTTAATCGCCAATTCACTAGAGTAATTGTGCAAATTCGAGTGTTGATAAAAATGAAGAGCTAAGCCTTATTTTTATAGAAATCCAGGCCTTTGAGGATGCTAGAGAAAAGTTATAAATCACTCTTGATAAACTCAAGTTGATTTTTGAGTTATCAGGAAATTAAGAATAATTAACTCACAAAAATCATGCAAAAGCATAGTTTTACTCGAAATAGAGTTTTAGATAAAATTTCAACTCATCATCAGATGTTGAGTTTTAATTTTAAAATTGATTGTTAATTTCTAGTTGCCTGCTTTTCTGATTGTGCATGATTTAATTATAAATTAATTAAAAATAAAGTGATTTATTCTCAACTTAACTGATTTTAAAATAAAACAATTGATTTATGGGTTAATCAATTATTAAATCAAACTTTATTCAAAAACTATATTATTAAATATTGACAACTAACTTTAATTAATTAAATAGGTATTTAATCAAATTAGTCATAAGATTTTTGATTTATTGTCAAAATTAAATAATACAACTTAAGAATAATTTAATTAAATTTAATTAAATAATTAAGTGGTAGTATTAAATCTGATTAATTAAATATTCAGAATATTCAATTAATCAAACTTTAGGATAAATAATATTTATCACCAAATAATCATTAAATTAAAGATAATTAGGATAATTAGGAATATTTCTAGGAATATTCCCTGATGCAAAATTTAGGATAAAATCAATTAAATTTGATAATGTTCAGATGTGTCGTAGGTTAGGACTTTGATGTCGATTTCATTCAAATTTGAAGATGTAAGAGGTTAATGAACCTATAGCCCATATTTGGGGTATTACAAGAAGGTATGTAACTTACTCATAGATTCTGGTTGAACTGAAAATCTAGTATCTAGTGAAATAGTTCAAAATTTAAAACTTCCTAAGAAGCCACACCCTTTTCCCTATCATGTTTCTTGGTTAACAAAGGGCTAACAAACTCTAGTAACAGAACAAGCATGGATAGATTTTTCAATTGCAGACTTTAAAGATAAAGTTCTTTGTGATCTTGTTGAAATGGATGCTTCACACATCCTTCTAGGTAGGCCTTGGAAATTTTAAGTAGATGCCATACACCATTGTAGGAAGAACGCCTACTCCATCACCAAGGATGGGAAAACTTTTACCATGAAGCCCCTACCTGATAACAAATCTGAAAAAGAACCTACTATCATCATCATGGGTGAGAAAGAGATGTTAAAAACATTAAAGGAACCTAATACTGAAGCTTTTGTTCTAGTCTCTAAACCCAAGGATAACATAAGGTCTGATCAAAATGATCCTATACCAAAGGAAGCTAAGGAACTACTTGAAAAATATAGAGATGTCACTGCTAGTGACCTACCCACAAACCTCCCTCCCTTAAGGGATATCAGTCACCAAATTGACTTGATACCTGGTTCATCCCTACCTAACAAGGCCCCATACAAGATGACACCACTATAGCATGCAGAGATTGAAAAATAGGTCAATGAACTATTGGAAAGAGGACTTATTCAAAAAAGTCTCAATCCATGTGTTGTGCCATCAGTCTTGGCACCCAAAAAGGATGGAAAATGGAGGTTTTATACTAACAATAGAGCCCTAAACAAGATCACTATAAGATATAGATTCCCCATGCCCAGAATTGAGGATTTATTAGATCAACTAGGAGGTGCTTGCTACTTCACCAAGATAGACTTAAAGTTTGGATACCATGAGATCAGGATCAAACCAAGAGATGAATGGAAGACAGCATTCAAGAATACTGAAGGTTTTTTTGAATGGTTAGTAATGCCTTTTGGGTTAAGCAATGTCCCTCATACTTTTATGAGGCTTATGAATGAGATATTCATTGATTTTATTGGAAAGTTTTTTGTTATTTACCTTGATGACATACTAATATTCAGTCATAGCAAGGAGGATCATCTTGATCATGTGGAATAGGTACTAAGGAGACTTCATCAGCACAAGTTGGTGATCAACTTGGAAAAGTGCATGTTTTTGAAGAAGGAACTTGTGTTCCTAGGATTTGTGATCTCACAAGGTACCCTCAAGATGTACCATGAGAAGGTAGAAGAAATCATCAATTGGCCTCCACCAAAGAACCAAGGTGATGTAAGAAGCTTCCATAAACTTGCCACCTTCTATAGGAAGTTTATCAAAAACTTCAGTCATGTGTGTGCACCAATGCTTGACACCATTAAAGGAGGAAGAAAGAATAAGTTTTCTTGGACAAAGGAAGCAAATGATGCATTTCAATACTTGAAAAATAGAGTTTCCCAATACCCTATCTTGGTTCTACCTGATTTCAACAAGGTCTTCACTATGGAGATAGATGCAAGTAACTTAGCCATAGGTGCAGTCCTAAGTCAGGAAGGTAAGGCAGTTGCCTCTTTCTCTGAGACACTAAATGAGGCCAAAAGAAAATACTCAACCTATGACTTAGAACTCTATGCCATGGTCCAAGCCCTCAAGAAATGGAGGCACTATCTAATACCAAAATAATTTTTGGTAGACACTGACAATCATGCATTAAGTTTTCTCAATTCATAGGAAAAGCTCTCTATCAAACATCTTAAATGGGTGGAACAGGTGCAAGCATACACCTTCAACATCAAGCATAAGAAGGGTGTAGCAAACAAAGTTGTAGATGCCCTTAGCAGGAGGGTTGGTCTAGTTGAAGAAATACAACTTCAAAGTGTGGGAATTGATTCCCCCAAACATCTATACCCTAATGATCCTGATTTTGCAAAAAAAATTTCAAGTTTGCATAAAGATGGTTGGAAGAAACCATACTAATTTTTCTGAATACCTGATTCAGAATGGACTCCTATTCAAAGGAGCTCAACTATGCATTCCCAAATGTTTAATGAGGACAAATATAATAAGGGAGAAGCATTGTGGTGGCCTAGGAGGACACTTTGGCATCGACAAGACAATAGACATGGTAAGAAGGAGCTATTTTTGGCCAAAGATGAACAATGATGTCAAAAAGTTCATAGAGACTTGCACTATCTATCAACAAGCTAAAGGTGTGTCAACAAATCAAGGGTTATACCAACCCTTACCAATTCCTTCTAGACCATGGGAGTCAATCTCAATGGATTTTGTAATGGGGTTGCCTAGAACAAAACAAGGTTTCGATAGTGTTTTTGTGATAGTGGATAGCTTGAGTAAAATGGTCCATTTTGTACCATGTAAAAGTAAAAATGATGCTTCTCATATTGCACATCTTTTCTTTAAAGAGGTAGTTAGGATCAATGGTCTGCCTCAAGCAATTGTATCTGACAGATATGTGAAGTTTCAAGGCCACTTTTGGAGGACACTCTTCAATAAACTAGGAACTAATCTAACCTACAGCTCTGCCTATCACCCACAAACTAATGGGAAAACTAAGGTAGTAAATAGATCCTTAGGCAATCTCCTAAGGTGTCTAACTAAATAATATTCTCAGAGTTTGGATACACTCTTGCCCCAAGAAGAGTTTTCATTCAATGACTCCATGAACAGGTCAACAGGCAAGACCCCCTTCCAAGCAGTGTATGGCCTTCATCCCAAAGGACCATTGGACCTGGTAGAACTACCATCTAATTTCAAAATCAGTGCTCAAGGGAAAGAACTAGTAGAGCTCATCACAAATGTGTAGCATGAGGTAAATGAAGCACTACAAAGATCCACTTTGAAATACAAGGAACATGTTGATAAAAGAAGAAGGGAAATCCACTTCAAAGTTGGAGATAAGGTATGGGCATTTTTGAGGAAAGAGAGACTACCTAAGGGTAGATATTCCAACTTCACATGAATAAAGTAGGACCATGCAATATACTCAACAAAATGGATGAAAATACATATGAGATCTCTCTTCCCCCTACCTTGAAAATCTCTCCAATTCTCAATGTTGCAGACCTCACCCCCTACAAAGGTATAATAGGTTCAACAAATGAACAAGGTGAGAAGGAAGATATCAATGATGAAGAATATGTCACTAACCTCCCTCAAAGAAAACTAGTGGAGTTAGAGGAAATATTGGACACCAAGTTGCTGAAGCAAACCAGAACCAAGAAGTACATGTAGTACCTTGTCAAATGGAAAGGACTCCCCAACATAGATGCAACTTGGATGACTGAAGACCAGATCAAGCACCATGGAACTTCAGTGGAACAATTAACCTCAAGTAGGAACTTGAGTTCTAAACTCAAGGGGAGTATGGTGCAGGAGCACCCACAATAAATAATGATTCATCAAATTCCTAGGAACATTTAGATTAGGTTAGATCTTTCATTTAGGCACCTAGACCAAATTGTAAGACCTAGTTCCAGGATTGGCACAAGTATAAGCCCTTGGTCAACTATGGTAAAAGATGGTCAAAGGGCCTAAAATCTTAGGATTTTTTTTATTTTCATGATTTAATGGTTTGGATCCATGTTGGATCATTAGATTTAGGTATGGACCAATCTTGGTCACCTAGAATGCAAAAGGTGCTAAAAAGTTGTAAAAGTTGTAAAAGTGATAACCTTAAACCTTGTCCCTTCTACACTTTTGATAGGTGTAGGGCATGCACTCTACAATTTGGGTAGAGAAGGGTTTGATACCTTAACCATCATTTACTGTTTCAAGCTTCCTGCTACCCACTTTGCATCAGAGAAGAACCAAATTGAAAGGATCAGCCCATGGATGGTTTAAACTAAATTTTGATGGTATAGCTTAGGGTGATAGGGTTGTATCTAGAAGAATTATTAGAGCTCGTGATGGTGGGATGGTGTTGGCTTACAATGGGAATTTTAATGGAAACACTAATAACCAAGAAGGGATGGTTTTTCTTTAGGGTATAAGCATTGCCTTATATGTGGGAATTAGATCTCTTGAAGTTGAAGGTGATTCTCAATATATTTTTAAAGAAGTGAAAGGTTAAATTAAATCAAGTTGGTCAAAAAAAAGCATCATAGTGGATATCAAGGGACTTCTCATAGGTTCGGAGAGGTTTTTCATCTAAAAATATTATTAAGAGGGGAATGTAACTGAAGATGAAATGGAAACACTAGAGCTTGACATAGTTGATCTAAGGTGCTTGTGTAGAATTAAAAATATTCCCACTCACATTGGAAATATGGTCAAAGAGGAGGGAAAAATAAAAAATAATTCCTAGGGACCTTTCTTTGTATATGTCCTATTTGGATTGGACTCACATGAACGTTATAAAGGAGTGTAATAAAATTCTCTTAATTGTTGGTAAAAGTTGAACAAAAAGGTTGAATTGGCCAACTGATAGGGATGACACTTTATATGTTATTTTTACAAGTACTATTGCTTAGCGAACATTTATCTTTGGCCCATTTTTATTTTGGTGATTTGGTGGGTAAGCATGGTTATATTCTTATCTAGACCAAGAAAAGTCAATAAAAATAACACATGTGATAAGCACATGGTACTTGCAAATGATGTTGTCAATCAGCATAAAATCCTACCCAAAGAAAATTTAAACTGCACTATACCGCCCAAATTTTTTAAACAAAGTGAGTTGAAGGAGGATGTAATGGTTATTTTACAAGAATTTTGGTAGAGGTACAGGAATGGAGAATAATGTAATAGTAAGGTAATTTCATAGGAGGTGAGGCAAATAAAATTATCACTAATCATTTATATTGACATGTTTAAAAGAGGAAAGGACGAGTTGCTAACAAGGTAAAATTCAAAGTGTTAGTGGGTAGGAAAATAACTGATGTTGGACCTAGCTCGGTTGTTGGATCTCATTCTCCTTTCCCTATGGAGGTATATTTAAATATGTGTGAGAAAGAAAATGTTATTTTAAATATGGACCTCAGTAAGCTACATGGGCAGAAAAATGACAAATGTGGTGCAAAAAACAATTTAGAGGAATTTATATATACGATAGTGTTTTTACTAGATATTTTTCTAGTTGGAAAGAGGAATGTAGGAGGAAAGGTCTCGCCCTGAATTTTATTATACCCTAGAAGACTAAGTAAGGATTTTTAGAGGTTGTGGTAGTGAATGTTGTTGTCAAAGAAATGAAAAATATAAGATGGTCGGATGTCAAATCTAAGGGCATCAACAACAATGATTCTATTTCACATGTCTCTAATAGTCTCAAGAAGAATAATTGTCATAATATTGAAAGGGATGAGGTCTATTCTCCTTTCAATGGTTGATGTTGACACCTAAAATTTATTCTAAGTGAACAACTCTAAAGGAAGCTCAGTGAGTGTGGGACCTTCTATTGTTTCACTGAGCAACCTCTAGGATTTTAGAAGCTGGATCTTCATATTTCTTGTAGAGAGAAAAAGGAAAACCAAATTAACCTAACTAAGGTGAAAATCTTTCTGAACACATTAAAACCAAATTGCATTGTCTATTATGAGAACCAGAATATCAAGGAAACCTCTTGAGTGAGAACAAATATGAAACTGTCATAGATATTTGAAGACATTTAAGTATTAGACATAAAGTGAAAACCATACGAGACTATCACATAAAATCATAGAAGCTCATAGGATAATCTAACTACAAAAGCCAAATATGCATTTACTAAAGTTAAAATGTAACACCCGCTAGGCAACCCAAGAGGACAAGACATAAACCTCTATAAAATGCAAGTAGTAAATTTCTTTTTTTATTTTAACTAGAATAATATTCATCATTATGCTTCATATTTCTAAAAGAAGAAATAATTTTCTACTACTTGAATGTAATATTTATATAACTTAAGTCCTCACAGGTTCCCTAACGTCGCTACTAAAGCAACATCATATAAACCACTTACATGCATAAGATATTCATGGAATCATGAGCTTAAAAGATCTACGTTCATTTTAATGCATCAAGTTAAATTTCCCTAACTTATTTCTTTTATTAAACATAAGTTAATCATCCAACATCATTATTCCTTTTATCAACTCATTCCATAAATTCATATTGATTTCATCTACATCTACTATCCTTTATATCACTTTTCTCTAATAATTTAGGTAAGAGATTAATATTCATTAAGGTAGGCATTATCCTAGGTACTTCATTAATATGAACCAAATATTAACATTATAATCAAGTTACTATTTTATTGCATTGTTTCATAACCATTCATTGTTAATAATTCCAATCACTAATCTATCATTTCTCAATAATTTACTTGGATCCTTTCATCAAGAGAGAATACATTATTGTTGCGATACATCATTATATATAACTATATTTAGGATTATTTCCTTTACACATGGACAACATAAGAAGATAGTAGAAATAACATAAACACTTTCTTTTAATGCTAGTAACATGTCGAATATTACACATTCTTTTCCCTTTCTTTTACCTAGAACTACCCATTCCCTTATGCATTGCTTTGAATTGAAATTACATCAATACTAATAGACTCCTTTTAGGAGATTAAAATTACATGAATACAGATACATAAGTACATCTCAACATATTAAAATATCCAATAAGAAATCTTCAACTGCAAATCTGGAAAGGAATATGTGCTAGGATCATCCAGAGAATCACGAACAATACCTCGATATAAATATTAACCACCCAATCAAATGGAACCAATAGGCCCACTCCTTTGAGCTAAGAGATAGAACCAAAGGCCCATACAAGAGGTAACAACTAGGAAATTCCTAAGGTGGTGATAAAATTTCCTCAAAGTCACAACACAAAAGAAAAGACAAGAAGACCACAAGGACTACTAGAGGCATGATCAAATTTGGTAGAGACTCTAAGCTACAAGCTAGGTGAGTGTCATCGCATAGCCCTCACCCCATGGGTTGTCCTGGTACTAGCCACTCTTGGCCCCGGCCCCCAAGTAGGCACATGCGGAACCGAATGCCTCTCGTACAGACAAGGTCATTCAATCATACCTACGCATAGGTACCTTCTCCCACTCCCATCCTTAGTCTTTACTAGCACTAAAGGCATGGGCGAGGCACAATGAATCTTGATTAGTGTGTAATTTTCCATTCCAATAATCTCCCATTCCCAATTCATTTATTTAGGTTATCACTTGATTAGATAACTCATAGTAGGTTATCTTGGTACTAGCCACTTAGGGCCCCAGCCCCTCACTATGAGCGACTCACCTAGTGTACTTAGGTTCCCTAACATACATATAAAAATCATAAGAACATAATAGATTCATCATCAAGAATTCATATCAATTCCATAACAACATTTGATTGAGTTTAGGAAAACATATGTTGTTGTCCCTAGTCCACTTGACAACCCTAAACCCAATATGGCATTCAGAATGTTCCAAACATATAAGAAGACATCCAAGTGATATTATAAACATATTTAGAGTACACATAGATCCAATTATACAAAAAAATTCTAATAACCTCTAGTAACCATACGAAACCTTAAAACTTAATGATGTTCTTAAACTGAATTATTTCAAGCAAGGATTAAATGCAAAGAATAGTCATCATAGAACAGTCATCCATATCTTCCACAAAAATAATAATAAAGACAATCTCTTTGGTGATGATTTATATAACATAATTATGGACTCTCAATTTGATTTTTAGGAAGATCCAACAATGGCTAAGAAAGTTATGACTTCTAGTTTAAAACAGAAAATTTTGGTTAGGGTTTAGACCTGCCTTCACTAAAATGATTGTAATTTTCACAAAACATAATAAAAATTCTCCAAACCAATTGGAAATTAAAGATAAGACTTATTATAATCTCTGATATCAAATTCAAACTTTTATATAATCATATCAGCCTGTATCATATGAATACATTTGACAGAAAATTTAGAATCAAGAATGGACAAGCATAGTCTGCCAAAATGTCAAAAATAAGGCATTAATTCGACCTAAAAATAAAATCAGAGAGATACCCATTTGAGATCTGTGAATTTTACTTCTATAAAATCAATTTAGTAAAACCCTAGATGCAATTTAAATTATTATAATAATAGATCTCAAAAAATGGGTTGCTAAAAACCCTAGGAAAACACATGCCAATTCTTACAAACAAAAACTCAAAACTTTAAAATAACCATAGAAAAAAAAAGTAAAGATATAATAAATAATGATAATATATAAATAGATCCATAATCTATCAGAGACATAAAGTAACTAAAATATTCAATCCATACCTCATGTCCTACGAAGGTTGAATCGAAGAAGGAAGGAAACAAAAGAGAAGACAAATCCAAACTTGAGATGCATCCTTCAAACCCTATCCACTTTCAGAAATCTTCATGAAAGAAAGAAATAATTCCACAGAAAATAATCCCTCTCTCAACTACTGAAATTCTCACAAAAATGTCTCTCTCCCAAAAGCAAAGATAACCAAAAATTCTTAAAGACATATGCTTACAAACTCTCCCTCACATCTCCAAGTTTTCTCTCCAAAATTTCCATGAAAAGTAAGGCCATCCTCTCCTCAATGCTTCAGCCCCAAAATCCCCTCTCTTCAAATGAGAAATTAGTGCATATAAATAGATTTCCAAAGGTTGAGAGGAAAAGTAACCAACTCCCAACTAACTCTTAACTAAAGGGTATTATAAAATAACTTAATATCATACAACTATATTACTCAAATATTCAATAAAAGATGATTTGTATTCATTCATACACATATGTAATATTATCCTAACATATATGCATATGACATCATCAATTACATCAATATCTATATATATATATAACCTATCCACATTATTAATAATTAACAATTGAGAATAATATACCTCGCATTATTTAATATTTAATTATTAATAATACTATACTTTACATTAATCTCAAAATATACACCATCAACATTATCTACAATAATTAACATATAATCACATATAAATTATATATATATACATACATATATGTGTGCACCCATATATATATTTCTATACATACATACATACATACATACATACATACATATATATATATATATATATATATATATATATATATATATATATATATATATATATATATATATATATACACACACACACACACACACATGCCAAATACCAAATACTATAATCTATAAGATTATGAAGTAATAGATCACAATATTATTACCTATTTATAATTATTATAGGATATAACACTGAGTTAGAATAAAATCACATGCCTCAAAATAAATCTAATCATCCAAAGAGGCCATAAAAATCAACTATGAAACATATTGAGAAAACCATAAGATCAAACAAGGTCAACCAAAGTCAACAAGGAAAGTCAAGCCAAACTCCTGAAACACAACATAGAAAGATTAACTAAGAATCATACCAAGAAGGAGAAATAAATAAAATGAGTAAAAAAATCATACAACCAAATGAATTCAAGTGGCCACAAGGCAGTAAATACAACAATGCCCAACCGGGTGCGCTAGATCTGGGTTTTTCACCCAAAGGTTGACTGACAAAGAAGGAACCCTAATATTCCCAAATTGGAATAATGACAAAGGAAGACTCATGGAGGGGCCTTAGTACTATCTCTATAACAACAACCATCAAGGATTTGAGGGCATGCTCAGACCTGTGAAGCCAGGTGAAGTCGATGCCCGGTACCTGCAAGCCTGCATCACAAAGAAGAAATACATATGCACGGATATACATATAAAAGAAAACATTGCAAAGAAATGGCTGGGATCAATACATCATGTGGACCTCAGCTATGTGAGTAACTACGACTTCATCCTGGATCATGAAAACACATCATGTATATATATACACTCAAAGCATGTAGCATCATCATAACGAAGGTTAGAATCTCAAGCATTGTGTTAGTCTCTTATCAATACTAATAATAAATCAACATAATCAAATCATCAAGTGAGATACAAGATTAATCCAAAGTAACCTTAATAGAAGAAAATATAAATAACCACTTATATATATCTATCAAGTACATATCATATAACATCCTAATTATATTCATAAAGGTTTTGAAGGTACTCAATACATACACGGAGATAAATACATACAAAAATGATACCTTTAGACAGTATGTCTGATATTAGAATCCCTGAGTACTAGCTTATGAAATTATTATAAACAAACTATAGGAATAGATCAAACAAGTATCATGAACAACTTAAGCTGTAAGAAAACATCAAAAGATCTTAATTCTTTCAAAAACACAAAACTTATATTAGGGTTAGAGGGGTATTACATCCTCCCCCACTAAGATTTGACTTACTCCTGGAAGTCGGTGTTGGAAACAATTGTCTGAAGGAAATTGCTACTCAATTATGTATTGTCTTTGATGTCACACTATGTCATAGTCCGCAGCAATCAGCTTCTACCGAGCTCAGTCGGTCTACCAGACAGAAAGTTTAGTGTTTACCGAGTTCACTCGGTTGCCGAAGAAAGTTTAGTGTTTACCGAGTTCACTCGGTTGCCGAAGAAAGTTTAGTGTTTACCGAGTTCACTCGGTTGCCGAAGAAAGTTTAGTGTTTACCGAGTTCACTCGGTTGCCGAAGAAAAGATAGTGTTTACCGAGTTCAGTCGGTTATCAAAGGTAAAGAATTGTCGGTGTTTACCGAGTTCCCTCGGTCACCGAAAGATTATAGAAAGATATGGTCACCGAGCACTGTCGGCCCTTGAAGGATTTTTGCAAATAGAGTTTACTTAATTCAGCCGACTGTTATACTAAATAATGTCAATTTGACTAATCCAAAATCATATAAATAAAAGGTCAAATGTGAAAAGTAAATAACAACACAGCAGAAGATTTACAGAAGGAAAGGTATATGCGAATTTGTGAAGGATGTTCAGATATCCTTGAGGAGCAGCAGAGACTTATTCGATCAGAAAGGATCAGACTTATGCAGAACAGAGATCTGTAATCAGCAAGACAGTTGCATTATTATACAGGTCATTTTCTCATTGTTACCTTCTTATCATTGTAACAGTGAATTCTAAATCTCTTAACCGAGTTGGTTTAACAGCCATAATATAAATCCTCTAACAAGGTGACAATTCCATTGAATTGTTTTCAAGACCTCTTACCAGGCCACTCCTTGCAGGGTGTTTTAAATCCTCTAACAAGGTCACACCTAACAGTGTGTTTTGTAACCTTTTACCGGGTTGGCTTCTAACCGGGCATCACTTCAGAAAAGTGAAAATCAGTATCTAGATACATTGGTGGTTTTTCCCATATTGGGTTTCCACGTTAAATCTTGTGTCTCTTGTGTTCTTAATTGCTTTCACAATCATATACATCTTTTGATGAATATCTAAAGATAATATTGATAATACTTTCTGCATCTTCAAAGTTACTGCAATCTATTTACCGAGTGCTAAAACAGATAACATTGTTAAGATATCTTAAAGGGATCTGCAAAGAATTAAATAGTCAAGGTTTTATGGTTGACTGATTCACCCCCCCCCCTCTCAGTCACTTCATCCATATTCCATCAATTGGTATCAGAGCTTTTGGTGCTTGCTGGAAGGGTTTCAAAGACCTAAGCTAAAGATCAGGATGTCTTACAAAAGGGAAATTCCAAAGCTTAACAGAGATAACTTTTCAGCATGGCAAGGTCTCATGCGACTTCATCTGGCTTCCATTGGTGATTCAGGATGCAAATACATTGATGAAGAGTATACAATTCCTAATGGCGCATTAACTGTTGAAGACATTGCAGATAAAAAGACTCACAACACCATGATGATAGACATTGCATCTGCTCTCAGCTATGAAGAATTTGATGATATTAAAGACTGCACTACTGCATATGAAATGTGGGTGGCACTAAAGAAAATATATGGTGGTGATGCAAATGTGAAAAGAGCCAAAGCAGAAAGCCTAAGAGGACAGTTTGACAAAATGAATATGAAGGAAGATGAAAACATTGCAAAATATGTTGAAAGAATCAAAGCAAGTGTAAGTGCAATTAGAGCTTCTGGAGGAACAATCTCAGATGAGACTGTTATAAGTAAGGTACTCAGAACACTACTCCCTATCTATGCAATAAGAGTATCAGCTATTCAAGAAAGAAGATGTGAAACAAACCACAATATAACTTTGCATGCTTTAGTTGGAAGATTGACAGCTTTTGAATTAGAAAACTATGATAACTATGTTCCTAGTTCCAAAAATATTGAATCAGCATTTGAGGCCAAGGTTTCACTAAAGAAGAACAAGAAAATTAAAGAAGTTCAGACAGACAGTGAAGAAGAATCAGAAGAAAGTTCTGATAGTGATCTTGAAATTGTAGAAGCATTACTTGCAAAGAAGTACTCTAGAGGGAAAGGTAAATATAAAGGTAAAACTCCTTTAATCTATTTTTCATGTGAAGAAATTGGACATATTGCAGCTAGGTGCCCAAACAAGCAAGTCAAGGAAGAAAAGAAAAGTCACAAGTACTATGGCAAAAAGAATTTCAAATCATACAAGGATAAAGGTAAGAAATCATGTTTTATGGCTAAAGATTCTGATGATAGTGAAGAAGAAATTGTCTTTATTGCTATAAAAGATGAATCTGATGATGATGAAGATAAGATGGCACTTATTTCTCATATAAGCAAAGATGATATATGGATAATAGACAGCGGATGTTCACACCACATGACTGGTGACAAGACAAAATTTGAATATCTAGAAGACTGTGACAATGGTAATGTAAGATTTGGAAACAATGAACCTTGTTGTATAAAAGGAAAAGGAAGAATCTCATTAACCAAAGAACTCATATGTGATAATGCTTACTGGGTTGAAGGACTAAAACATAATCTCTTAAGTGTAGCACAGCTAATCAACACTGGTTTCAAGGTTGAATTCATGAATGGTCAAGCAAGACTGCTGGATGGAAAAGGAAAACTCATTGGATCAGGCAAACAAACAAAAGGTAACTTATTTTATCTTGATCTCAATGAATATTCATGCCTTATTGCTCAAATAGAAGAAATTTGGCTATGGCACAAAAGGTTATGTCATGTGAACTTTGATAACATGATAAAAATAAGCAAATTCAAGAAGGTTAGAGGCATTCCTACTTTGAAGAAACCTGACACTGGTCTATGTAAGAATTGTCAGATTGGCAAAATGAGTAAAACTAGTTTCAAAAGTAAGAACTATCAGTCTAAAGAAATTTTGGAAATTGTGCATACTGATTTATGTGGACCTATTGGAATACAAAGCTATACTGGAGATAAATTCTTTATTCTTTTCGTTGATGATTATTCTAGAATGATGACTGTTATGTATTTAAGAGAAAAATCAGAGGCATTTGAAAAGTTCAAATGGTACTTAGCAAGAGTAGAAAAAGAAACAGGGAAAAGATTGAAATGCTTAAGATCAGACAGAGGTGGTGAATTCATCTCCCATGATTTTAACAACTTCTGCATTGAAAGAGGAATCAAAAGACAGGTATCAGCTCCGAGAACTCCTGAGCAGAATGGAATAGCAGAAAGAAGAAACAGATCTATTATGGATTGTGCAAGGACTCTAATGATAGAAAAGAACATTGCTATAAAGTACTGGAAGGAAGCTATCAGCACTGCAGTTCATACCTTGAACCGAGTACAACTGAAGAAAGACACATTCAAAACTCCTTATGAATTATGGTATGGCTATAAACCTAATGTAAGTTACATGAAAATATTTGGTAGCAAGTGTTATATCTTAAAAGAATCCAGAAGAAATAAATTTGATGTGAAAAGTGATGAAGGAATATTCCTAGGATATTCTAGCAAAAGCAAGGCATACAAATGTCTGAACTTATCTACTTACAAAGTCATAGAAAGTATACATGTAAAATTTGATGAGTTTGCAGAAAAGACTGAGGAAGAAAGCAAAAGGGAACCTGAGAACTACAGAAGATTCATTTACATTGAACCTGAAACATTGACAGACACAACTATCAATAAGGAAGCTATATCTACCGAGCCGAGCACAGTTACCGAGTCACAGACCGAGTCACAGGAAGAAGTTCAAACCGAGTCACAGGAAGAAATTCAGACCGAGTCTCAGCCTAAAGTTACCGAGCAAATATCTACCGAGCCCGAGCAACCTGAAGAAGAGATCCTAGAAGACAACGGCATGAATCATTCAAAAGGCAAGGAACCTATACTAGCCAAATATGTCAGAAGACATCATACACCAGATCAAATCATTGGAAACAAATCAGATGGTACTATGACAAGAAGCAAGCTAAAAGGTACATGTCTACTTACTGATTTTGAACCTAGAAATATCAAAGATGCATTAGAGAATGAAAGTTGGATTGAAGCAATGAATGAAGAATTAGAACAAATACAAAAGAACAAAACCTAGACTCTTGTACCTAGACCTAAAGATAAGAATGTAATTGGAACAAAATGGGTATTCAGGAATAAGCTGAATGAAGATGGTCAAGTATCTAGAAACAAAGCTAGACTGGTATGTAAAGGTTACTCTCAAGAAGAAGGTATAGATTATGGAGAAACTTTTGCTCCTATTGCAAGATTAGAAGGTGTAAGAACTCTACTTGCTTATGCAGCACACAAAGGATTTAAGGTATATCAGATGGATATAAAATCTGCATTTCTCAATGGAATTCTTGATGAAGAAGTCTACATTGAACAACCTGAAGGTTTTGTTGATCCAGATAAAAGGGACATGGTCTGCAGGTTACACAAAGCTTTGTATGGTTTAAAACAAGCTCCTAGAGCATGGTATGAAAGACTCCATAACTATTTGATTCAGATTAATTTCAAAAGAGCTAATGATAACAGCAATCTGTATATTAAAGAAGGACCGGATGACAAAATTGTATTGGCAGAAATATTTGTGGATGATACTATATTTACAGGGAATGAGGATCAGTGCAAAGAATTTTCAGAGCAAATGAACAGAGAATTTGAAATGTCCATGTTTGGTTTAATAAAATTCTTTGTTGGTCTTCAAATTCAGCAAAGCAAGAATGGTATATACATTACTCAATCCAAATACATTAAGGAGATACTTAAGAAGTTTGGTATGGAAGATTCAAAACCAGTTGGTACACCCATGTGTACTGGACTAAAACTTACCAAAAATGATGATTCAAAAGAAGTTGATCAGACCCTATACCGATCTATGATTGGAAAATTGCAGTATGTGGTACATACAAGACCTGATATTGCCTTAGCAGTCGGTATAGTAGCTAGATTCTCAGCTAAACCTAAGGAAAATCACATGATGGCAATCAAAAGAATCTTAAGATACTTAAAAGGAACTGAAGAGTATGGATTGTGGTATAAATTTGGAGGAAATCTAGACTTGAAAGTGTTTACTGATGCTGATTGGGCAGGAAACATTGATGACAGAAAAAGCACAAGTGGTGGAGCATTTTTTCTTGGAAAAAGACTGGTATCCTGGACTAGTAAAAAGTAGAATTGCACATCTCAATCCACAGCTGAAGCAGAATATGTTGCTGCTGCAGTAAACTGTTCAAATATTGTTTGGTTTAAACAACTATTAGAAGGTATGAAGGTTGAAATCAAAGAACCAGTTGTTATATTTTGTGACAATACCAGTGCAATAAACATTTCTAAGAATCCAGTGATGCATTTCAAAACCAAGCACATTGCTATTAAATATCACTTTGTCAGAGAATTGGTGCAGGACAAGGAAATCAGATTAGAATATATTCATACAAAAGAACAGATTGCAGACATTTTTACCAAACCATTACCTAAGGATGCATTTATGTATCTAAGAGGTAAGTTAGGGGTCATTCCCCTATCCGAGGCTCACTAAATACAGTTTTAGTGATGCATCAACCAGAACATGACTGAAAATCAACTTGTTGATGCAGTATATTAAAGGAATCATTGCATATGAATCAGTACTTGAGGTACATTAATTTTCACCGGTAATATGTGAATTATCTTTGGCATATGTTGTCAAAGAGGGAGTGTTTGCTATGTCTTTACTATTACTTCAAGAAATTTTCAAATAGTCAGAAGGAAGAAATTTTCAGGATACAGGAAGTTTGCTGACAGAGGGAGATTTGAATCTAAACCGAGCTAACTCTTTCAAATTTCTTATGATATGACATATTGTGTTTCCATCAATGCCAAAGAGGGAGATTGTTGGAAACAATTGTCTGAAGGAAATTGCTACTCAATTATGTATTGTCTTTGATGTCACACTATGTCATAGTCCGCAGCAATCAGCTTCTACCGAGCTCAGTCGGTCTACCAGACAGAAAGTTTAGTGTTTACCGAGTTCACTCGGTTGTCGAAGAAAGTTTAGTGTTTACCGAGTTCACTCGGTTGCCGAAGAAAGTTTAGTGTTTACCGAGTTCACTCGGTTGCCGAAGAAAGTTTAGTGTTTACCGAGTTCACTCGGTTGCCGAAGAAAAGATAGTGTTTACCGAGTTCAGTCGGTTATCAAAGGTAAAGAATTGTCGGTGTTTACCGAGTTCCCTCAGTCACCGAAAGATTATAGAAATATATGGTCACCGAGCACTGTCGGCCCTTGAAGGATTTTTGCAAATAGAGTTTACTTAATTTAGCTGACTGTTATACTAAATAATGTCAATTTGACTAATCCAAAATCATATAAATAAAAGGTCAAATGTGAAAAGTAAATAACAACACAGCAGAAGATTTACAGAAGGAAAGGTATATGTGAATTTGTGAAGGATGTTCAGATATCCTTGAGGAGCAGCAGAGACTTATTCGATCAGAAAGGATCAGACTTATGCAGAACAGAGATCTGTAATCAGCAAGACAGTTGCATTATTATACAGGTCATTTTCTCATTGTTACCTTCTTATCATTGTAACAGTGAATTCTAAATCTCTTAACCGAGTTGGTTTAACAGCCATAATATAAATCCTCTAACAAGGTGACAATTCCATTGAATTGTTTTCAAGACCTCTTACCAGGCCACTCCTTGCAGGGTGTTTTAAATCCTCTAACAAGGTCACACCTAACAGTGTGTTTTGTAACCTTTTACCAAGTTGGCTTCTAACCGGGCATCACTTCAGAAAAGTGAAAATCAGTATCTAGATACATTGGTGGTTTTTCCCATATTGGGTTTCCACGTTAAATCTTGTGTCTCTTGTGTTCTTAATTGCTTTCACAATCATATACATATTTTGATGAATATCTAAAGATAATATTGATAATACTTTCTGCATCTTCAAAGTTACTGCAATCTATTTACCGAGTGCTAAAACAGATAACATTGTTAAGATATCTTAAAGGGGTCTGCAAAGAATTAAATAGTCAAGGTTTTATGGTTGACTGATTCACCCCCCCCCCCCCCCTCTCAGTCACTTCATCCATATTCCATCAGTCGGGAATGTGAACTATATATCACACATTATCTAACAGAATTGTAATATTACTATTCTAGAACCTAATTTAATGACTGCAAACATACTTCTCCTATCAAGAGTTTTGGTAAATCCTATCTTATTACAACTTTAGTGTAGATTAACTCAGTTCAATTAGTAATGACTTTCAAAAAGAATTACCTATGTGATTCTATCACTTTATGCAGTAAGTTTGTTAACAAGATACTTGAAATTACATCAAAATTATTGTTATCAAGTCGAAACTCTAAGGTATTCATGTTTACTCACTAATATCAATATATTATGAAATTGCATGTTTTACCAACTGAGATTATCACTTCCTTTCACAATATCAAAGTTCCTATCTATGGTAACTAGTATATAAAAAAAGAAAGAATTTATGATATATTTTCCCTTTTGAGACATAATCTAACCCTACATAATACAACCTGTGAGACCTTATTACAAATAAGGTCCAAAATTCGTGTTCCTTACAAGCTATGAATACCAAACATAGAGAGGTATATAACATTTATATTTTTTATGATCATGAAGGGAATACATCAAATAATTTTTATTTACTTTTGTAATCATGAAAATAAAACAATCTAGATACTTGAAACTTACCATTTTCATTAACACATAGTTTTATAAGAAATATTCCTTTTCATCAAAGCTTTAAGTAGAATTCCAATGACATAGGACACACAAATTTTACAATATACATATTCTAAGTCATCTTTCATAATAGTTGTAGTGCTTGATTTCCAAAAACACATTCACACCCTAGAGGAGATCTAAACAATTTACAATTTATTGCACCATTATTCATTAAGTTGGGATCCCTTCTTAAAGCATACTATTTATATATGCACCTTTTCCCTAATTTGCATGTCAGGCAGTTTCCATATAGCATTTTCTTAAGAGTTATTTTAAATTCTTTATTGCATAACGATCATAGATCCATCAAGAGAGAAAGAAGTATATGAGTCCCACTACTATCTTCATAACCACAACATCTAAATTAATAACATTAACTACTGTACATAACTTTAATTTCTACCCTTTACCTATTTGAAACATTACCCTCATACAATTTAAAATTTTGAGATAACATCAGTTCTAAGTAGAAATTGAGTAAGGTACATTCCTATAGCATTTATTTACCACAACTCCTTATTCATAGTTGTTCAATCACTTAATGTTGTTAATTTCTTCCTACTATGGTATTGATCACAATGTATACAAAACATGAATTTGTTTCCAAAATACCCATCTAGGATCCTAACTATTCACTAGGCATTTTGCAAGACATATATTTAATAAAAACAACTTCCATCATTAGTACAGATAATCCATCGTCGCCCATACTCTTCCATAGAATTTCTTGATTATGTTATCTTAAATCCTTTTTGTGCAATTTAATACAATATGCAGAAAGGATATAACTTCTTACCAAGATAGGGATAAAAATTCCTCTTCCTAAATGAAAATGTGAACTATACCCTATGATAAAATTTTGGGGACATAGGTCCTTCACCCAAGGGTTTCCTAATTGGGTATTTACAAATTTTCTTGATATATTATTGCCTTGTCTAAACAATTTTAGTCATGCAAAACTTATTTCTTAAGAGGGGAGAGAGAGAGAGAGAGAGAGAGAGAGAGAGAGAGAGAGAGAGAAATACATATGACAGTAAATTATTTGTTCCTGATTTATTTATTTATTTATTATTATTATTTTCACTTCTTTACCAGGTACATATTATTAGCCATGTAATTTAATTATTGCCCTTTAAGTCCTATCAAGCACTACCACAATCATTTATTTCTTTAAAGATCCAAAAAATTTCTAAGATACCTTGAGTACGATAAAATTCAACTAGGTATTTGTAAGAAGATAGAGTGCACAACATTATATTATAGGTAGGATCAGGGGGTAATATTATCTACTACCATAATTAAGATTCAAAACATTTAGTATCCTTTAACTTTTGACCTTTCTAGAGATACTAGTACCTTTCAAGAAAACAAACACAAGTCTCAAGAATTCTTCGCCATTCCATTATTATTATAGGAAACATCCACTTAACACATCATTGATCTCATTATGCAAAAACATAAGTAATTGTTAGAATATAACTCAATCATAGAGGAATAGGTGTGCCCTTGTAAGACAATACAACATAAGAACACGAAATGTAGCCTTCATTTCCTAAGATTCAAGTTTTAGCATAACAACAAAATCTAAAAAGAGACAAAGTTAAGATACTCAAGGTTATGCATAGGTGAGCTATGAGTCCCAGAGTTCCCAGTGTAGAAACCTAGGGCTCTGATACCAGATGTAACGCCCCGCCAGGCAACCCAAGAGGACAAGACATAAACCTCTATAAAATGCAAGTAGTAAATTTCTTTTTTTATTTTAACTAGAATAATATTCATCATTACACTTCATATTTCTAAAAGAAGAAATAATTTTCTACTACTTGAATGTAATATTTATACAACTTAAGTCCTCACGGGTTCCCTAACGTCGCTACTAAAGCAACATCATATAAACCATTTACATGCATAAGATATTCATGGAATCATGAGCTTAAAAGATCTACGTTCATTTTACTGCATCAAGTTAAATGTCCCTAACTTATTTCTTTTATTAAACATAAGTTAATCATCCAACATCATTATTCCTTTTATCAACTCATTCCATAAATTCATATTGATTTCATCTACATCTACTATCCTTTATATCACTTTTCTCTAATAATTTAGGTAAAAGATTAATATTCATTAAGGTAGGCATTATCCTAGGTACTTCATTAATATGAACCAAATATTAACATTATAATCAAGTTACTATTTTATTGCATTATTTCATAACCATTCATTGTTAATAATTCCAATCACTAATCTATCATTTCTCAATAATTTCCTTGGATCCTTTCATCAAGAGAGAATACATTATTGTTGCGATACATCATTACATATAACTATATTTAAGATTATTTCCTTTACACATGGACAACATAAGAGGATAGGAGAAATAACATGTCCAATATTCTACATTCTTTTCCCTTTCTTTTACCTAGAACTACCCATTCCCTTATGCATTGCTTTGAATTGAGATTACTGTTCAAGCTTAGAATTGTTACCTCTATCAGGCAATAAGGCTAAAGAATAATTCCAGCTGACAATGGAAACCTCTCCTAGCTGTGGGTGGACTATGATTGGAGAGGAATCTCTAGATTCTAGGCCGGCTCCTATAAAATATTGGCTATCACTTTACTAACCTAAAAAACTTGATGGGAAAAGGGTAGAAGGAATTGAAAAAACTAGGAAATAAAGGTGATACACCAATTACTGATTCAGAAATCAGAAAAGAAAACAACTTCAGACCTAGTTCACAATGAAATTCAGACGATTGGAGCACTTTTCATCATATAGACTAATGAATTTGATAACCAGGGATTAACCACAAATTACTAAACTCTTAGCAACATACGTTTCTTAAATAAGGTTTGATTAATTAGACTTATCAATCTGGAAGGAACAGTGAAACATTCACATCCAAAATCAAAACTAGAATTATAAACACTTACTAAAGAAGATAGAAAGGAATGATAATCTGAACACAAAGATGACCTGTAATCTGGTATATTTCCTTCACAATTTCTGCAAAAATGGTTAGAAAAGTGGCTTGAGAAACATCTAGGAACAATACATTCACTAAAATGCCCTCTTTTCAAAATCTACAACCCTTAGAAAAGAAAATCTTCTTCCCTAAAAAGACCTCCAAAACCCTAATCTGGGAATGCCTATCTCTCCTAAAAACACTCCATCTTTGGCCATAAATCATGCCAGATATTTAGACCACATGTCATCAAACTGACAAGTCTACCAACCCCTAAATTTTGGCTATATACAAGGGAAAAAAAAAATTCCCTTTTACATCATGAATTAAGCTAAAATTAACTATTCTTTTTAATATAATTGGCTTTACAATTAAAGAGATAAATCCCTTTATACAAATTTTATAAGCCAAATTATATAAAAGAAAACAAATATTTTTAAAAGAATTAAAATATTTGTCATACCACCAAATTATTATTCAAAAGTTTTAATATAAATATCAAAACTTAATAAATAACAATTAAAATCTATCAAAATTTACTAACACACTAACTTAGCAACTTTTGAAATAGGCAAAAGTGAGTAAAACTCGACCCACTTGCCTTTACATATACGAATGTGCTAGAACTGAGGACAGGTGGCAAGGTTTTGTGGTAGAACTGACCTTCTGTCAATCTTAACATTGTGGATGCCAAATGAAACTTCATTTTATTTTGGGCATTTTGATCTTATCATACAATAAGGCATTTTATTCATTATTTTTTGCACTTTGAAGGGTTTCAAACCCTAGTCTATGTTGGTTGATGAATGAAACTATCAGTTCTGTTGAGTTATGTTGAAGATTTTTTGCAAAATATAAGGAATCACTGCTCCACAAACTTGAGGAACTCGGCCTCACCCTTTGCCGGAACTGTAAGTCTCTATCTTTTTCACTCTCTGCTACATAATACATGCCTTCTTTCTCTTGATTACTGTTTGTCACTCTAACATAGTGGATCGAACTAGCTATTTTGAAACTCTAAGGTTCAAATCTCTAGTTTTCTAGTAACTTTTACAATGAATATTTGAATATTTTGCATGGAAACCGTGCCCTATACTTGAGACTTAAAAATCTGAGAGTGTTTAAAGCATTGCTCTTTTGAAAAATTGCCTCACTATATTGGGGTTTTAAAATGAAACTTGCTAAACATAAGAAGTTCAATCTAGATCTTGTTGGAGTCTTCTGTTACCTTTTGATTCAAAGATGTGCTGCCCTTTTGCTATTTCAATGCTCAGAAATGTGGCTGGGTTCTTTTTTGAATATATTTGCATCTTTTGTTATGTCAAACTTGCACAAAAACCTGATAACGTGCACTCTACAGTTCATAACAAATAGCCTTTGATCTCTCTGACGTGCCTCCATTTTTTATGCTGAACTCCACATGCAGATTTGATGCTATTTTTTGCATTCACTGTTTAAACTAGAACCTTTTGTTCATTTCCAGCACATAAATTTTATCGATTTGAACTTGACACTCATGGTTTGTTGAAATCTGTGAGATTACATGTTGTTTATGGATGCACTATCTGTTCTTTCTCACCAATCTTGAGCTATTACCATTACCAGTTATTGTTCCCTCAGTTGTGGACAACTTGTCAAGAAAATATATTAAAGAATCTCATTTCTTTCTTTAGTATAAGAACATCATTTTGAATTTGAATTCAAATTTCAAAATCGGATCATCATTCTAGCATTATTCTCTGACAAGTACTATAAAAAGTGGCCAATTTAGCATTTTGAAATTAATAAACACCGACATTATTGAAGCTCCTGTAGCAGATTTATGTACACTTTCCTTCAAATACTGAATTAGTCAATTTATGATATAAAGTATAGCAAGATGAAAATGTTTTTATGTTCTGTTAATGAAGTTCGAGCACGGGCTCATGACACTCATCAACAACAACAAGTTAATGACTGAGGTTCGAACATGGTTTCAGGACACCCAATCATAACATTTTGTTAACATTCATATTATGATTCAATCTTGAAGCACTTGAAAATATTCAGTATTTAAAATCATTGAAAGTTCTGAAAATGTACTCTGTTTATACTGAAATCAACATCTTTTGGTGAAACAACTTGATTCCTCTGGAGATCAGCAACCTAGAACTTCCTATAGCATGGGAAACCAGTTTGTTCTGCATCTTCAAAAATGACTGAGAATGTTAATCAGTTAGCTGTTATCTGCAAAACAACTTGTTAATTACCTGCAATATCAATAAGGAACATATCCTAAAAAAGGTTTCTCAGTTCAGGAACACAATAGTCCCTTTCATTCAGATTCTTAAGTTGTCCAAAATAAAATCACACACCACAATAGGTACTAAAAGTGAAAGGTTTCATATTTTAGAATATGTCCCTTCAACACTTTCTTGTAGTGAGTGATAGTTTTCATTTTCTTGCTACATTTGTTCTTAGATTGACATGCAGATAGTAGCAGATAGCTGATGTATGTAACTATTTTCCTTGTGTTTCTTAGATCCATCAGGATCTAACAATTGTTCTTTTTCTTTTTTCAGGTGAAGATTTCCCTAAGGACCTCAATGCTGATGATGACACAGGAATGACTTAAATGTAGGGACCTGACAGAGACCAGCAGAACCAACACAAACATGAGGTAATGCATGGGAACCTTTTACACACTTTAGTTTTCTGTTCTAATTTGCAAATATACTCTATTTATTGAATCATGTAATATGAATCAAATGACATTTGTACTACACTCTTATGGATGCACAATGTAATGATCAATATTGAATTTTTTGATTTTGTAATAATCTGATCAATACTTAGAGTGCATAAAATAAAATCTGACAGCAAATGTAGTAAGTAGATGCAAACTAACAAAACCTACTATACAGTGTTAATTAGATAACTTGGAATGTGCAAATTTCTCTTCTAGTGCCTATTGTGTTGTATGATTTCTTTTTGGGTAACAATTACATCAATACTACAAGACTCCTTTTAGGAGATTAAAATTACATGAATACAAATACATAAGTACTTCTCAACATATTAAAATATCCAATAAGAAATCTTCAACTCCAAATCTGGAAAGGAATATGTGCTAGGGTCATCCAGAGAATCACGAACAATACCTCGATATAAATATTAACCACCCAACCACGTGGAACCAATAGGCCCACTCCCTCGAGCTAGGAGATAGAACCAAAGGCCCATACAAGAGGTAACAACTAGGAAATTCCTAAGGTGGTGATAAAATTTCCCCAAAGTTACAACACAAAAGAAAAGACAAGAAGACCACAAGGACTACCAGAGGCATGATCAAATTTGGTAGAGACTCTAAGCTACAAGCTAGGTGAGTGTCATTGCATAGCCCTCACCCCTTGGGTTGTCCTGGTACTAGCCACTCTTGGCCCCGGCCCCCAAGTAGGCACATGCGGAACCGAATGCCTCTCGTACAGACAAGGTCATTCAGTCATACCTACGCATAGGTACCTTCTCCCACTCCCATCCTTAGTCTTTACTAGCACTAAAGGCATGGGTGAGGCACAATGAATCTTGATTAGTGTGTAATTTTCCATTCCAATAATCTCCCATTCCCAATTCATTTATTTAGGTTATCACTTGATTAGATAACTCATAGTAGGTTATCTTGGTACTAGCCACTTAGGGCCCCAGCCCCTCACTATGAGCCACTCACCTAGTGTACTTAGGTTCCCTAACATACATATAAAAATCATAAGAACATAATAGATTCATCATCAAGAATTCATATCAATTCCATAACAACATTTGATTGAGTTTAGGAAAACATATGTTGACCCTAGTCCACTTGACAACCCTAACCCAATATGGCATTCAGAATGTTCCAAACATATAAGAAGACATCCAAGTGATATTATAAACATATTCAGAGTACACATAGATCTAATTAACCAAAAAAATTCTAATAGCCTCTGGTAACCATACGAAACCTTAAAACTTAATGATGTTCTTAAACTAAATTATTTCAAGAAAGGATTAAATGCAAAGAATAGTCATCATAGAACAGTCATCCATATCTTCCACAAAACAAATAATAAAGAAAATATCTTGGCTGAGGATTTAGATAACATAATTATGGACTCTCAATTTGATTTTTAGGAAGATCCAACGGTGGGAAAGAAAGTTATGACTTCTGGTTTAAAACAGAAAATTCTGGTTAGGGTTCAGACCTGCCTTCACTAAAATGATTGTAATTTTCACAAAACATAATAAAAATTCTCCAAACCAATTGGAAATTAAAGATAAGACTTATTATAATCTCTGATATCAAATTCAAACTTTTATATAATCATATCAGCCTGTATCATATGAATACATTTGACAGAAAATTTAGAATCAAGAATGGACAAGCATAGTCTGCCAAAATGTCAAAAATAAGGCATTAATTCGACCTAAAAATAAAATCAGAGAGATACCCATTTGAGATCTGTGAATTTTACTTCTATAAAATCAATTTAGTAAAACCCTAGATGCAATTTAAATTATTATAATAATAGATCTCAAAAAATGGGTTGCTAAAAACCCTAGGAAAACACATGCCAATTCTTACAAACAAAAACTCAAAACTTTAAAATAACCATAGAAAAAAAAAGTAAAGATATAATAAATAATGATAATATATAAATAGATCCATAATCTGTCAGAGACATAAACTAACTAAAATATTCAATCCATACCTCATGTCCTACGAAGGTTGAATCGAAGAAGGAAGGAAACAAAAGAGAAGACAAATCCAAACTTGAGATGCATCCTTCAAACCCTATCCACTTTCAGAAATGTCCATGAAAGAAAGAAATAATTTGATAGCAAAGAATCCCTCTCTCAACTACTGAAATTCTCACTCTCAACCACTGAAATTCTCACAAAAATGTCTCTCTCCCAAAAGCAAAGATAACCAAAAATTCTTAAAGACATATGCTTACAAACTCTCCCTCACATCTCCAAGTTTTCTCTCCAAAATCTCCATGAAAAGTAAGGCCATCCTCTCCTCAATGCTTCAGCCCCAAAATCCCCTCTCTTTAAATCAGAAAGTAGTGCATATAAATAGATTTCCAAAGGTTGAGAGGAAAAGTAACCAACTCCCAACTAACTCTTAACTAAAGGGTATTATAAAATAACTTAATATCATACAACTATATTACTCAATTATACAATAAAAGATTATTTGTATTCATTCATACACATGTAATATTATCCTAACATATATGCATATGACATCATTAATTACATCAATATCTATATATATATAACCTATCCACATTATTAATAATTAACAATTGAGAATAATATACCTCGCATTATTTAATATTTAATTATTAATAATACTATACTTTACATTAATCCCAAAATATACACCATCAACATTATCTACAATAATTAACATATAATCACATATAAATTATATATATATATACATACATATATGTGTGCACCCATATATATATATATATAGATAGATAGATAGATAGATAGATAGATAGATAGATGCCAAATACCAAACACTATAATCTATAAGATTATGAAGTAATAGATCACAATATTATTACCTATTTATAATTACTATAGGATATAACACTGAGGTAGAATAAAATCACATGCCTCAAAATAAATCTAATCATCCAAAGAGGCCATAAAAATCAACTATGAAACATATCAAGAAAACCATAAGATCAAACAAGGTCAACCAAAGTCAACAAGGAAAGTCAAGCCAAACTCTTGAAACACAACATAGAAAGATTAACTAAGAATCATACCAAGAAGGAGAAATAAATAAAATGAGTAAACAAATCATACAACCAAATAAATTCAAGTGGCCACAAGGCACTAACTACAACAATGCCCAACTGGGTGTGCTAGATCTGGGTTTTTCACCTAAAGGTTGACTGACAAAGAAGGAACCCTAATATTTCCAAATTGGAATAATGACAAAGGAAGACTCATGCAGGGGCCTTAGTACTATCTCCATAACAACAACCATCGAGGATTTGAGGGTATGCTCAGACCTGTGAAGTCGATGCCCAGTACCTGCAAGCCTACATCACAAAGAAGAAATACATATGCATGGATATACATATAAAAGAAAACATTGCAGACAGATGACTGGGATCGATACATAGCTATGTGAGTAACTAAAACTTCGTCCTGAATCATGAAAACACATCATGTATATATATACACTCAGAGCATGTAGCATCATCATAACGAAGGTTAGAATCTCAAGCATTGTGTTAGTCTCTTATTAATACTAATAATAAATCAACATAATCAAATCATCAAGTGAGATACAAGATTCATCCAAAGTAACTTTAATAGAAGAAAATATAAATAACCACTTATATATATCTATCAAGTACATATCATATAACATCCTAACTATATTCATAAAGGTCTTGAAGGTACTCAATACATACACGGAGATAAATACATACAAAAATGATACCTTTAAATAGTATGTCTGATATTAGAATCCTTGAGTACTAGCTTATGAAATTATTATAAAAAAACTATAGGAATAGATCAAACAAGTATCATGAACAACTTAAGCTATAAGAAAACATCGAAAGATCTTAATTCTTTCAAAAACACAAAACTTATATTAGGTTTAGAGGGGTATTACATAAAACGACATAGAAAATATTCATGAAAAATAATAAATCTCAAAGACATCAAAGGGCCATGATGTGAAATTGATATATTCATGATTCAAAAGTATCCATTACAATTTTAAGGCCTGGACAATATGCTACTACATTTCTCTATTTATTTTCTATAAAATTCCTCTTAGGAGTGAACACAAATCTCTCTCTTGGGAGAAACCCTAAAATCCTTCATCCACAACTTCTTTTTTTCTTGGGAAAAAATTAAGATCAATCCCTCTTTTTTTACAACACTCCACCCTTGTATAAATCCAAAACATAACCTAATTCTCCAAAATAGAAAGCATTTATGAAAATATGCTAGGTCTCTCAATCCACAAGGATGAGAAGGTATGGGAACCATTGTTGGATCCTAGCATCGGTAGTTATTCTCTCATCTATAAAAGAATTAGATCATCATCATTTTGTTCAATAATCACCTCCTCTACAATCATCGTATGGTTTCATAAAAAAATGCACGTAAACTGAAAGTTGGAAATTGTGTCAGTCATGATTAGCAACAAGCTCACAGATGTAGGATGCACCAAAGTCTCTCTTTGTGGGCTCTTTTTCTTTCTTGAGGATGACACACAGTGCATGGTCATGAAATCTCCTTTGAGAATATAAAATTATCTCTCAAGCATCCATGAAATTGCCACCTATAAACTCGCGCGGAAAGCTGTATGCTTATGCAATGCTCATGCCAACCAAAGAAGAGGTGTGCAAATATATTCTTCAAAAGATATGTGGTGCTTGGGTATGGTTTATTATAAAAGAGAAGAGAGGGCATATTTCAAACAAACGTCTTGCTGACACATTGTGTACACTTGTGGTTGTGGAGACTTTGATGGGGCCAAAGGAAGGCTTTCTCCAAGATGCATGTTGTGAAGACATGTGGCATGTGCACGTAGTTTTAACATAGACAAGATACTGTGAGAGGGAAAATGGGAGTAGTAGCATAAATATTTAACCTGTGACATTGTGGATTTTTTATTCACATTTTTTATGACTCCTAGGAAAATCCTACCTGCAGGATGTGAACTCCAAGAACTCTAGTTTCGCAAACCAAAGCCTTATCCATTGTGCTACAAGAAACTTGACTTTACCTCCTTTAATTTTTTACATTGTGAGCCATCTAAAACACTTTCAAGGTGATGAAACTAGCATGCAAAAAGTGAAAGATTAGAAATCCCCAACTTAAAAGAAAGAAACAACATTTATTCAAAGTAGAGGTCAAACCAAAGGAGTAATATCCCAACTCCATTGTAGGGAAAAGGAATCTTAAAGAAGGAAAAAGACTGCCAACTGAGCACCAAATGGTGTTAGTAAAAAATGCCAAGATTTTGTTCTTGAAAAATAAAGAGCAAGACTGCTAGTTGATGCCCTCAGAGGAAAGGGGATATATCAAGAATGAGAAATTATATTTAATTCTAGCTTTGTGATGAAACTTTACATTTGATACCCTTCAATGATAACACATCCAACTAGCATCTAGATTGATTAGTAAAAAAAAGAAAGTAGATCATCCATGGATAGGTGTGCGCAGATGATTTAATTATTCCTTTACTAAGAGGAAGAAATGGTTTTCACTCACCTGCTAGACTACGTAGGTGAGGTATTATCCCATAGCCAACTAGATAGAGCCCCACTGCCACTCAAACATCCATAGCCCCAATGAGGTTATCGCCTTGAAAGCCATTGACATTTCTCTACTTCCATTCAAGTGTCCATAGTCCTGGTACAGTTTCTAATGTGACCTCAAATTTAAATTTATTTTTTCTTTCCTTCTCTTTTTCAAATTTTATCTTGAACTTTGCTCAACCTTTTGGCTTCAATATGCACGGAGGATTATGACATCATCCCTCTAGGTTGGTTGTCAAGGTGGTATTAGGAAGCCTCTAAATTTTCACCTAACATGCGAGGAAAAGATATCTCATCCTAATTAGTGAAGGCATTTAATCTTTAAGCATGTGAAATCTAGGCTGAAAATCACCATTTTTCATGAAATGACTAGAAAATAATTCACGAATTCTATAAATAAAATGTTCACACATGCCAGATATCAAATTTAATCTTTCATTTAAAGAAAAAATTAAATGAAATTAACCTTTCAAAGCTTAAAAAGTAATAAATTCCTCAAATGGCATCAGCAGTAGCAAAAACTTGGCTCACCATCCATGAAAAACAAGCAAGTGGAAATCTTTAGAAAATGGGTAAAGTACCATTGCAAAATTTGAAAATATCTTCTTTCAAAAGGATTAAATGCAACAATTCCTATGAAAATTAAATTCTTTCTCTATAAAAGAGAAATCATTCTTAGAAGGTGGCAGAACATTTTCAAGCCTTAGATAGTTTGAATAGAGCTTATATTAGTGTAGTGTAGGATCTGTTAGCCCATTTTCCTATCATTGCAAAATTTTGTTGAAAATGGTCTATTCTTGCAAAACCCTAATAAATTGCCTTGTCCTACTGCAACACATTTTTTATCAGGGAGAAAAATTTATGATGTTTTAGGGCTTGTGCCCTTAGCCTGGGATAGTTCAAGATGTGTACAAGCTCCAGTTAAGAGCGCATGCGCTGAAATGCAAAAACTAGAGAGATATTGCAGTTTGAAGGTCTAAGAAATATGTCTTTTCCATGAATAAGGGTTTCAAAAAATTATTTAAGTCCAGAAAAACCCTAGCTAAGTCTATTTTCTCATTACTTTTTCAGGCCACCTAAGTCTTATTTTTGCACATGCCTTTTCCTTTTCCTTTGTTCATGTGTTCTCCAAGTCCGAGCGGCTAGTGTTCATCTAGTAAACAGGCGACTGAGGCATTCTCTTAATCTCCAAGTTCTTGGGTAATTAGTCATTTCATCTAGCGACTTGGTGATCGAAGTGGTCGCATATTCTCCTAATCTTGGTGGTTATATGTCTAACACTCAGTGATCCAATGGGGGGTTATAGTTTCCTTTAGTCACTGAATCTCCAAATGAATCAGTCAAGTCTTTAAACACTCAGAGATTGGACAGGGGTCATTGATGTATTTCTTGATCAATGCCTAGTGCGTATTCTCCAAATGAAACCTGAGGTTGAGAAGATATCCAGCAAATGTGAGATTGCCTCAATCATGTAATCTCCAAGTCTAATCAAAGTTTGAGGCCAGTCAAGGTTTTCCCTTTGTCACTAAATCGCATGATAAAAGGTGAGTTAAGGCAAGCCCTCAGTGATTTAGTGATAACCATTGATGGCATTAAAGATTAATGGTTAGCGTGTAATCTCAAGATGGATCCAAGGTTAAGGAAAGGATCTAGTGATTTAGAGATCAAGGCTTTCTCTTATTCTCTAGATATAACCCCAATTAAGATAAGTTATTCACTGATTGCTAGATTCTTTATTCGCCCAATCTCCAGATGGGTTAGGATTAGTATCAAGTCTAGGCACTGTAGTTTAGTCATAGATTCATTGATTTGGTGACTAAAGTGTTCATTTTTTCTCTTGATCCTGGTAGTTAAGTGCTAAACATTCGGCAATCTAGCGACATGGTTATCTCCTTATCTCATGATAAAGTGGCTAAGTCTTCAAACATTCGGTGAATGAGTGATAACCATTGATTCATATCAAGATCAATGGTTGGTGCTTATTCTCAAGATGGAACTCAAGGTTAAGAAAGTACCCAGTGATTCAGCAAAATCTTTCAGTCACGTGTTCTCCAAACCAAGGGTTAAGTGAAACATTGGGCGATCATGAGATTTCTTCAGTCACTGGATCACCAAATAAGGTTGAGTTAAGGTAAAAGGTTTCAAGTTTCAATATGAACTATCAATGCAGATAGATCAGACAGTGGTCTTTCATTCTCTGAATGAAACCTTAGGTCAAGGAAAGATTTAGTGATTACGCAAATGCCTTTGTTCGTGTGATCTTCACACATGACTCGGGTTAAATAAAAGATTCAGCAATCATGTGAATTCTTTGGTCATGTGTTCTCTAGGTTGAGATGAGTTAAGTTAAAAAGCTTTGAGACGCGGCGAGGATCGTAGGATGATGGAAAGATCAACGACTAACACTTGATCACTTGATAAAACCTAAGTTAATGAAAACATTCAGCGGTCTCATGAATGCAGTGTTCACCAATTCTCCCAATCAAACCATGGTTAAGATAAATGTTGAGCGACCTAGAGAAAGCCTTCAATTGCATATTTTCCAGATAACTTAGAGTTAAGGTTCTTTTCGAGGTCAAAGTGGGTCTAGTGCCAAGTGTGCTGAGGTGTTTATTTCTAATTGGTTATCAATAAAGATGATGTGTCCGGTTATTTTTCAAATGGCTTAATTGACTATTGTTTATAAATAAGGATTTTTCGATGTGCCGGGAAGGGATATGATCGAAGGCCATGTTTTAAACTTTGATCAGTTGGTTGTTACTTCCATGATTTGAAATGATTAAGGGTTTATGTAGGGTTTAAGGACAGTGAACCTGATACGACAAAAGCCATATCAGATTTGTTTGTTCCAAGGCAAGTTACAGGACAAGAGAGATGACACATGGTTAAATCTAGTGCATTCTAAGAAAAAGTGCAAGAAGTAAAGTGAAATGCAGATTTAAAAAAATAGCATAGTCTCTCCATAGTTTCAAAGTGATTTTTACTGTTTAATGGATTGAGATATTCACGGAGCATTTCACAGGGCAAAGTGTGATCATTTCTTGGAGAAGGAAGGAATCAAATAAATTGAAGAGAAATGATTACAAGTTGAGGAAGTTGGAGAAGATCAGTGGAAGATTGAATTTGGAGGATAAGTTAGAGATATTTCGTGCAAAGAATTGACAGATGTCAGTTAGTTGTAACTGATTTCATTTTCCTATATCTCAGATTTTCTTCATTGTTATAGGGATGGTGGAATTAACATTGCAGAGGCAGTATTTTGGTTTTTGAGCCCTTATTTTTGTGGTTTTCATGGTTTTTTGATTGTGTTGAACCAAAAGATTTTTAATGAAAAATAGTGGAATCCCAATCTTTTATTGGTGATGTCTTCATGTATATTTCTTTAAATTCTTGTGTGTTATTTTGCAAGGCACTTTGATAAACTGGTTACAAGGTGACTATGAATCTATGTTCTTAGTTTCTTTCAAGGAGGGAGTAAATCTCTGGCACAATTTTGAGAATTTAACAGTGTGTGTGAATCTAATGTCTAGGTAGAGAAGTGAGAGAATGATCTGTAAGGCATTTCATTTAGGTTTCATGTGTTTAGAGTTAGAGAGTTTCAGGGGATATGCATTCATTTGACTCTGTTGCCCAACAAATAAGGCATTGGTCATTATTTGTCATTGCACCTTTCATCATCAAATCTAAAAATCAATTAAACATTTACTTTCCGTTTGAGAGTATTTGTGCTTACAATTTTTATTTGCAAAATACAATGTAGTTAGTGATTCTTTGAAGAATGAATCATGGGTTAGCCTACCTGAGTCTTGAACTTGAAGAGAAGAAGGATTTATCCTTTTCACCTATGCCATTTTCCTAGTCCTCAGAACACTTATGCAATAGGGATCTTGCATAAGATTGGTTGAGTTTTGACTCCCATTTCTTATGGTTCTGAGAACTATCCACTTTCTTTGTCTACATAGTTAAAGTTATGTTAAAGAGAAGTCGTCATAAATGCATATTCATATTTGAATTAGGTACACCCACCTGAGTGTGTGGAGCTCAAAGAGAAGGACTTGGTCCTTGTTAATTAGTCTTTTCTTTCTAGAATCGGGAGTTTAGGAATCATAGAGTTCCATTTAAGCACTCAGGGCTTGTGTCAGGATTTAGCAAGAAAAATAGCTAACAGGGTCATGGATACCCATGTGAGATTGAAAATCCCACTACACCAAGATCCTTTCCTAGGCATTATAGATGATGATATGCTAGCTTCATTGATAAGAACTAATAACAAACTAGTTCTTGGGGTTGTGAAATGGATCCTCGGCAAGAATTTATTACAAAGCAAGGACTGGTATAGGATTAATTTTGATATTTTATCTCACTTTTTGGGCCATCTATTGTATCTCGGAGAGTGCAAGGAAACAATTACTTTCTTAGAAAAGGCTTTATTTAACAAAGGTTTTTTCAAAGGGTTAGAAGATGTGCTTACGGTTTCACAAGACCTCAGGATTTAGTGAAAGCTCAACCACCATGACTTGTCCCTTTGAGGTGAAAGAAGCTTTGACACTCTCTCCCTCCTCCACAAATGAGGGAAGTTATTTAAGTAATAAGACTGGGTCTTCTTCATTTTGTTTTATTTTCATTTGTGGAGAGGTTCATGAAGGAGACACTTTCTCAAAATCCTTCTGCAACAGTGCCCCATCCTCCTCCTTGTATGATTATTCTCTCTTTGTCTCAGGTAAAATCTCATGATCAAAAGGTACTTTTAGTGTAGGGGGTTGTCTGAAGCTTAGGATTGCATATTTAGAGGAAGAAACTACTTGGATTTCTAATTCTTGTATTTTGAATAATAAAATCTTCATTGGTCATTCCTTCTTAGCTACTTGCCTTGCAAGTTCTTCCTGAAACTTTATTTGTTGTTGAATTTCCCTTTGATAAAGGAAATCCTCCCTCCTTTTTTGAAAATATTATTGAATCTAGCTGGGTGTATTTGACTCATCCATTTGTTTTCTAAAATCCAAAAGTATGGCGTGACCTTACTAACACCATTTGGAGATGATGGGACTAGTGGAGTAAAGGGAGCGGAATGTTAGTCGTACTTAGCTTGTTGGTCACTTGTTCCAACAAATGGATTATATTCATACTCAAAATATGGTTGCGGTGTTTAGTAAGGTAGCTGATATGGAGGAAAATAATGTGTGTTTATATGAAATGGGTTCATATTTAGAGATTCTCAAGACCAAGAATTATTTTAGACATACCAGTATTATGACTTCTTGGAACTAGTAGATCTTGCATTTAGGAGCCATTGTTTCATATTTGATAAAAATGCTTCTAAAAGCTAATAGAACTAAGAATAACACCCAAATCCTAGTGAGCTATAACTAACTGGAAAACTAGTAGATTTATGTAAATGAGTAGTGAATTTTTCCCACCGGGCATGCTAGAAAAGGGAACTATTGATGCCTAAAATTTCTTCTAGGATAATAGCCTTATGGGAAGCTCAATGAGTGTGCAACCTTGCGCTATTTCACTAGACCTCTAGGATTTTAGAAGCTAACTCTTTATATTTATTGTCAAGGGGAAAAGGGAAAAAGCATTAACCTAAATTGAGGTGAAATACCAAGATTTTAGAACACTTTAAAACCAAAATTCATAGGCTATTCCAAGAACCAAAATATCAAGCCAACCTCTTAAATGAGAACAAATATGGAATTGTCACAAATCTATGAAGACATTTAAGTATTAGACATAAAGTAAAAATAATATGAGACCATCACATAAAAGAAGAGAAGCTCGCAGCATAATCTACCTAGCAAAGCCAAATATGCATTCACTAAAGTCAAAATGACAAAGAAAATATTCATGAAAAACTGCAAATCTCAAAGACATCAAAGGACCAAGATGCATGATTGATATATTTATGATTCAAAAGTATCCATTACAATTTTAAGGCATGCACAAAATGCTACTACATTTATCTATTTTTGTTCTCTAAAAGTCCTCTTAGGAGTGATCAAAAATCTCTCTTGGGAGAAACCCTAAGATCCTTCATCCAGAGCTTCTTTTTTTCTTGGGAAAAAAACTAAGACTGATCCCTCTTTTTTCAACAACACTCCACCCTTTTATAAAGCCAAAACATGGCTTGATTCTCTAAAATTGAAAGTGGTTATGAAAATATTTTGATAGGTCTGTTATCATACCCCTTGACAATATGCATGGAGATAGATACAGACCTATATCAATTTTATGTATCTAATACTTCTATTTCTAATCTTCAAAATTGATGACCTTGTTGGCTATAAAGTTGAGAACAAACACTTGAGGTGAAATCATTTTTTAATCTAATAATATCATTTCCATTCCTTTTCAACACCTTCCTAGTTTGCACATCATACATTGTAGTAACAACCCCTACAAAATTAGTATCGAAAACAATATTGGATACCAAAAGATGCCCAAATATAAGAACCATGCATTGTGAAGAGAAAAGTGAGGGAGTAGAAGGAAGTGAGCTTGTCTCTTCCTATACTAATGTGTAAGCAAGTACCAACTAGTAATAGGTATGTGAGTATATTTGTAGCCTACTAAATTGTCAATCAATTTTTTCATTAGTCCTCCTAGACCACATACATTTGTAAGTTTCTTCAATTATCTAGGGGATTGAATCAATAAGTCTTCATCAAACCCCTTCTTGAAGTGGATGATTTACCAATAATTCTATCACTATAAGGGTTTATAATTCTCTTTAATTTTATCAAATTCTTCAAAAAATCAATCTAGACTCCTAGAGAGATCAAATTATCTAAAAAATCTAAGTGTAATCAAAAGTAATCATTGATGAGGTCCTAAAAAAGTATCTATTTCACTCTAATGACCAGAAATATTATTAGTAATGTTCATTTTTCCATTACTTCTTACATGATCAAATGTGGCACTCTACACCTAGACATTGATAAATTTGAATATGGGTCATTGATTTGGTTGATTGTATCTAGATCAACAATCTATATTAGCAAGGATAGATTTAAAAATTTAATTGCATTACCTGAGAAACTTGGACCAATCATAAAGATCACCATTGAGGATAAAATTTTAAATGATAATGCCTTCTCAGTACCATGTGTTTGTTAGGAATAGTCCCAAGAGATAACTGAGAGGGGGGGTGAATCAGTTATCTACAAGTTTCAATTCTTTATCCAATTAAGTATACTTAAACATAAAACATAAACACAATGAAAGAACACTTCAACACAACACCAATATTTTGGTTACGGGGAAACCCAAATAGGCAAAAACCCCAGTGGGAATTGACACTCACTAATATTATGCACTAGTGTATTATGATCCTTGTTAGAAGATCCTTAACCCTATTAGGATTTGCTTTACAATATATTTAGTACAGTAGACTTGGTCAAGGGTCAGACCCTATTATGAGTCTTTTACAATTAACCCTATTAGGGGTGAGGACACACTATCTGAGAGCACACTACTCAAATGGGTGAAGGCTACAACCTTCTAAATAACAGATACACACTATATCTAGATCTTGGTGAATTGCGCTTTGACCTACTATCTGGATCAGTTCCAATGTATAGCACAAATACTTTACTTGGTCACATAGACCTTCTTCTGATGGCTCAACACTTTGTACATTCTTCTCTGCTCTTCACAAACTATGAACCACACTCTAGCAATCACAAATGACTGCCTATAAATATCTTTCATCTAAATGATATAATCAAGTCAGCCTGTTAGAACCACCTTGAAATCATTATAGAGAAGTCATAAAAAACTCCAATAATAATTTAGTTGGCTCTGCTAAGCACGCAACACATTCTGGGACATGTCCAATAAGATAATTGTATACGCACGCTACACACTGTCAGCTCTACCAAAATAACTGGATCTTTCTCCTCAAGATGAATTACCTCATGCACTCTTAACCAAACCTTAATAACTCTTCTCCAAGCTCTAATCCAAGGGCACATATCGAAATGATAGGCGCAACTCCAGAACCAATATAATCTCTGTCGGCTCTTCTGAACAAACATAGGAAACTGCTATTGGTGAATAGTGACTACATAAATTAACTTCTACTAATCATCAAACTCTATGTCCATGAAAGTAACATCACTAATATTTCTTCATCACATATCCAAACACACAAGGCTCCATGATAAGTGTACGGACAACCATTCATAGAACACTGCCTGTTACTCTATCAGGAACACTGCTGACACAAGCTGCTATATAACTATCTATACTAATAATTAACCTTTGCACCAATGATATCATGCTGATAACATGTCCATGCTACATATACTAAAAGCTTACTGCATAAGTCTTCCATGCATGCTACTTACCATATCTTATCATCAATGACAAACATATAGTCAGCATTGGCTTGCTGGAAAATCTCCAACAATGTTAGGATTTTTCACTCCTACACAAGAAATTGGGTTCCATTGTTCTAACACCATGTGGCTATAGTAATATATTCTCATTGTTTGACTAATTGAGATGGGATAGAGACACATAACATGATGTTGCAATAGCACAATGCTAAGTCAATTTTGACATCTCTATCACCATGAGGTTATGCAACCAATCATATTATGTTTTTTTTATCATACCCTAAATCCACCATGTGAAGAGGCGGGTCTCATTGGACAATAGTGTCATTGCACATTAATGTGGCTTTGAAAAATAATTATCATCTAGAACTTATGGGTGTCTGTCTAGCCACCACATTTTTCATCACACAAACCTCAAATAATAATATAGACTTAGGAAAATTTAAAAATAGATAAGGTAAGTTAGGCCCTAGGCGAGGAGGGAGGTCAATAAACATATGATTCAATAGGCTTACTTAAAGATGGGGAACTAAGTACATCAAATCACCAATAAATTACAATGCTAGGAGATTAGGTTTTAAGGGTGTTTGCTAGGATAAAAGGTTTAACACTTAGGAAAGTATTGAAAAATCAAGATAGACTAGAGAGATAAAACAAAATTAGGGTTCCACCACTACTACAACCATGCTAGAGTCCTACAAGGGCACTTTTGTCCCTCTGTACATTGGAGAAAAATTATTTCTAAGTTTCTTTTGGGGATACTTTGTGAGAAAAAGTTGTTCCCCATGGTCTTGTGAGTATCTCAAATACTATAAAAAAATTCATAAGTGTTTTCATTGAGAAATTATAATATAATTTATCTTGGGTTACTTTCCATCACATGATATTTTCTATTGTCACACCTTGACTTATAGATCTCACTATCCTATTTTTGTTGAGTCTTATAAGGGTTGAAACCTCAAGTAAGTGACCCTTGTTTAGTTTTTGAATACCCTAGATGATAAGGTACGATCAATTATTGTTAAATTATTTTGCTTGTGAAACATATCTTGACAACAATGATATCACAATTAACATATTTCATGTGATGGAACCATAGTTTTTTTAGTGTTGTGAATTGTTATCTCAGATAACAATGTATGCAACTTTCTTAGTTGATGTTTGGCAGGTCCTTAGAAAAGAATTATAAAAGTGGTCTTCCTTTTTCTTTCCAATATTATGAATAGAAAGTAAATCACATTAATTTTAATGCTCAATTTTAATAATTAAAATTTTGACAAGAAACTCATACCACTTAATTATCCTTCATGTACATTAAAATAGGATGCATATCTAAATATTAGGGAGCATAATATCACCTAATTCATTTATAAGCATTTATAAATATTCTATTTAAGTAGAGATTTGTACAATTGATTTAAGACTTAAATGCTAAATTTTCAATGTATTAATGATATATCGTCACCTTAATTTTTAGTTTTAAAAAAATCCTATTTTGAGTACATGTGACATAACTATCAAAAAACAATTTCCTCCAAATAACTCTTTTAGAATTATACCTATGATTCATCTTTGGGGTTTCAATTCCTAGATCCGCCATTGTTTTCTTCAACCTTTAGTCATAGTTATTAGAAATTTTTCCCTCGATATCTCATACAATCATGAGACTAACATGATAATATATAGATAGCACTAATTATAGTAAGTTAAAAATTCATATAGAGAATCTTGAACTCCCCTTTATGTGATATTTCTAACATGTTTTTCACTAGCTTAACAAAAGAGTTTGACCTTGTGTCCATTAATTATTTACTACAATACCCTAACCAACATCATTGAAAAATTAAATATACAAGGAAATATTGTTATTATCAATACATAATAAATATTTGACATGAAAATAATCAAAATATTATTGGTCTCTAAACATACGTATAGGTTCAGCAGAGAGAATATCTTAATAAAATTTAAATAAACCTCTCCAAATTATTCTCTTTCAGCTAATGAAAATACATTATTATCAAATTTCACATTATTCATCACCATAAAAATTTCTCAAAAAAGTTATATTAGTGTTATCACACTACCACCCTTGACTAAAAGAAGAAAAGAATTAGACTATAATCACTCCATATTACATCTAAAAGTATACACTAGTATTAAAAAATATCATATAATTCCAAGCTAATCCAAATGACTTGTGAATAAATATGGTGAATCTCCATTAAATTCTATGGATGACCAAAGAAAAAGTGAAATAATATTCATTCTATTTTTATGCTATTGTTGGACTTCAATGTACTGCTGTTATAGTTGGTTAAGATTGTGAGTCTAAGAATTGTTGTAAAAAATACAACGTTCCAATTGGATAAATAGTTTTTTTCCAAAAAAAAGTCTTTCAACCACATTTTGAATATTTGACAAAAAAAAATACAAAGAATTAGACATGTAATTGGCACCCAAACATGTAGCTTCAAAAAAATAAGTTGTAAATGCCTTTCTAAGTGAAATTTTATCCATTAACCATTTGTTAATTTTCCCCCAAAAGATAAATCAATTTTATTTGCACAACCACACTTGACCAAAAGAAGAAAATAATGATACAATAAGCATCCCATAAAATTATACCCTTGTCCTAAAATAACTATCATGCAAATGCAAGATAAGCAAAAACACTTGTGAATAAACATGGTGAACCCTTTTTAATTATATGATTAATCAAATACAAAACAAAAAAATGTAGGTATTATTCATTCTACTAGCCTATTTATGTTATTGTTGGACTTTTGTGTACTATTGTTATTATGCTTACCTATGACTAAGTATAGAATTGATGTAAAAAATGCAACATGTTGAAATAAAATATTTCTATTATAAATATCCTTGAGCTACAAACATATTTAATATTGAAATATAACTTAACAAGTTTTTGGCTACCAAATATGTAGTTTCGAGGAAGATATTTTTTATTAAATTATAATTAAACCTTTCATATCATTCTCTTTTGACCAATAAAAATAAATTGTCATCAAAACTTACTTTTGCAACCCATTGTCAAGTTTCGCATTAACCATTGTCCAACTTTTTCTTATAACAATCATATTGACTTAATTATAAAATTAAGAAGAAAAGAATGAGGCAAAAAGAAATTTCATAAAATTATATCCTTTTGTTAAAAAAAATTATTGTGCAAATGTAAGGTAAATCAAATTACTTGTGAATAAACATGGTGAACCTCTTTCCAGTTATATGAAAAACTAAAAGTATATGCATTATTCACAATTTCCTAGCCCATTTTTAAGCTATTGTTGTACTTATAAGTGTCGTCATTATCATGATTGATTATAATTGTAAATAATAGATTGATGTTGAAAACGCAACATATCAATTGAATAAACACTTATATCAAAAGTATTCTCAAACTACATATGAAACAATTGACATGAAAATACAACTCAACATATTATTGACCATCAAATATATAATTTCAATAAAAAAAATCATTATAATAAATTATTAAAAACCTTTTCAAATCATTATGTTTTAATCAATAAAGATACTTTCAAATTTCAATTGTACAATCCATAGTTAAATGTCACATTAATCGTTATCGATTCTTTTTCTTAAAAAATTATATCAACTTTACTACAAATCTACTTATAAAGAAAACAATAATAATAAAATTCCAAATTTCATCTAATATTATATCTTACATTTAAAAATATCATACAACTCGTGATAAACCAAATAACATGAGAATAAACATTCTAAAGTTCTATTCATTTTTGGAGATAGAAAAAAAACAATCTTTAAAAAAAAAATCCACTATTCTCTAGTAGCCCATCGTTATACTATAATCACTATTCTCCTTTAGCCCCTCTTATAGTATAGTTAGACTTTTATGTACCGTTTCCTTATGATTAGTTATGATTGTTAGACATTTGTGTAATGATGTTATTATATTTGTTATTTGTATATAATGTTATATAAAAATATTATAATTTATAATATAAAATTGAAAAATTATGATTTATAAATAGAATATAAAATATTATGTTTAAAAATATAATAAAAAGAGGTGAGCATACTAATTTTGTATTTCTCTAAATTCTATATGGAACATTTAAATCATTTGCTCTTTCTTTTTATAGTAACTTAATTGGCAAGTCTCTTACTTATGATTAAGATTTTAAGGCTACGTCATCAAATATGATGCCACATCAACATACTTTTTGCTAAGGTGTCCAAAAAGGTCCAAAAACATTGATGAAACTTGTGAACTAAGTCATGTTTTATTTATTGATGCACTGATGTGGCATCACATGATTTGTTGCTTTTGAGATCTAAGGAATACATTTCATTAAATTACATATAGTCATCATCAACAATTAAAACTTTAAAGTCATAGCTATTGGTGCAATATTGTCAAAAATATTGGGTATTAAGTCAACAAGTGCTATCACAATTATTGGAACTTGCTCAACTACTAGGTTCTTTCCAAGCTATATTAAAATAAAATAAGCAACATTCATTTTGATTTGTCTTTGGCGGGGACATTGGGCAAGAGAGAATTTAAAAAATACATGTGCAGTTAGTGGTTAACTTTTAAAAATATCGTGTCATTTTCTCTATCATCTCCAAAAGTCAACATCTTGTTGTATGCTATATGCCCATTTCTATGATAAAATGTATGTTATAATATATTTTCATGCCATATCAATGTCAATTTTGTATGGAGCATAATCACATCCTTGTTACATTGAAGGCATTTCCTATTTGAAATGCACAACCTACTTTATTGAATCAATGGTTAAAACAACCAAAAAAAGTGACTACCATCAAAATGATCATCGTCGTTCATTATTTTTAGACCGATTGGCTTATCTTTTCACATTCGTTGTACCTTTTGATTTTCTATCTTGTCACACATCTCTTCATGTTTCTCTCCCTTCTCCACTTAGTTGTTTGGATTCTCCTACACAAAAGTATTCATTTTGCATTTTTGCCCCACCACATGGTCTAGTTCGTGCTGGCATTTCTCCATTATGTTAGGGTGTTAGATCAGCTCCGATATGGCTCATTCTACAATCGAGGAGGACATGTTGGTTCTTGCAATGAAAAGATCATGCATTGATTTATATATTTTTAAATGTTTTTCTCAACTACTGCAAATTTGCAATTTTTCACATCTCAAATACATATTAAAAAATTATATTAAATTATTTTTTTTAATTTACAATAAATAAATTTACTTATTATTTATAATAATATTTTTTAAGTTATAAAAAAGTAAATATATATTATCTTGTAAATTTTGGAAGGAGACAATTAATGAATAATTTAAAATAATTAATATTTTAATAAAATTATACAAATGAGATATTTAATTAAAGAAAATGTAATTGTACATAGAAAATATAATTTAATCTATATATACAAAGACTACTAAATTAAATTTTACAAATAAATATTTCAATATGTCATATTAAAAAAATTAGTATAATAATACAAAGTCTATTTTGAAATATTGTTAAGTTTAATCATTAAATAATATTTTTATTAATTAACCTTAGAAATGTTTTAAAAGACTTATATTCATCTCTTTCAATTCTACCATAATACTTACTTCTTCTTCTTTTTTGATCGGTAAAAGGCCGAAGCCCTGAAGTTTTTTATTAATATAAATAAATTTTGCAGTGTGACCCCGCTCGCTGCAGGCGCTGGTAGGAAAGAGCGGGGTTGAGAAAACCTCCAGACCCTAGGTCCTGTACTTATACACAATTATGTGGGCATACCCATGACTCGACACTTGTTGAGTTTTGTTAGATACATAATTTCCATGGGCATACCCATGCCTCGACATTTGACACAGTTTGTTTGATACATAATTTCCGTGGGCATTCCCACTGCTCAATGATTTTCTATGATTTACTACAAATACATGATTTCAGTGGGCATACCCACCGCTGTATAAGATCGGAGTAAAACATTACAAATGTTGCTTTAACAGATCCCTTCTATTTTTAATTCATTGGTTGGATGAAGTACCTATCCCCCTTACAAATCTTGGTACCTGAAAAATAAGACAAACGAAACTTCCATCTCCAATGGTTAACCCACATCAAATAATATAGATATTTCCTACAATTGTGCATTTTCTATTTGGAATTGCAGATTATGATACTGAGTAACACTTTAAAAGTAATACGCACCCATTTAGATTACACGACTAATTTTACTTTGGAACATCTTCCTTTATAACCATATGTAATCTATTAGCAATTTAATCAGTCAAATAAAATTAACAATAGAAACCAAAATATTAGTTGTACTACTATCTTGATTTACCTCTACCTACTATAATCCGAACAAGAAGGATATAAGCCTATATCCATGTCTAGAAAGCAAACTTAGTTAAGATTGAAAGGGGTTGACAGTCTAGTGTGTGTGTGTGTCTATATATATATATATATATATATATATATATATATATATATATATATATATATATATATATATATATATATATATATATATATATATATATATATATATATATATATATATATATTTTTGTCCATGGCATAGCCCTTTGCATTTCAAAATGTAGTCGTTATAATTCAAAAAAGCAAAAAATTACCTAAGTCTTCCCGGACCAAGTTCTATTTTTAGGTTACTATTGGCCACTTAAAATCCTAAAGACCCATGAGCAAAATTAAATAAACCATTGCACAAGTCTTAAGGCTTAGTCGCATAATCGCATAAGCTATTTACGGCCTATACGATCATATGACTAATGTTCCAATGGGTCCCCCTTGGTAACTACCCTATCCCTAAGACTAAGCGCCTAAAAATAAAACATCTATCCTAAGGTTCCGGATAAGGTTTAAAACCCTTGTCGCATGGTCGCATAGCATTTTTTCATGCTATGCAATCATGCGACTAGGGCTAACTGGTCGGGAGGGGACCCCTCTGATATTCCCCTAAGACTTATGTTCCCCGGGATTAAAAATTCATAAGGTCTGCAGGGACTACTAAGATTGGTTGTCACATGATCGCATGTCAAAAATTTCTGACATGCGTCCATGCGACCGGTTGCCATCTGTCTCAGCGGGCATGTCAGCAGGAGGGTCTGACAAGAATTAATGGGTGTGCAGAATCAACGATCCTCACTACACCGCGATGGAAAGCTGTGGGCTATTTAACCAATGAGTTTCAGCGAGAGCCCTCGATCCAGATCAAAGGAAATGTGATCGGTGGTCCCGCTGTCAGAAAAAGGGGGGTGAGGTGTCATCTTTTGGCCTTGTCGCATGATCGCAAGAGCCATTTTCATTGCTTGCGATCATGCAACAAGGGAGCCACATATGCTGCGAGCCCCTTGATGGAAGAAGGTTGGTGGTCCCACTGTCAGGGAAGATGATGATGTACCAGCTTCCAGTTGGTCAATGAATGGTGACATGGCAGTTGACCTGTCAGGGGTCCCGCAAACTTTTAAATATCCTAAGAAGTTTCAAATATTCTAAGAATATTCTAATGTTCTAGAATATAGCCCTTAGAAAGTTATGGGTTAGATCCAATAATTGAAGGGGAAGGTGTATCTTTGATATAGATTTTTATGTATATATAAAGGTACTACATGACCAGGGACAGTCTAAGATCCCGGTCTCCTATCTTTATATTTATTATACTCTGTTCTTTGATCCATTTGTACATATTATCTATAAGATATCTTTTGAGAAATCTGACCAAGGGAGGTTATCCTTATCAAGTTGATACAAATGTATATTATTATTGATGTCTTTTTATGATTATATTATTTTAGTAAGTATCTTTAAAACCTATGCTGATCTAAGGCTAGATCTTATAATTATTACAAAGTGAGCCTAGTTATGTTAATGCTAATCTTGTTATACAGAGCATTGTTTCTATTCATTACAGGCTAAAGGTGTCTATTGTATTAAGATATTATGAATTACACATGCGCTATCCTACCAAAAGGGGTGATTAGTGAACTTGGTCTAAGTTTTCAAAGCATGTTAATCAGTTGAGATTTAGTTAATGATATTGATGGTTGCTATGTTTAATAGACAACCTCCCAAGATTATCTAAAGGATAGTTCTTAGTCCTATTCTTGTATTGACTTATCCTTTAGAAATTTTTTAGATATATTGATCCATTGTTACCAATCCGTTAGCCCCTAGATTAGCTAGCTTGTCCACATCTGTATTGACTTCTCTGAAAGTATGTCTGATTTCATACTTTGAAATACTTTCCATTAGTACATTAATCTCTTCTATTTTAGAGTTCAACATCCAATTGGGAGTTTTTTTAGTGAAAATGGCGTTGATGATAATTTGGGAATCTCCTTCAATAATTACTTTTGTTATACTAAGTTTCTTACATAATTTAAGCCCTTCTAATGCCGCTATACACTCAGCCATGTTGTTTGTCATAGGACTGATGGGTTTAGAAAATTTAGCAACAACTTCTAACTTCCAATTTTGAATGATCCCTCCAATACCTGCTTCCCTTGGATTTCCCCGTGATGCTCCATCAAAATTGAGTTTGTACCAACCTTCTTTCAGAGGTACCCATTTACAGGAAGCTTTGTCAGTTTTAGTTTTGGGGCCCCCCTTGCCATATAGGGGAGGAATTGCTAATTTTGGCCATTTACTCCTAATCTTGTTGTCCCAGCTCTTAAATGAATCCTCATAGCTTAGTTTGTCCCTGAGTTTTCTGTTAATAATTTTCATGATAGAAGCTTCTATCTTATTTATAACTGAATTCCATGTTAATTTTTGATCCGTAAAAATCCTTCTGTTTCTTTCTTTCCATATTTCCCATGCTACAATCGAAGGTGCTATTGTCTAGATATCCTTAAATAAGTTATCTTTGTAAAGAGAAGGCCAAGCTTTAAGGTTGCTGATTAGATCGCAATGCTGGGCAGATTTCCATCCTAAGCTTTGATGTAGCCAATTCCAGCATCTTTGTGTGAAAGGGCAATTAAGAAGGATATGGTTAACATCCTCGGATTGGTTTTCACATAAAGGGCATCTAGATGGCCCTTCAAATCCAAGCTTATTAAGTCTGTCTCCTGTGAGAATTCTAGTTTGCATAGCCACCCATAGGAACATGCCAGCTTTAGGGAGGCAGGCTTTATTCCAGCAAAGATTCAAAGGTATGTCTATATTATCCATATTTTGATCCCTAATAATTGAATTATAACCCTCCTTGACTGAGTAATTACCGTTGTTTGATCCTGCCCATATTAGAGTATCCGATCTATTTTTGAGTGATATCTCCCTATCCTTCAATACTGCCAAAAGGTTTTGCTTCTCATGCCAAACTTCGTCTATTTCTTTAAGATCACTCCACTTAGAATCTTCCACATTACATAGGTAATCCTTAAGATATAATCCTATGCCTCTCTTGCATTCTTCCATAAATTCCTTTGAGAAGCCCAGTTTGTTAAGGGGAGTAAGGCCTGCCCATGAATCATCCTAGAAAAGAGCTAGATTACCTGAACCTACATCCCAAGAGAGATGTTTGCTAATAATCCCTCTGCAGTCCTTAATAAAATTCCATATCCATGATCCTTTCACATGGGAGTGTGACCTGAAGATATTGATGGGATTCAAGTTAGGTATGTACTTGTTTAATAATATGGAAGCCCATTTACTACTTGATTCTTTGTACATTCTCCATATAAGTTTAGCCCCCAGTGCTTGATTTTGCCAAAGTAGGTTTTTGATACCTAGACCCCCTTTTGCAATTGGTTTGCATAGGGTATCCCATTTAATCAGGGTAATTTTTTTGTCTTCTGAAGGTCCCTGCCAATAAAATTCTCGAAACAGTTTGTCTAAATCCTTTTTAACGTTCATCGGAAGGGGTAGGATAGACAGATGATAAGTGGGTATGGCTGAAAGGATGGATTTGATAATTGTCGACCTACCTGCTTTAGTTAACCATTTACCTTTCCATGAACTTTTTTTATTTTGAACTTTGGTTATGACTTGTTGCCAAAGTTTGGATGATAGGATACCTTTATCGAGGTCTATTCCTAAGTATTTGCATGGGAATTTGCCAATTTTGTATCCCATCATACTACAAATTTCCTTTTCAATTTTCAGGCATGTATTAATAAAGAAAAATTTTGATTTGGTAGGATTAACACACTACCCGGAAGTTTTCACATATAAGTTAAGGACTTCTTTAAAGGCTCTTGCTTCTTGTCTGTTAGCATAGCCTAGAAGAATCGTGTCATTTGTGAACTGTTGATGAGTGATGTTAGGCATGTTTTCTGATGCCTTCAAACCCAAGATTCTCCCCTCTTGTTTCTTTGTAATTGATCTACCTAATGCTTCCACCATAATGACATAGAGAAAGGGGGAAAGTGGATCCCCTTGCCTAATGCCCCTGGAAATACTAAAAAATCCTTTCGGAGTGCCATTGATAAGTATTGAAATTTTGGGGGTCGAGATGCAGTCAAAGATAAGGTTAACCCATTGTTTCGAGAAACCAAGAGCTTCCAAGCATTTACACAGGAATCTCTAGTCTACTTTATCATATGCTTTTTGAATATCAATTTTCATTATCATACTAGGTTCCTTTGTTAATTGGGCAGTATGAACTATTTCTTGCGCTATAATAATTCCCTCCAAAATAGATTTATTTGCTACAAATCCTGTCTGCTCTTCCGAAATAATTGTTGGAAGAAAGGTTTTTAATCTATTTGCTAAGCATTTGGAAAGAATCTTATATATGGTGTTACATAGGGAGATCGGTCTAAAATCCCCTGGATCCGTACTTTCATTCTTTTTCAGAATTAAGGTAAAGAAGGTGCTGTTGATTTCACTAAGTAGGGAACCCAAATTTTTGGTTGCTTCCACTGCTTGCCAAACCTCTTCACCAACAAAATGCCAACATTTTTGGAAGAAGCCAGCCTAGAAACCATCTGGTCTCGGGGCTTTATCCGGATGGAGTTGAAACATTGCAGTTTTGACCTCCTCTAGGGATAGCTTGTTGTTCATTATTTAGTTGTCTGACTCAGTAATCAATTTAGGAATGGCTTTAAGCATTTCATATTGGGCATTGAGGTCAACTGCCTCAGTGTTATTGAGAAGGGATTTATAGAAATTTGTGAGAACAGTTGAGATTTGAACAGGATCTTCAGTAATAAGTCCCTCGGTTGTCTTGATTTTGGCTATTCTATTAATACTCCTTTTATAATTAGTTGTATTATGAAAGAATTTGGTGTTACTGTCGCCCTCCTTGAGCCATGACTCCCTAGATTTCTACTTCCAGAAGATTTCTTCTTTGAGGAGGATATCATTGTATTTGGCCATCAACTCTTTTTCCTTGTAGTAGTTAAGATCATTCATACCTTGTTCTATTACTATATTGTTTAAATCAGATATTTCATTTTCTAACTGAGTTTTCTCTTCGAATATATTATTAAAGTTATTCTTGTTCCACTCTAATGCTTTATTTTTTATAATTTTTAACTTGGCAGTTAAGCAGAACATTTTTTATCCTTTTACCGAGATATGTTTCCACCATTCCTCTAAGAGGTTTATGAATTCTGAATTTTGGAACCACATAAATTCGAACTTAAACAGATTTCTCGATGGTTTGGAATTCTCTGTAATGGTAAGCCTGACAGGGAAGTGATCTGATCCTGCTTCTGGGAGGATCTATGCATTGACTAACTGATTAAAGTTATTGGGGTTTGTTCTAATAAAGAATCTATCTAGTTGTTCTGCTGTGTAGCTGAATCCAACTCTTCTGTTATTCCATGTATAAACTCCATAAATTGTATTGATGCTTATTAGATGATTATCCGTAGCCCATTTGCTAAAATCTTTATGGGCTTGTGATATGAATTGAGAACCCCCATACTCTTCTTCTAGATTTAGTATAGCATTGAAATCTCCTCCGATAACAAAGGGGTGTTCTCGATTATTCATTAAAAGGTCTTGTAATTCCTGCCAAACTCTTCTTTTTTCTTCATTAGAGATTGGCCCATATACATTGATCAGGTTAAATTTTAAATCTGATTTTAGGCTCTTAATTGTTAGTGTCATCCAGTTATCATTAGTATGCGAGGGTAAAGCCACCACTTTACGAGGATCCCATAGGACAGCAAGTCCACCTGAGTGACCTGCTGACCAGGCATATTCTGACTTCCAAATACCTAACCTTTTACTAAATTTAGAGTTGTCCTCTTTGTTAAGCTTAGTTTCCTGTAATAAGATGATTTCGGATTCAAAGTTTTTTAAGTATCTTTTGATTAATCTTTGTTTGTTAGGGGCATTTATACCCCTAACATTCCAAGTAGTAACTCTCATTGTTCCTTGGGAAGGAACTTCCCCTTCCCTGTGTTCAAAATGTCAACTATCTTTTTTTGATTGTCTGCATTACCATCTAGAGATCTCAGTTCTACGGCTGATTTTCTGCCTCTTTTCTTTTTATGTTTGTTAATATTAGGAGTGCTTAGATTGCCTCTAGTCAAGGCTATGCCCAATTCTCTATTTTCGTTAGTTATTCCAAAGAGACCTTCAATTGCTTCTTTAACCAAAGTTGAGTCTCCAGGAGACCCTATTATCGAATTATCCTGATTACCTGGGCTATTTTGTTCATTAATTGTATAAGCTAAGGGTTCCACTCTATCTACAATCTCCTTACCATAAATTTCTATAATATCTTTCGTTTCTCCTGGTAGGTCCAGATTTAAGGTTTCTATTTCAAGAGGTATTGAGATAGCTTGTATTGTCCCCTCTTCAATGGTATGATCATTTTTTAATATGTTTTTGCTTTACAGTTCGTTATCTGATACTTCCTTATCTGGGATAGGAGAAGGTTGATTCAGTCTATTGCCCTCATCCTTACTTTCTTCTACAATACATTCCTGAATCTATTTGATTAGTATTTCTTTTTGAACTTTTAGTTCGTCAAAGTCATAGATCTCATCTAGAAACAAGTCCATTAACTCATCCGTTAGTGGTTCTCGTAAGTAATTAATAATTTGGTTTACCTCCTCTTCTATTTTATTTACCTGATCCATTAGTTCTACTATATTAGCACATTCTGGTGTCAAAGACTGTTCTGTTTGAAGATCAGTCCTGTTTCCTTCAGGTTGTATACAGATTCTAATATTTTCTTTTATTTCTATATATTCTGGTTTAATTTCCATATTATTAGATTCACACCTAATGCTTGATATGTTATCGATTCTTTGAGATGATGCTTCAGTAGTTTGAGGAATAATTAAGTTTTCAATAGGTATATTAAATGAATTCTTTATAATATTATCTTCCTGAATATTTTTTGGAGACAGAATTTTCTATGGCGAGCTGGTTGTGTTGCTATGTGATAGAGGGGGTACATAGGTATTTTAAAATACCATGTTTTTGAAATTACCTTTATCATTTTGGATAACATTACTAAAATCTTTATCCATATCTACCCCCATTTCAAAGGTATTGAAAGGAGTATGTATCTCCTTATTCTAAGAATAGGTTGGTACCATGTTGGACAGACCTGTGTCAGACAATAGTGGGGGAAAGGGCCTAACTATTTTTGGGCTTGAATATTTTTTGTTCAAAGACTATTCTATTGGTGTATCCTTCTTAAATACATCCATTTGCTTTTGGTCTGTATCTGCTGATTTGGAAGCAATTGTATTAATACCATTGAAAATCACAGGCTGACTTGCTTGTGGGCCTGCCTCTTCTATAAATATATCAGTCTTTTCTTGCACATTTACAATGGTCTTGTCAGTAAGATTTAGTTCTAATTGCTCTACGGTACTATTCTTACAGCCATAGTCTAAAATTTTATGATTATCATTAACATTTGCATTATTCAAACTAGTATCTTCAAAGTTATTGAAGAGGGGAGTTTCCAGCCTCCTTAACAAAGTAGGAGATTTGGAGGATTCTTGGGGATTATTAATGCTAACCGGAGCATTAATTTCACACAATTTGGGAGGTGGAGCTTCAGAGTGCCCAAATTTAGTGTTCAAGAGCTTAAAACCCCCTCTATTGTTTAAGAACTTTATTTTTACCCTAATATCAGGGTCATGGAAAACATCTGCACAATTTTTAAGTGTAAGTGAGGGTGGATTCCTTCCTTTCTCAGAATCTTCTATGAAGTCCTCTAGGATCTTGGGATTTATAATTATGGTGTTTGAATTAAAACACAGATGGAGGGGGGGAATGTAACTGTCATGATAATTTACCTTAACAATGATAATCACATTTGATTTATTATATTCAGCTTTAACCATCCTTTTAAAAGTTCCAATTTTATCTCCTATTCTTTTCACAATTTCTAGATGATTACACTCTAGTGGCAGATTTCTTAACATAATTGCTTTTTCTACTTGGAAATTCACTATTTTTATTGGATTAAATAAAGGGAACCAAGAACATACAAAAAAAGAAATTTCTCTGAATTTCAAATAACCTTTCTCTAAAATTTCATTTTTAAGATTACTGCTTTTGAAATCTACATAAATAAAGTTGTCTGCCAAGATAGTAATACTTACCTCCGAGGGGAGAAGAGATAACAGACCTTTGATTATATCCTTTATATGGACACCTATTCCCATCCACTTGCATATGACACCTGTCTCTACATAAGCATTCTGAATTTGCAAAATGTGACTTTCATCCAATGTCACCATAAAATGATTAGGATCGTGATTACCATATATTGGAAATATTGAATGTTTATGGTTAGCTGAACACCTATGTGGCGGAGTGTAAACATAATCATTACACTTAGCATGTGACGGGTTACCCTCATTACCAGATTTAACCATATTTTGTGGCTTACTGTTAAATGATCTCATTTTTTCCTTCCTACAATGAGGAGGGTTGTACGCATTTGGATATTTATGAATACCTATTAAATCATTACTATCTTTTAAAGCTTTTTACTCAATAGCTAGGGTTTTGGGTGGGGGGAGGGGAGAATTCCTCACATCAGAGTGTGCAAATTTACAATCTAGATGTGATTTCCCCCTGGGAACTTCTCCCCCTCCCAAAACCCTATTGCTCTGATGATTTGCTATATGCGGAAGCTTTTTACAAGGAGTATTATCTCTGCTTAGTAAATCAAAGGAGTTTTTAAGAACAATATTACTGCTATTGTAATTTTTAGGAGAAGATTTTACCAGTTTCTTGCCTTTAACCGTGTGCCATTCTTCTTTTCTTGATTTTCCACCACCGGAAGATGCCTTGGTCTCTGGCATTCCCCCTCCCCTCGCAGCAGATAGAGGTTCGTTGGAGCTAATAGTCGGAATTGTCCTGGATGACAAAGCCTTTGCGGTCCCAGTGTTTCTACATGCTGGTAGCCGTGATGGGGGTTTATTTACTATGCGAGCGGTAAGGGCCTGAGCGGGTGCCACTCCACCTTTCCCCAATTTGGAGATGGCCTGAGGTGAGACCCGTTCAGTATATTTTACCCTGACCGGCTCTAAATTAACTTTCCCCACATTTGCATATTTAGTTTTTTCAAAGAAAGCCATTTGTGCGTCCAATGTATTAACAGAGAAAATCTTTTGTTCCAATATCCTATTTTGGAACCGGTGGCCATAGTGAGTCTGGGATTCCAAATTGGGTTTCGAAACCCTAGTTTTAGGCGCTGGAAAATAATCTGTTTCCTTCAAGCTAAGATCCTTGGTTACATTATCCGTAAGATTATTTAATTCGCCGAGAGGAGCAGAGACCTTGACCGAAGATTGTCCACTTTTTTGGGCTTCCAACAAGCTTTTAGCCTTCTGCTTTGCGATAAACTCCTTGAGGTGATCGTAAGTGGGGTGAAGATGTCTAACATCCCTCCATTTACAATCTTTGTATTTGTGCCCGTATGACCAACAATTGAAACAATAGCTAGTGAATTCCTTGTCCGGGCTTGAGGATCTGGTTGTCGAGTTTGAAGAATGCTTGGAAATCGGATTAGCTGAAGCAAAATCCAGGTTACTAACTTTTGCCCGGTCATGGTGAATTAACCCTAATTTCACCTGGCGATTCTGGAACACGATTTTTCTTTGGACTCTGATTTTTCGCATTTTCGCTTACCACAATACTTACTCTTATATATATAAATTTTTATTAATAATTACAAATTTTTTAAAATTATTATTTAATTATTATCTAGATTTTGATATAATTTGACTTTTCATTTAATGAATTCTAAATTTAAACATAAGTTTGAAATTTATTTTAATATTTTGTGTCTTTTTCTAAATAATAATTAAAAATTATTGAAATTAGTTTAAATTTTGAATTTGTGATTTGATCTTACATCTCTTTCTTTCTATAAAACTCTATCCCTGTTGCAAATATAGCATAAGCTTGTATGTTAATAATTTATAAATGAAATGTACATTTTACCAAAACTCACTCCTTCCAAATTTAGTTTTTCAAACTGATGTGATTGATGATCTCATAGAAACCTCTCCCTAGTTCAAGACCTTTTTCTTTTGGAAACCACTCATTTCTACTCAATAATGATGAATAGTTGTGTAGATATCTTGTCAAATTGATATTTGAAACACTGCATTTGGATGAGGTAGTTGCAATAGCTCAAAGTAATAATAGCAGGGATGAATGTGATTGTCATGATGGTCATCTAAATAATAGTAAAAAAATTAAAGATATATAATTATTTGATTAATGTATCTATAATTAGTTTTTTGAAAAAATAGATATAACAATAGAAAGAGGTTGATATATAAGGGGAAAGAGTGAGAGAGAAAGTGGTAAGGAGAAAACAATAGAGAGGAAGACAAAGATGGAGATGGAGATGGATATGATAGACAGGGATATGTATTGAAGAAAATGATAAAGAGAGAGGAGAAAAAGGAAAGAATGAGAGAGGGGGGTGGGGGTAGAAAGATGAAGATAGAGATAGGAATTGAGAGAGAGAGAGAGAGAGAGAGAGAGAGAGAGAGAGAGATCACCTTCCATACCTCTTCGGCATACTCATTGCACAATAAGGTGTGATTGCTAGTTACACTAGAATTAGACTTTTATGTACTACTACATTATGATTAGTTTTGAATTGTTGGACTTTTGTGTACATGTATCATTGCATTTAATTATGATTACTAGACTTTTATGTACTGTTGTTGTTATTAATATTGAGTTATGATTGTTAGGATTTTAGGACATGGCTATTCTCTAGAGAGTAACATCAAAGTACACATCTATGCAAGAACCAAAATTTGTATACCACACCAGATTTTTACGCAATTTCACTGGTTGGGTCCTCATAGTCTACCTCCATAATATTGTAAAAAAACATAAAAAAATCATTGAAAACGTATTATATTATACCAATTTGTATTTTTACAATAATATTATTTTATATGAAAATAGCTAAAACTAAAATTTTATGTAATTTGTATTAATATTAAGTTATGATTGTTAGAATTTTAGGACATCACTATTCTCTACATAATAACACCAAAGTACACGTCTATGCAAGAACCAAAATTTATATTCCATAGCAGATTTTTACATGATTTCACTGGCTGGATCTTCATAATCTACCTCCATAATATTGTAAAACAAGTAAAAAAATCATATTATATTATACCGATTTGTATTTTTACAATAATATTGTTTTATATAAAAAATAGCTAAAACTAAAATTTTATGTAATTTGTATTATATTTGATTAGACTTAAAGTATTGTTATTATGATTAGTTATGATTGTTTCTCTGGCTGAGCATTTATGAGCTGTTAAACAACTGGTTTACAGCATTTATACTGCCCTTGCCCTTGTAATTCTTCCTCACGTCTTGTTTGACACTTGTAATATAGCTGTTATTAACTATTCTTTAGCTTGCTTATTCCAGTATCAAAAAACTATTGTCCTTGAGCACCGCACCGCCTATTGAATTAAAAATTGCAGCAATGAATAAAAAAGTATTTAAGTTGGCGACAAAGCAAGCATATGTCCATTTCATTCAGATTGAGAAAATGAAAGCAAAAGAATAATGCACACTGGACAAAATCAACCCCATAAGAGGTCTACTCTCATAAATGAAAGAGACAATTTAGACAATAAGAAATCCAGTTGTCTGTGGAAAACATATGAAAGAAGAGTGAATAAGTCTCCAATGAAGTCATTGATGTATCTGTCACATAATTCAGAAACGGAACTCATTGTCTAAGAACAACAAAAATAAAAAAGGACTTGTCATGTTGAGAGGCTCGAATAATAATTGAAGCTCCAAGAGGCAAATTTGCTAGTTCTTGGGCTTCAAAATCTAGTCAAATCAATGTGATATTTTCACTTTTTGAACTAATAATTCAAAAAGTGTTCATTGTTTGGAAGTGATGACATGTTGAGGAGCATTAGAGAAGACGTTGAGCAAGTGACCCTACTCTTCTTACAACTTGTAAGAATGCCTAGCTATAGGTTTGTATCAAAGGATGATGTGACTATTTATATGACCATGTCAAAACACTCTAGACACTATAGGTTTTAGATTCTATTTTAAGTTTTAGGTTTTTTGTTTTTAATTATTAGTGGGTAGTATAAAGAAACTTAAAATTCGGTTGTTTCTTTAGATGAGTGTGGTGTGTGAGATCATTTTTTATCTTTGTCTCAATTTTTTTGATCTTTCCACCATCTTTTTATTTTTCTTCTTGACCGGTGGTGCATCGTCTAGTAGGTTTATATATGAGTAAGGATGGATAGAAACAAATAGTTGAGACTAAAAATAATGTGAATTCTTGAGAACACCACTCTACATTGTACAATCAATGTCACACACTAGAAACGTTACCCTAAGAATAGATATGTCACACATGCTAAAAAGATCACTTTGAGCATAGATATATTTAGCTTTTCCATTCTAGAGTTAAACAAATTACATATAAATTGTTTGCTAAATAATGTGAATTCTTGAGAACACCATTTAGTCTAATCATTTAGTTTATATATGAGGCAACTCATTTAGTCTAGACAACTTATATGATGTAAGCAATGAATGAGTTGCCTTGGTATCTATCCATCCAAATTTTAAAATTTTTGTTATAAGTAAATTTTCCTATAAAATTAATTTTCAAATCTCATTGCCTTCAGTTTCCACTTCTTCCTGTGTCTAATATCTCAAAAATTTGTCTTTTTCGGTCCGTGGCAACAGATAAAACATCAAAGTTCCGCCTTAAAAACATCTGACCTTTGGTCAAAACTTCATTGATTTTATGAACTAAATGTCTCTGGTTGTTCCTCACTTCCGTCCTACATTTCGAATGTTTGAAAAAGTTCTTTTAAGCCAAAAGTTATCCTCGGTTAAACATATGTCCCTTTTTCAATTCATTAACCAAAAAGTTGAAGATGTTAATCAATCTTATCAAATTATGTGTTTTTAAGTAATTCATTAACCTCATTTAAAATTTAAAATGAAAAATAAAAATGAAAAAGGTTAGGCATAGTATCTTTGCATGCCAAATAAGGAGTGGAACAGAGTGCCTCAATGAGACATCTTTTCAACTGAATATTATGGCGGTTCGACCTGCACAAAAATAGATTCAATTGAATACAGTTAACTCTGCCGTAAATCTCGAAGGATGGAAGATTTTAATCAGATGCCAAGCAAGTGTATAAAGAATGGCCACGCGTGTAGAACATAAAGCATAAATATGAATGTTTGACGGAGTGCCGCGGGTGTAAAGCCAGATTTGATCACCGCCATCCTTGTAAACAACATCACTGTGTATACCTAGATATGAACCTTGGTGCAAGGAACAGTCGAGGAGATCGACCAGGTATTGTAGTTGCAATGGCATGCAAGAAAATGATGGCACTGTGAACAATGCGGCTTGAGTGTTTGATCGAATACCTCAAAGAGGTGTCACCTAAGGGAGTGCACCCGCATGGACAAGCATGTTGAATGTGGAATCATAGACTGTTTGATTGAATGCCTACAAGAATGATTTTGTAGAAATCGATTTGGCGAGACATACCTATGCCAAAATGGGAAATGTTGAGAAAGCACGACAATTGTTTGACCAAATGCCGCTAGTTTGTTTCACAGAATGCAGCAAAGCAATGTCATCTCATGGAATGTAATGGATGCGGGTTGGAAGCAGCAGTTCACCGCCTTGATGAGCATACTCCAAGTTGTTCCAATATCGGAGTTTGTAGGAACGAATATGCACATTATTCATAGACGTTCGGGAAGAGTGTTGCTGTTATACAATGTTCGGCGCATGCGAAACATGGAAGCAGGAAATAACATGCCATGTGTTTGACCGAATGCCTCATGGAGATGCCATCTCACGGGATACAATGATTGCGGATTATGTGCAAACTTTATATGTTGAAAAATCATTAGAGATTGTGGAATGAATGTAATCGGATGAGTATGAGCCGAGTTCCACAACCTTGCTAAACATCCTCCCTGCCATGCCACGATGGAAGCTTTGAGATATGAATGTCAAATGCAAGTTTTGTAACCGCGGGTACGAAGTGCATTGCGCATCTACTGAACAGAGTTTTGGTGAAGGTGAGAATGGCGCCTGTTAAATGGGAGCTTTGGAACCGCGCATGGATGTCTTTCAAATCATACAATATATAGAGAATTTCGTAGTTACAGCTACTCTCGAAGACATCTCAGCAAAGTGTGGAAGCATAGACTGAGCACGTGAATTGTTTGTCTGAATGCCTCAAAGAGATGTCATCCAGTGGAATTAATGTTGGCAGGTTGCAGGCAAGTAAATTCGTTGATAGAAGATCAATATAGCAGGTAGTGGAAGCACCACAGTGTGCAGAGATACTGAGTAATATAAAGATACCGTGAGTTACAAGAATTGCCATTCTATGCATTAAGTCTCTTATATATTTTGTCAACTCAAACTAATTCAAAGAAAGGATAATAAGGTGGAGAGAAAATGAAAAGAATCATCGGGTTGATGAAGATATTTTACAGTACATTATTCTGGATATGTCATTCAGCATGGGTGCCCGTGTGATTAGAATGTAGAATGTTACAAGAGCTTAAGAAGATCCTTTGGCAAATCAAAAGGTGAAACTTAATCCAAGCTCGGAGAAGAAAGCACTTGAGATAATAAGGCACGCATGTCCAATATATTCATATGTACAAATGCAACCCCAACAGAAGAACCAATGACATTTTGAATATCTTTCAATCTACAGTGACATAATTATAAATTCTTTTCATCAACCTTGGTGACTCTTTGTTGAAAGAAAATATGGATTGCATTCAAGACAGTTTTAAGGAAGTTCTTCCAAATGGCATATTATACGCATCTCAAGAAACATAGTTCTCAATAAGATCTATGGTGGGACTCAACAAATTCAAGAGACAACATCAAGCTAATGAAATTACTTAAAAGTTATCATAAACATCATTTTCAGATTGAGCAAAGACTACATTGCTCAAGAAGATGGACAGCAAGGATGGAATACTCTCACTCGGCAGAAACTTGCTAAACCCTGAAAAAGAATACTCGGGAAAAAATCGGCCAGTTTTTGGAAAAACTCGGCAAAAAACTCAGGAACTTAAAAATAGCATAAAATTTAATTAAAAATGCATTTTTTTTGCAAAATTCTATGAGAAGATGCATCCAATGAGTTAATTAATGAGAAAACAAAAGAAAAAAGCTAAGTTTAGATATATATATATATAAATGCAAAGTGGGTACAAAATCGCATTCTCATGTGGAATGTTGATGACTAGAAGCAAAATAGTAAATAGTTTCTACAAAACTAGAAGGAAATACATCATTACAAATTACAATTACATCTTCCTCTTTCCAACTCTATGAGCAAATAAGGGAGAGGAACTAGAAGTAGAGGGCCTAGTCCTAGAAGTAGAAGCCTGCACTGAAAGTGATTGTGCCTCCTCGCTCGGTATCCCTCCTGATGTGTGTGGCTCGCTCCCCATCCTGGATGTATCTTCTGGCACTGGCACTGCTAATGACTCCTCCGTCTGAATCCTCATCATCCTCCTCAATGTCATCCAATGTGAAACCAAATCCACCCCCCTCCCCCTCCATAGCCCGCCTCTCCAAATCAGTGATGTCATCCTCTGTAAACAATGGAAGCTGCTCCTGTGTCATCCAATCAGAGTAAGGATCTATATCGTCCAAATCAATTGGACCAACTAGTGCTTCCTTTGCCCTCTTCAACCGCAACAATCTCCCAAATGGGTCATATCTGAGTCTATCCCCCTTGTAGTGATTTTTGATAGACTCTTTGGCCCTATCCATGGCCTCATACAGAGACCTCATTAGGGTTTGATCCCCATCAACCATGCGCAAAACTCTCACCAAGGGCTCAGATACCTGCAATTGAAATTTTAAAAATACAAATTAGTTTACAACAAGATTAATTAATAATGAGAGACTTGAATCAAGAATAATTACAAATTAAAGTTTGATTCTTGAAGTTACCTTCACAATCTCTTGAGCCTTGTCCCAAAAATGTTGATCAAAGACAATTGTGCGCAAAAATTCTCCTTCATGCTTCTTTGAATAAGTTGATTCAATCCATGGTGGACTCACAAACATTTGTTTCAAAGAATTCAAGCTATCAATAATAATTTGCAATGTCAAGAAAACCGTTGCAAATCTTGTGGCTGTGGGTCTCACCAAATCTTTCCCTTTACTGAATTGTCTCATCAAATTTAGAACCCAAGGGTGATTGTAGATATACTTTTTTACCCACCTTGCATCTTCCACAATTGGAGTCACCCAATCAAGTTTTCCTATGTCCTCCAAAAGAAGGTCAAGGACATGTGTTGCGCAAGGTGTCTAAAAAAGAGTGGGGTGCTTGTCTTGGAGGATTCTATCTGGCATATTAATATCAATGCAATAATTAGTTTCTAATTTCCATATTTTACCTAAAAATTAAATTAAATATCACTTATTAATATTTAAATTTAAAATTTTAATGATAATCATGTGCAACATAAATATTAAAATTTAAAATTACCTACTACTGCATTATCTGTGATGATTTGCACCACATTCTCTACTCCCACCTCCATGACAACATTCTCCAACATTAATGCCAAAGTTTGTGCATTTTTCACTTTGTTGGAGGTATCAACCGATTTCCAAAATACAACATCACCCTTGCAAGCAACCAAAAAATTAATGATGGTTCAGTTTTTCCATTTGTCCACCCATCAAAAAGAATGGTACAGTCATATTTACTCCACTCCTTTTTTTCTCCTCCACCACTAGTCTTGCCCTATCAACAGCATTTACAAGCAACCTACAAAATCAAAGTCAAACCAAGTCTTAGTACTCAATTTTGATTTAATAAACAAGAAATAACAATTAAAATTTCAAAATGAAACCAAGTGGATTCCGATTATTTACTTACCTCCCACTCAAATCCTTGCGAGAAGAGGCCTTGTACCCTTTTCCTGAAATTGTCATTGCAGTCACCAAATTAAGCCAATAGGGGCTCTCAATCACACTCAATGGGAGATTGTTGAAATACCAAAAATCAGCACATGCAATATCAGTTTTTTAATGTGCCTCCTTGTTCCATCCAGTGGCCTCTAATGATGGTTGTGTACCAGGTGTATTCTTGTGCACAAAAAAAATTGTCTATCCCTGATGTTGATGGTGGCACTCTACTAGAGGAAGCAAAAGCAGTAAAAGATGCACTATGTTTGTAGATGTGTGGGCCACGAAGAGATCCCACTATGATCGCAAGTGCTTCTTCTTCTTCCTGAATGTTAATAGGAGCACCTTGAGTTTCAGGTATGGCTTCCCTCACAGCTAATCTTTCCCTCTCCCTTTATAATTTTTTCTCTTCCCTAGCTGCAAGTAGGGCATTAACAAATCTTTTTATCTCTTCTGTATTTTTTTGTGCATGGATTTGTATCATGCTTCCTAATGCCTGCAAGATGGTATTTGAGGTGATTTATGCCTCCAGAAACTACTTTCTCACAGTTTATGCAAATTACTTTCCTGGGCTCATTGGGTACGTCATAGGCATACCTCCATGTTTTATCTCTAGCATTTTTAGGCCGGGTGCCTATAAATCCAGAAGGGCATGGTGTTAGTGGCCACTCTTCCCCTGAATCTACCATGCTGATTTAATGATTAACTGTTGCCCTACACATAAAAACTCAAAACATAAAATAAATATTTTAGAAAATAAATTAAACAAAGTTAGAAACTATCTAAATTAGTTACAATATTTTTAGACATCATTCAAAGTTAGAAACAAAAACAAAACAAACTAGTAGGGTTTGATATTTTAAAAAAATTAGATATTCTTCAAAAAAAAAATTGATAGGTTCATCATTTTCTTTAAAACTTGTCCAAAACAGTGTTGAATCTTGTTCTAATGATTCAAAATCATTTCTAACTACTTAGAAATGATTTTTTATTCATTTAGATTCCACAAAAATGAAATAGAATGTTTGAAAAAAAAAAACAATCTCAGCAACCCTACCTGGAAATGTGTTTTTTTCTTCAAAAAATGGTTGAAATCCACCTTCAATCCACTCAAATCTATCTTCAATCCACTCGAATACGCCTTACAATAGCTTGGAAACCCAATCAAGTTCTTCCCTAGTCGCCCAAGAAGAAAAAATGAAACGCTATAATGAAGTTGCATTTTTTTTGCTGCGCCTGTATATGTTGACGCGGGCGAGTTTTTAAGTGAAACTCGTTGAGTTTTAGGTAAAAACTCGTCGAAAAATCAGCATGTTTTTACCTAAAACTCAATGAGTTTCAGGCACAAGTTTTTGGCCGAGTAACTCGTCGAGCTGGAAAACTCGGTGAGTTTTCACAACTCGGCGAGTATGCCATCCTTGATGGAGAGTTCACTGAAATTAAAGTGCTTGGCAAATCAACAACTAGCAGATCAGGAGAAGATTCGGTGGCTACTTCATCGGAATCAATTACTTCACCTTCTTTTTAAAATATATAGGTTTCAAATTGTCTTTTGTAAACAATGACTTTGGTCACTTTTGGTCAAAGTTAAGAAGTTGACTATTTTTGCGCAAAATTTTGAGGTTAATTAACCTTGTTCAAAACACATAAAAATAAGTTAGTTATTAACCCAGAAAAGAAGGTGGTTATCCTATGAAGCCTATAAATACAGGGCTATTTGTAATGTAAAGGAGGGGGGACTTTTGCAAAAGGGGAGAAACTCTGCCAAATTGTGTAGAGAGACTTGCAGAGAACTTTTATGTTCATACTTCATACAAGTGAAGGTTTTTGAACTTGTATATTTTCAAAAGAATAACTAGGAATGCATTGATTTGTATGTCTTAAATGTATTTTGCAGTTATTGTTATCAATTTCTCATATGTTAAATTGATAATTCCTTTGAGTACTTAGGATATATGTAAAAGATGAAGCATGTTCACTCCCCGGTATCTCGGTTACAAAATGTTGAGGTTACCTGTTTCCTCATATGTTGAAGCATGTTTCATTTCTTCCATCAATTTCACATATCCAGCTTATCTTGTACTTAAATCCCTTTTGTAATCTATTATCCTTTGGGAATCTCATATGGTATTTGTATGTCTATTGTTGGGGTTTCTGCCATCTAATTCTTGTAGTATAATGTTTTCTCCTTTTTGTACTTTCTAGTTAAAAGTACACAAAAATCACAAATACCCCTATCATACGAGGGGGTTTCCCCTCTCAAATGCAGAGGAAGATGGTGATTAGATCATGATCTAGATGCAATATCTCCAACTGTTGGAACGGTTGTCACTACTCATAGGGAAACATGGTCAATTTTGAAGGTTCATTGGCAGTGACAAATCTGTTTACCAATAGAATGTAAATGAAAAAATCCATAGAATTACAATGTACAATTAAGGTTAAAAATAATTAGGATAGAAATTATTGAGGTTAGAAATAATTAGGCTAGAAATTGTATTTATTATATAAATTGGTGTGATTCATATTGTTATATGACATGCTCACAATTTTCAATGGTAAGAAATTCAAATCACTCTAAGAAAATGCCCTCTTTTAGTCTTTATCATGTCCTTGTGTTGCATCAAGAAACTTGCAATAACATCCATGGTTGAAAAAATATCATGAAAAAACTTCTCCCATCATCAAACATACCACATCTAGAAGAAAAGGAACAACCCAAGGTGTCATGCACCAATCCAAAGAACAAAAGCAACAAAGGATCCAACCTACTACCATGAAAAATCCAACATGATTGGGAATAGAAAATACAATAAATGTTAATACAATGGTGTTCAAAACCATTAGTAGAACTTCTGACAACAGCATATCCATCCATAAATTACAATCACAAGCTCCTTATATAAAATATGTCAATGAAGAATATACATATCTTAGAAAACCCATTGAATGGGTAGTGTGGAATCTGGAAAAAAAAAAAGGAATAATAAATCTACAAGTGAACACTTAAATCAAGTTGTGATAATAGTTTAAACCATGTAGTAGTAAGTAACAATCATAATAGTCCGCACATGCAATAAAAAGAACTACATAATCTCTTGTAAAAGGTCACCATGGTTATCAATGGTGACAGGGGATAGGTTCCCTAGCTTGGGGAACCTCCCGCAATTGTAGATTCTTTGCTCGATGGAGTTGGGTGTCCCACCCGCATGTTGTTGAAAGTTCTCCAACATGGAGAGATGAAGGTCATGATGAAGGGGTTTATGATCCTAAATCTAGAACTGGTATCGCAAATGTGGGTTTCAACAAATCAAAATAGGATAAAATGAAAAGTGGTGGTTTGTCTTATGGGTGGAAATAGGCCCTTGTGGGTGGCTGCCATAAGGAGGCAGAAAAATTAAGTTTGTTCCTAAGTGCTCACAAACAAAGGAGGGAATGACTATTAAGGTCTCTGCCTTAGATGTTGATCATATTTTTTCCTCAATGAACAATACCTTAGTTGAATGTTTTTTTTCCTTTCGACCAACCATTCACATGGTCCAAAAATGGGTGTCCTAGATGTGGGATCTTAAGGGGAGTGTCACCATCAATGTAATGTCTGACGCTTTGTTTCTCTTCAACTTTAGTACTAAAGAAGATTTGATTGCTACTCTTTTATGGTCATGGGCCTATGGGAAGCATTATCTTTCCCTTTGTAGATGGAAGCCAATATTTGATCTTGCAACTCAACGGGACGACCCCAGTTTGGGTTTGAATACCTAGAATCCCGTAGAAATTTTGGGATGAGAATATTTTTCACTAGATTGGTAATACCTTCAACCACTATGTTTGTATGGATGAGGTGACTAAGGCAAAGTCTGAGTTAGATTTTTCCCATTTTTGTGTTAATGTTTCTACAAATAAAACTTTTTCCAATTTTATCACCTTGCAATCTAAACTAGAAAAGTGGATACAATCTTTGGTGTATGAAAAACACTACAATCTTTTATCATAAATTTTCAAAATCAGGTCATGTGATCACTGACTACAAAGCCCCTAATAAGGAACCACAAAAATTAAAGGGTGTATCTACTTTCCCTTTGAGGGTCACAACCCCCCTAAGGTGGATGGTTCTAACACTTAGAGTGATGAATATCCACATACAGATGGACTTTTGAAACTATTGGAAACCCCTAAGAAAGTTGGACAGGAGGAGAAACCACCTGACATCTTGGAACAAACAACTCTACTAGAGAAAGTGGAAATAACCCCCTCTACCACCTTGTTACTCTAGCCAGGTGATACCTCAAATCCCTCCTCCTCTTGCAAGAATGGTGTTAGAGAATACTCTAAGTCATTGATTACATCCCCCTCACAAAACAAAACTTATTCCTCATTGAGTGCATCAACAAGTACTCTTGTGAGTTGGGATTGCTATATGACCTAGAAAAAGAAAACCAAAAATAAGAAGGTAGATGTAGGGTCAAAAATCAAGGTTGGTCTCCTATCATAGCGAACCACAAGGAATAGGGAGATTACAAGGGAAATCGATAATGGAAGGAAAAGGACCCTAGACTCAATAACTAGATCTAAGAAATGAGATTCCTTTCATGGAGCATGAGGGGTTTGAAAGGCCCCCCAAAGCAATATGCCTTGTAGAATTGTATCCTTGTAAATGTTATTGATGTTGTCCTTTTGTAGGAAGTTAAGATGAAAAAATCCTCCTTCGATACAATCATGAAGGTTCTTTGGTCGAGTTCTCCTTTTTGTATTACTAAGGCTAATGGTGCTTCTAGAGGTATACTCACCATGTGGAATTTGTTGAAAGTGGATAGAGAGATTATATATTCTACTCATATATATTTTTAATGTTAAACTCACATACCAAGGGAATTCTTGCTTTCTAGTTAATGTTTATGCCCCCAACTCTTGCCTTGAAAGAAAACTAGTCTAGAGGGAGATCTCTCTCTTATTCAAAAGTTTAACACCTCACATTGGCTTGTTGTGAGTGACTTCAATTCACCACTCTTCCCCTCTAAAAAGTTGGGTGAACTGGATGATTACTCAGATAGTATGGTTGATTTGTCAGAATTTATCAATAATGTTGGAATGGTTGACATAGATTTGATAAGGAAATTCTTCACATGATCAAACTGTAGGAAAGGAAATGACCTCATCCAAGTCAAGCTAGACATATTTATTTATTCTACTAATTGGATATAATGATCAAATATGTCTTAACTTCCCTCCTCCAGACAGTGTCTGATCATAATCCTATCCTCCTTGACTTGAATAATAGGTTGAAAAAGTGACACACCCCTTTCAATTATGAAATAATGTGGAAAACACATTCTGAGCTTTGAAGTTGCATTTAAAATTGGCAGATTTCATCTATATTTGGTACTCCAATGTATGCAATGGTCCAAAAAACTTGAACATTATTAGAAGAAATGTGATGGACTAGAACAATTTCATATTTGGGGACATTTTTTCTAAGAAAAAGGAAATTTGTATGAGATTGATAGTCATCCACGAAAAAATTTCCAATGGGGATATCTTGGTGCTAACACGTAATGAAGAGCAATCTTAAAGAGCCAAATGGAAAGAAAATATTTATAGGGAAGAAATATTTTGGAAACAAAAATCCAAGATTCAATGGTTGAAAAGGGGAGGTTAGAATTCGGCCTTCTTCCATCGATTTTCTAGAATACATAGAAAGAGAAACACTATTTTCTATTAGGAATAGTCCCAAGAGATAACTGAGAGGGGGGGGGGTGAATCAGCTATCTACAAGTTTCAATTCTTTATCCAATTAAATATACTTAAACATAAAGCATAAAAACAATGAAAGAACACTTGAACACAACACCAATATTTTGGTTACGGGGAAACCCAAATAGGTAAAAACCCCGGTGGGAATTGACACCCACTAATATTTTGCACTAGTGTATTATGATCCTTGTTAGAAGATCCTTAACCCTATTAGGAGTTTCTTTAAAATATATTTAGTATAGTAGACCTGGTAAAGGGTCGGACCCTATTAGGAGTCTTTTACAATAGTCCATGTTAGGGGAGAGGACGCATTGCTCGAGAGCACACTGCTCAAAGGCGTGAAGGCTACAACCTTCTATTTAATAGATACACACTATATCTAGATCTTGGTGAACTATGATTTGACCTACTATCTGGATCAGTTCCAATGTATGGCATAAATACATTACTTGGTCACATAGACCTTCTTCTGATGGCTCAACACTTCACACACTCTGCTCTGCTCTTACTATCAACCATAAACCACACTCTAGCAATCACAAATGACTATCTATAGATATCTTTTCTCTAAATTATATAATCAAGTCGATCTATTAGAACCACATTGAAATCATTTTAGATAAGTCATAACAAACTCCAATAATAATTTAGTTGGCTCTACTAAGCACGCAACACATTCTGGGACCTATCTAATAAGATAATTGTAGACGCACGCTACGCACTGTCGGCTCTACCAAAACAACTGGCTCTTTCTCATCAAGCTAAATTACCTCATGCGCTATTAATTGAACCTTCCTAACTCTTCTCCAAGCTCTAATCCAAGGGTGCATACCGAAATGATAGGCACAACTCCATAACCAATATAATCTCTGTCAACTCTTCTGAACAAACACAGGACACTGCTACTAGTGAATATCGACTGCATAACTTCACTTCTACTGATCATCAAACTCTGTGTCCATGACTATAACATCACTAACATGTCTTCATCATATATCCAAATGTGCAAGACTCCATGATAAATGTACAGACAACCATACACAGAACACTACTTGTTATTCTATCAGGAACACTGCTGACACAAGCTATTATATAGCTATTTGTACTAACAGTTAACCTCTGCGCCCATGATATCATGCTGATAACATGTCCATGTGATATATACTAAAAGATTACTACATAATTCTTCCACACATGCTACTTACCATATATTGTCATTAATGAAAAACATACAGTCAGCATTGGCTTGCTGGAAAATCTCCAATAATCTCCCCCATTGGCATTGATGGTAACATATGGAATGAAAAACTCCACCAATCCAAATAAACATTTCTTTTATAACATTCTCCATTTCCTCTTCAAAACTCCCCCAAGGATGAATCCTCCATCTGCTACAATATTCTTCAACATTCTCCATTTCCTCAACTGAACCACTTCCATAACTGAGTACAACTCCCCCTTAGTATATTATTCCTTCTTTTACTTATGTTTTTATGACTATATATTACTCCCCCTTTGACATCAATGGCAAAGGGCACCAAATAGTTTTAGCACCGGTACTACTTCTGAAGTAGAGTAGTCAACCATCCATCAGTCCTTGAGGACTAATGCTCTTCCTTCTTTCTTCTAAGCAGAATCAGGGAAGGGAATTACTCCCAAATTCTCCTTGAGATACTCAAAAGTATCCTTTGGCAAGGGCTTTGTGAATATGTCTACCAACTAATCTTTAGTACTCACATAGTCCATCTTGACTTCTTTCTCTGTGACTTTCTCTCTTAGGAAGTGATACTTGATCTCAATGTGCTTTGTCTTTGCATGCATCATAGGGTTCTTTGAAATGTTGATAGTGCTAGTGTTATCACAGTGAATAACAATAGGATAATCAATATGAGTTCCAAAATCCTTTATCATCTGCTTGATCCAAACAGTTGTAGAACAATTTAGGGCTGTTACAACATACTCCACTTGTATTGTTGACTGAGAAATGCAATTGTGTTTCTTGCTTGTCCAAGTGACAAGTCTGTCACCAAGAAATATTGGTCCACCTGATGTACTCTTTCTGTCATCAACACATCTTGCCCAATCTGCATCAGTATACACATGAAGCTCAACATCTTCTAAATTAGGATACCATAGACCATAGTCTATAGTGTCTTGCAAGTATCTGAATATCCTTTTTACTGCCATGAGGTGACTTTATTTAGGCTTTGTTTCAAATCCTTTAACTATGCCAACTCCATTGGAAATATCAAGTCTAGTTTGAGTAAGATAAATGAGTTTGTCAATCATAGACTTGTACAATCTTATATTTACTGCTAGTGAGTTATCTTCTTTTGTAATCTTGCATCCAATTATCATAGGTGTCCCTACTAGCTTGCAATCATCCATCTTGAATTTCTTCAATATCTCTTTCACATACTTGGACTAATTAATGAAAATACATTTCTCTGTCTGTTGCACATTCAATCCCAAAAAGTACTTGATAGGTCCAATCATGCTCATCTCAAATTCCCTCTACATCTCCTTAGTAAATTCAGCACTAAGTTTGTCATTACCTCCAAAGATAATGTCATCAACAAATATAGCTACAAGTAGTAGTCCTTCATATGTCTCTCTTATGAATAGGTTACAATTTGCTGCTCCTTTCTTGAATCCAATCTTTGTTAGATATCCATCAAGTCTCTCATACTAGCTCTAGGGGCTTGCTTAATTACATAGAGGGCTTTCTTTAATCTGCATACCATATCAGGTCTATCTGATAGGCTAAATCCTTTTGGCTGCTCAATATATACTTATTCTTTTAATTCACCATTTAGGAATGCTGACTTGACATCCATCTGATAAAATTTGAATTTTTTGACTATTGCATAGGCTAGAAACAACTTAATAGCTTCTAATCTATTCACAGGTGCAAATGTGTCTGAATAATCAATGCCTTCTCTTTGCGCATATTCCTTACATACTAACCTTGCTCTATTTCTTACTACTGCACCATCTTCATTCATCTTGTTTTTGAATATCCACTTTGTTCCAATCACATTTTTATCACTAGGTCTTGGGACCAGTTCCCAAGTGTCATTCTTAATAATCTGATCAATTTCTTCTTTCATAGCATCATGCCAATCTAAATCATTACATGCATCTTCAACACTTAAAGGTTCAATCTGAGATAGTAAACATACCGCCTCATTGCTAGCTAAGTTCTTTGCTTGTGATCTTGTTAAGACTTTGCCGCTCTGATCTCCAATGATGTCTTTCTTGGAATGGTTTATAGATGTAAACTTTGGAACTTTAGGTGATACTGTCTCACCATCCTTAGGAGTTTCTTCTTCACTTGTCTCAGGGTCATTGAATAATACATCAATATTGTCAAACATTTCTTCAATAACTGTCTCACTAGTGCAGGGTCTAGGTTCTTCTTCAATCATGGGTGAGTAATCATGATATCTTTCTTGAACCATAAAATTTTCATCAATCTTAACATGAGCACTTTCAATGATCTTTTTCAATCTTAAATTGAAACATCTATAAGCTTTACTTTTAGTAGAGTAACCAAGGAAAATACCTTCATCGCTTCTTGCATAAAACTTGCCTACTGCTTCATCTCTCTTGATGTAGCACTGGCTTCCAAAGATTCTAAAGTATTTTACTATGGGAACATTACCAAACCATAGCTCATATGGTGTTTTGTCTGTGCCAAGCCTTAATTGAATTCTATTGATGGTATAGACTATTGTATTTACTGCATCTCTCCAATAGGTGTGTGCAAATTTTCCTTCAATCATGATGGTGCGCGCTGTATCAAGGATGATCATATTCCTTCTCTCTGCAATTCCATTATGTTGAGGGGTTCTAGGTGCACTCAACTGCCTCTTGATGCCATGTTCTTTGCAATACTCATAGAATCTATCAGAGGTGAATTCTCCTCCTCTATCCGATCTCAAACATTTTATCTTTAGTCCAGATTCATTCTCAACCTTAGCTTTGAATATTTTGAATTTCTCAAGTGCTTCTGACTTGTCTTTTAAGAATGCAACCCACATCATTCTAGTATAGTCATCAAAAAACAAAATTAAATACCTTTCACCATAGTATGGTCTTGTTTGAGTTGGACCACATAGGTCTGTATGAATCAGATCCAACTTGTTCTCTGCTGAATTGTGCTTGCTCCTGAATGAGTTTCTCACATGCTTTCCCATCACACATTCCTTGCATATAGTATCAATTGGCTTTGCTATGCTAGGTAGATCTCTTACTGCCTTTACATTGCTTATCTTAACTATGTTATCAAAATTGATAGGACATGGCCTTTTATGCCACAACCAACTATCATCAATTTTAGCAACAAAATAACTTGCTTCTAGATTAAGCTAAAAAACATTACCTTTAGTCTTTGAGCCTGATGCAATTATTTCTCTTTCTTTGTTTTTAATTATGCACTTGTTTCCATTGAATTCCAATCTGTAACCTTTGTCAAGTAACTACCCAACACTTAGTAGGTTATGTTTCAAACCATTGACATAAAGAACATCATCAGTACTAGTCTTTCCATCCAAGGTAAGGGCTCCTCTACCAACAATGGGTTCAGGAGTGTTATCTCCAAATCTAACCATGCCACCATTGTATTTGTCCAGATGAACAAATCTATCTTTATCACCTATCATGTGATGTGAACAACCACTATCTATAATCCAATCTGTCCTAATATCAGCTTCTGAAATTAATGCTAGCTCTTCTTTCTCATCTTCATGATCTGTCTTATTGTTCATTTTCTCTATTATAGCAGTAAATCCAATTTCTTCTTCAGTTGAATCATCATCTGAAACTCCATCTTCAGCATAGTAACATTCCTTAGAGTATTTAGGCTTGTTTTTTTTAACTTTCTAGCTCTTGTAGGACACTTAGATGCAAAGTGACCAATCTTATTACATGAAAAGCATTTAAATGGCAATTGACCTTCCTATTTTCCTTTTCCTTTCTTTTATCTTTTGGCAATCATAGCAATGAAATCATCTAGTGTTTTCTCTTCATCACCATCATCAAAATTACCAGAAGTGTTTGCAAATTTCTTACCATGGACTGTTGCTTTGAAGGTTGACTCACTTTTAGGTTCTGTCTTCAATCTTGAAATCTCAAAAGCTGAGATTTTTCTAATCAAGGTCTCTCTCTTGATATTTGATGTACACTGCATGGTCTCATCAAGGATGTTGATCTTGTTTTCATATTTTGGAGTGAGAGTAGTCATCAATTTTTCCATAATATCTTCCTCTGAGATCTCTCCACCATTATTCCTAATTCCAGCAACTGCTTCATTGATCCTTTGATTGTAAGCTCTGATGTTTTCTTTAGGTAGCATCTCTAATGCATTGTATCTTTTCTTCTATGTTTTTTCGTGCACATCCTTTGCTTGTTTGTCTCCTTCAAATATGTCTTCTAGGTACTTCCATATTTTGTGGGTTGTATCTACTTTCTTTATTTATGAAAACTCACTATCAGATAGGGTGTTGATAAGGGCTTCTTTGGCTATTGCATTCTGATGAAACAATTCCTTTTTCTTTTCAGTAGCATCATCCTTTGCAAGGTCTTCCAAGGTAGGGATCTTGACTGCTTTGATAGTCACATCAAAAACTTCAAAAGAAATGCATTGCAAATGAGTCACCATCTTGTTCTTCCAATCAAGATAATTCCCTCCATCAAACTTAGGACTTTATTTTCTAAAGAATTCCATCTGATCAACCTCAAGATGTTAAATTTTCTTTCTGAGGCACTTGGCTCTGATACCAATTGTTAGGAATAGTCCCAAGAGATAACTGAGAGGGGGGAGGGGGGGTGAATCAGTTATCTACAAGTTTCAATTCTTTATCCAATTAAGTATACTTAAACATAAAGCATAAACACAATGAAAGAACACTTGAACACAACACCAATATTTTGGTTATGGGGAAACCCAAATAGGTAAAAACCCCAGTGGGAATTGACACCCACTACCATTCTGCACTAGTGTATTATGATCCTTGTTAGAAGATCCTTAACCCTATTATGAGTTTCTTTACAATATATTTAATATAGTAGACCTGGTCAAGGGTCGGACCTTGTTAGGAGTCTTTTACAATAGTCCCTTTTAGGGGAGAGGATGCACTGTCTGAGAGCACACTACTCAAAGGGGTGAAGGCTGCAACCTTCTGTTTAACAGATACACACTATATCTGGATCTTGGTGAACTGTGCTTTGACCTGATGTCTGGATCAGTTCCACTATATGGCACAAATACTTGGTCACATAGACCTTCTTCTGATGGCTCAACACTTTGCACACTCTACTCTGCTCTTACTATCAACCATGAACCACACCCTAGCAATCACAAATGATTGTCTATAAATATCTTTTCTCTAAATGATATAATCAAGTTAGCCTATTAGAACCACCTTGAAATCATATTAGAGAAGTCATAAAAAACTCCAATAATAATTTAGTCAGCTCTACTAAGCATGCAACACATTCTGGGACCTATCTAACAAGATAATTGTAGATGCATGCTACACACTATCGGCTCTACCAAAACAACTAGATATTTCTCCTCAAGCTGAATTACCTCATTTTCTCTTAATCAAACCTTACTAACTCTTCTCCAAGATCTAATCCAAGGGTGCATACCAAAATGATAGGCGCAACTCCAGAACCAATATAATCTCTATTGGCTCTTCTGAACAAACACAGGAAACTGCTACTGGTGAATAGCAACTACATAACTTCACTTTTACTGATCATCAGACTCTACGTCCATGACTATAACATCACTAACATGTCTTCATCATATATCCAAATGTGCAAGACTCCATGATAACTGTACGGACAACCATACACAGAACGCTACCTATTATTTTGTCAGGAACACTACTAACACAAACTACTATATAACTGTTTGTACTAATAGTTAACCTCAGAGCCCATGATATCATGTTGATAACATTTCCATGCCATATATATTGAAATATTACTGCATAAGTCTTTCACGCATGCTACTTACCATATGTTGTCATCAATGACAAACATACAGTCAGCATTGGCTTGCTGGAAAATCTCCAACATTTTCAACCTCAAGGATGAGACTAATTTTGTAATCATAGAGGATGCCAAATTGGGTTTGATTCCCTCAGAATACTTTTGCAATACCTTTAAAGATAATGGTTGTGTCATCAATATAATTTTGGAAGATCAATTGTCAGGCTACCTCCCAAGAGCTATGAGTGTCGTTGATAATACTCAACTTCTAGCCTCCATAACAGTGGAAGAGTTTATGAGATTTTCCTTCTTTATGGGTACTTTTAAAGCACCTCGACCAAATAGTTTCCCATGTACCTCTTTTCATGAATTTTGGGATATAGTTGGTCCTAATGTTACTTTAGCAACTAAGGATTTATTCAGGAGTGAAAGGTTGTTGAAAGAGTTGAATAGCTCCTTCATTACTTTAATATGTAAGGCTCAGGAGATATAAAGACTTTCCCAAGTTCAAGCCTATAAGCCTTTTCAATATGGTTTATAAAAAAATTATAAATTCCTAGTTAATAGGATCAAACCCATATCAAATAATCTTATTAATTACAACTACAAAAGATTCAACCTTGGAAACATATTCTTGACACTACCATAACAACCCATGAAGTTCTATATTCCATGGATAAGTATCATCAATTAAATATGGCATTTAAAGTTGATATCTATAAGGCCTATGAAAAATTAAAATGGGACTAATTATTCAAAGTTTTGGAGAAACTTGGTTTTGACAACAGAGTGATAGGGATGATTAAAGAATGTGTGACTACTATTTGTTACTCATTATTGGTCAATGGTGTTCTAAGAAGCTTCTTTGGAACTACCATAGGCATTAGATAGGGGGACCCCTTGTATCCTTATATTTTTATCATTTTGGCAAAGGTTTAGGGGTGAAACTTCTTAATATTGGTGGATGGGGGAAAAATCTGACACAGCCAAGGGATGGTGGATCCAATTAAGGACAATCCAAACCTTGCAGCTTCATAACAACATAGGAGAATAACACAACACAACAAGACAAGATATGTTTCAAAACATATTTTCCATTAACATGCCCAGCTATAAGGCCTTCCAGGTTAGGGCCAATTACAATCAAGTAATTCTACAAGATCAACAAGATCCAAGACAACTCCAGCTAGTTCAGTTCTAAAAACTATCAGCAATTGATGGAAACCCTAATGCAGATCTGAACTTGAGCTCGCAAGCCTCCAAGCAATCTCCTTGTCTCCAAGCCTCAACCACTAGCTCTGCTATTACAAACTATTAGATAACAATTTGATCTACAAGATCTCACAGGATCTTTTCCACAAATTCACTTATCTGCTACCCCCAGATCTACTTTCATGATCTCTCTAAGTCATCCTAAACAACTACCCCAAACATCCCTTAAATACTAATCATCAGCCACAAGTCAGTTGGATGAAACCATTAACTCCTAACAAATATTAAATGCAATACAAGTCAACTCTCAAATAGCCTTACAATTAATAAATTCAACATGTCGGCTTGTAACAATAGCTACTAACAATAAATGCACCAAGTCAGCCAAGAAAATCTTCAAGAACTCCAGTCGGTAAACTAGAACTACTGAGCACCAGTGAAACAACCAACCAATCCAGGCAACATTGAGCAACATAGGCATTACCAAGCACTAGTTCCACCAAGCATAAGAAGTCTCACCGAGTTCCTTCAGCGACTGTGATTCTTTCAATAACCGAGACCATCGGTTAATGCTACAACCAAATAACACCGGCCAAGTAACACACCACCATGCAGATTCACCGAGGACCCAAGAATGCCCCTACATCAGACACCCCAGGTTCAAAAAGATGTTCATATGTGAGAAGAACATCTTCCAGGATTCAGCACATAAACCCCCAACTGGTTCTTCACATACAAGTCCTCCACCTTTTCACTTTGCATATTCTTCCACTTCAACTTCCTCTATCTCTTCAAGTCTTTCCTTGATAACACATAGGTCTATTCTCCAAACTGATCATTCATTCTCTCAGGATCGACCAACTCAACTCGGCTACCAATACTTAGACTTCTCCTACCGAGTGTTGTATCCAGAAAAGGCATCAGGGAAAACTTCATGTCATCCTTCTCAACAGTAAACACATTCTTCACACAATCATACATAGCTCTACAATCATATTGCCAAGGTCTACTGAGCAATATATGACAACTATTCATCTCCACGATATCACATAACACAATATCCTTATACTGGCCAATCTGAACATCAATAAAGCATTGTTCTCTTACTTCTAGAGCATGATCATCTTGCAACCAACCAATCCTATAAGGATGTGGATGTCTCATTCTATTCAAACCAAGTTTATGAACCATGTCCTTAGCAACAAGGTTATCAGTACTACCACTGTCAACAATAACATCACAAATTTTACCTCTCCACTTGCACCGAGTCTTGAACAAGTTACTCCTTTGACAAGGTTCCTCCTTTGTACCGAGAAATGTTCATCGAAGTAGCAAGTTCTCATTTTCAGGTTCATTCTCAACATTTTCATTCACCACAGCATCTCGTCAGTCACCAAGCTTCTTCTATGTGCACTCAAAATAATGTTGTCCTTCTTCACCATAGTTATAGCAAGTTACCTTAAAGATAATTCTACATATCTTCTTCTTTGGTTCTACAAGTTTCTATTCATCTTCTACAGTCATCGGTTTATCCTTTACTGAGTGATCAATCTTTTCCTTCCCTCGGGGATTACTATGTTGTTTCCTCTTCAACTTATCTTCTACCTTCAGAGCATACTGATAAGAATCTTCAATAGAATCAATATTCAGCATACCAAGCTCATCCTGAATATTGAATCTCAAACCATCCACATACCAAGCTACCTTTTCCTTACCAAGTTCTCTGTGTCCAGACCGAATAGTAAGTTTGTAGAACTCCTCAGTATAATCTTCAACAGACAAATCCTTATGTTTCAAATTTTGCAACTTCTTAAACAAGTCAAGCTCATAGTTAGTAGGTATGAACTTAGCTTTCAACTTAGTCACCATCAACCTCCATCGATTGATCTTCATTTCACCTTCATCTTCTCTATCTCTCTGTAATTCTTTCCACCAAAGAGAAGCATGTCCTTTCAATTTTTTCTGTGCTAACCTCACCCGAAGAGGATCTTCAACTTATTCTAGCTCAAATAAATCTTCAAGTTCACCAATCCAGTCAATCAAATTATTGGGCTTCAAAGTACCAGAGAAAGTAAAAACTTTCATTCGGTAACTATTACTTAACCGAGCTCCAGATCTATGCAACTGAGCAGTTTTGTCTTCACCAAATATATCCCTCTGGTCATCACCACTAGATCCAGTAGCTTCAAAGTCTTCAGTAGCTTCCTCATAACCATCTTTAGTACCAACATTCTGAGGTACACCAATAGTAGCTCTCATGATCTCAGTGACCATGTCATTCTTCATAAACTCCATCTCAGATCTAAAATCTAATTTCACCTTCTCTACAATCCTAGATTCCATGGTATCACAGAGATCTGCAATCACTCTAGGGTCCAATCTTCTCAAAGTCATCCTTAAAGATAAGAGAAACCCTCTGTAACAAACCCTACACTAACCATCTTGTGACAACCTCCAAGTTATATGCAAGTCAAATCAACCTACCACCTTGCACAAACAACTAGGGCAAGATTCCACAAGTTCAGTGCTCTGGATCTACAACTCAAATCATATGATCTCTTCACCAACAAGATTAACTTTGCAAGATCAGCCTTGCTAGGTCAACCTTTTCTTCACAAGATCAACCCACCTCTAATACCACCTGACATAGCTAAGGGATGATGGATCCAATTAAGGACAATCCAAACCTTGCAGCTTCAGAACAACATAACAGAATAACACAACACAACAAGACAAGATATGTTTCAAAACATATTTTCCATTAACATGTCTAGTTGTAAGGCCTTCTGGGTTAGGGCTAATTACAATCAAGAAGTAATTCTACAAGATCAACAAGATCTAAGACAACTCCAGCTATTTTAGTTCTAAAAACTAACAGCAACTTATGGAAACCCTAAGGCAGATCTGAACTTGAGCTCACAAGCCTCCAAGCAATCTCCTTTTCTACAAGCCTCAACCACTAGCTCTGCTATTACAAACTGTCAGATAACAATCTGATCTACAAGATCTCATAGGATCTTTTCCACAAATTCACTTATCTGCTACCCCCAGATCTGCTTTCATGATCTCTCTAAGTCATCCTAAACAACTACCCCAAACATCCCTTAAATATTAATCATTAGCCACAAGTCAGCTGGATGAAACCATTAACTCCTCCTAACAAATATTAAATGCAATACAAGTCAGCTCTCAAATAGCCTTACAATTAATAAATTCAACATGTTAGCCTATAACAATAGCTACCAACAATAAATGCACCAAGTCAACCAAGAAAATCTTCAAGAACTCCAGTCGGTAAACCAGAACTACCGAGTGCCAAAGAAACAACCGAGCACTAATGAAACAACTGACCAAGCCAAGCAACATAGGCATTACCAAGCACCAGTTCCACCAAGCACAAGAAGTCTCACCGAGTTCCTTCAATGACCGAGCTTCCTTCAATAACTGAGACCATCGATTAAGGCTACAACTAAATAACACATGCCAAGTAACACACCACCATGCAAATTCACTGAGGACCCAAGAATTCCCTTGCATCAAACTCCAAGGGGTTTTTCCTACCTCTACTCTACCTCCTATTTTCCTCCAACCATTTTTTTATGATATCATCTTGTTTGGCACTACTTCTATAATTGAAGCTAGAGTATGGAAATGATTTCTCAACCACTATTCCAATGTCTCTAGCTAGGCCATCAATTATGATAAAAGTAACATTTATTGCTTAAACACATCGGATAGTCTACAAAATAAAATATAAACATAATGGGTTGTCAATGTGCTAATTATCTTCCTAGTAATTAAACTGTGCTCCCACTCATTTTCAAAGAGGCTTTTAAAACCTTTTGGGGCTCAATACTTGAGAGAACACAACACAAACTAGCTAGTTAGAAATGCAGACTCCTCAGCAATGTTGATAAGTTGCAACTTATAGAAACCTCTCTTCAAAAGATGCTTGTTTATTTCCTCTCCCTCTTTAGAATTTCAAACTATATGGCTAAAAACTCAAAGAGAAGTTGGAATATTTTCCTTTGGGTGGGTATGGGGGGAAGAAAGAGGATCATGTTAGTTGGGATAAAGCTTTTCAGCCAAATATAATGGAGGGATTGGATATTATGAAAATCTCTTATCTGAATAAAGCTCTTATTGCTAGAATTGGCTGGAAAGTTTCTTTGCATAGTGCTAACTGGTGTGACAATATGATTGCAAAGCATTTGAATAATGAAAGGTTATACTATTTCCTTATTGATCAAGGATTCCATAGTGGGTACAAGATATGGAACAACATTCGTAAATACAAGAATATCATATAGATGGGGCTAAAAATGGAAAATTGGTTATGGTCATAAGGTTCACTTCTAGGATGATATGTGGTTGGGGGATAAACCCCTCTCCTCCCACATACTTTTTAGTTCCCTTTGTCGGACTACAAAGCATTTTGGTGGTGACCAAATGGGTAGCTATTTAGCTTATTCTAAATCCTAGAAGAACATATATTTGTGTTGCTAGGATCAGCAACAACTTCTATCTTTGATATGGGACTTGCAATAGAAGCTTTAGCAAGTGAGAATCTTGATGTTTCAAAGGGAGGATAGATTTTTCTAGAGTAGGAATTCTAGTGGTGAATTCACCATGAAGACTACTTATCACTTTTGATAATGCCCCACTAGGGAACCTAGGAGATAATAACCTAAACATGTTACTAAGTTTGCAGAATAATTTTTTTCTTAAGTGTTTACAAACAATAATGATTAAACAAGCGGAAGTAAAACATAAAGTCCATAAGTACACATAAACATAAACATAATCTCAAATTTGGATTACACATCTCAAGGGTTCCTTGACATAGAAACTACACAAATACAATTACATCTATTAATTACAATAATTATCTAAATCATTTAAATATTACATCATAATTTACATCTGAATAATAAAGTATACATAATCTCCAAAATCCACTACACAAGTTGTAGGGTATGTAATTATAATTAAATACAAGGTACAAAATAAATAAAGTACAAGAATAAGTCTCCAAGAAGATAGGATAGAAAGAAACTTCAACAAGGATCATCCATCATAGGTACATGAATGTCAAAGCCTCAAATGGTAAAAGAGTCACTACCTCCTGACCTCGTGGAACCTGTGGTTCTGCCCCCACCATGCTGAGGAGATAGCATTAGATCCTACTTGGATAACAATACCAATCCAATTAGATAAAACTAAGCAAGAATCCTAGAAACTCATGTCTCAAGGGTACATCTCAAAATCAAAGGTACACATACTAATCCAGAGGTAACCAACACATGTAGGAAACCTAAGATGAAATAAGGGAAGTGTCATCACATATGTCAACCCCTTGGAACAATCTCACTAGACTCTGACTCCCAAGTGTTATCATGTATGGAACCTAAAATCCTCTTGTGTAGACAAGGATAATTGATCATGCCAAACGCACCATCACTACTAGATGGACAAGCATCTTCTCTCACTCTCATCATTAGCCTATACTAGCACTCAAGGCATCTTGATGAATTGTGCTTAGACCTATTATTTGGATCAGTTCCAATGTATAGCACAAACTCTTCACTTGGTCACATAGACCTTCTTCTTATGGCTCAACACTTCACCCACTCTGCTCTGCTCTTCACAAAAAACTCTGAACCATGCTCTAGCAATCACAAATGATTGCCTATAAATATCTTTCCTCTAAATGATATAATCAAGTCAACCTATTAGACCACCTTGAAATCATATTAGAGAAACCATAACATACTCCAATAATAATTAAGTCGGCTCTACTAAGCACGCAATAATATCTGGGACTTGTCCAATATTAATAAATGTAGACGCATGCTACACACTGTCGGCTCTACCAAAGTAACTGAATCTTTCTCCTCAAGATGAATTACATCATGCACTCTTAACAAAACATTCTTAACTCTTCTCCAATCCATAATCCAAGGGCACATATTGAAATGATAAGCGCAACTCCTGAACCAATATAATCTTTGTCGGCTCTTCTGAATAAACATAAGAAACTGCTACTGGTGAATAGCGACTACATAACTTCATTTCTACTGATCATCAGAATCTGTGTCCATGAATGTAAAACCACTAACATGTCTTCATCACATATCCAAAGGCATAAGGCTCCATGATTATTGTACGGACAATCACTCAAAGAACACTACCTGTAACGTTGTTAGGAACATTGTTGACACAAGTTGTTGCATAACTATCTGTTCTATCAATTAACCTCTCTGTCCATGATATCATTCTAATAACATGTCCATGCTACATATACTCAAATCTTACTACATAAGTCTTCCACACATGCTACTTACCATATGTTGTCATCAATGACAAACATACAGTCAACACTGGCTTGCTGGAAAATCTCCAACAATCTCCCCCTTTGGCATTGATGGCAACATATGGAATGAAAAACACCACCAATCCAAATAAGTAATTATTTTATAACATTCTCCATTTCCTCATCAAAACTTCCCCAAGGATGAATCCTCCATCTGCTGCAATATTCTTCAATATTCTCCATTTCCTCAACTGAACTACTTCCATGACTAAGTACTACTCCCCCTTAGTATATTACTCCTTTTTGCTTCTATTTTTCATGACTCCATATATTACTCCCCCTTTGACATCAATGGAAAAGGGAACCATTCTTTTTAAGCACTGGTACTACTCCTGAAGTAGAGTAGTCAACCATCCATCAGTCCCTGAGGACTGATGCTCTATCTTCTTTCTTCTAAGCAGAATCAGGGAAGGGAATTACTCCCAACTTCTCTTTGAGATACTCAAAAGTATCCTTTGGCAAGGGCTTTGTGAATATATCTACTATATGTTCCTTTGTACTCACATAATCCAATTAAGTGATACTTGATCTCAATGTGTTTTGTCTTTGCAAGCATCACAGGCTTGTTTAACATATTGATAGTGCTAGTGTTATCACAATGAATAACAATAGGATAGTCAATCTACATTCCAAAATCCTTTATCATTTTCTTGATCCAAATAATTGTAGAGAAATTCAGGGCTACTACAACATACTTTTCTTCTCCTATTGACTGAGAGATACAATTTTGCTTCTTGCTTGTCCAAGTGATAAGTCTATCACCATTAAACACTACTCCTCCTGATGTACTCTTTCTATCATCAATGCATCCTGCCCATTCTGCATCAGTATATCCATGAAGCTCAACATTTTCTGAATTAGGATACCATAGACCATTCAACACTACTCCTCCTGATGTACACTTTCTATCATCAACGCATACTACCAAATCTGGATCAGTATATCCATGAAGCTCAACATTTTCTGAATTAGGATACCATAGACCATAATCTATAATGCCTTCCAAGTATCTAAATATTCTTTTTACTACCATGAGGTGACTTTTTTTAGGCTGTACTACAAATTTTCCAACTATGCCAACTACATTGGAAATATCTGGTCTGGTTTGAGTAAGATAAATAAGTTTTCCAATCATAGACTTGTACAATGTTATATCTACTACTGGTGAATCATCTTATTTTGTAAGCTTACATCATATTATCATAGGTGTACCCACTGGGTTGCAATCATCCATCTTGAATTTCTTTAATATTTCTTTCACATAGTTTGACTAATTAATCAAAATACCTTTTTTTGTCTACTGCACATTTAATCCTAAGAAGTATTTGATAGGTCCAATCATGCTCATCTCAAACTCACTCTGCATCCCCTTAGCAAATTCAGCACTAAGTTTGTCATTACCTCCAAAGATAATGTCATCAACAAATATAGCTACAAGTAGTAGTCCTTCAGATGTCTCTCTTATGAATAGATTACAATTTGCTGCTCCTTTCTTGAATCCAATTTTAGTTAGATATCCATCAAGTCTCTCATACCATACTCTAGGGGTTTGTTTAAGTCCGTAGAGGGCTTTCTTCAATCTACATACCATATCAGGTCTATCTGATAGGGTGAATCCTTCTGACTTCTCAATGTATACTTCTTCTTTTAGCTGTCCATTCAAGAATGTTGACTTGACATCCATCTGATAGACTTTGAAGTTTTTTACTGTTTCATAAGCTAGAAACAACTTAATAGCTTCTAATCTCCTCATAGGTGCAAATGTGTCTGAATAATCAATGCCTTCTCTTTGTGCATAACCCTTACATACTAACCTTGCTTTGTTCCTTACTAATGTGTCATCTTCATTCATCTTGTTTCAGAATATCCACTTTCTTCCAATCACATTCTTATCACTAGGCCTTAGGACCAGCTCCCAAGTATCATTCTTGATAATCTAATCTAGTTCTTTTTTTATAGCATCATGCCAATGTGAATCATTACATGCATCTTCAACACTTAAAGGTTCAAACTAAGATAGTAAACATACCGCCTCATTGCTTGCTAAATTATTTGTTTGTGATCTTGTTGTGACTTTGTCGCTCTGATCTCCAATGATGTCATTCTTGGAATGGTATCTAGATGTAAACTTTGGAACTTTGGGTGATACTGTCTCATCTTCCTTCTGAGTTTCTTCTTCACTTATTTTAGGGTCATTGAACAATACATTAATACTATCAAACATCTCTTCAACAACTGTCTCACTAGTTGAAGGTCTGGGTTCTTCTTCAATCATAGGTGAGTAATCATGATATCTTTCTTGAACCATAAACTTTTCATCAATCTTAACATGAGCACTTTCATTGATTTTCTTCAATCTCAAGTTGAAACATCTATAAGATTTACTTTTAGTAGAATAACCAAGAAAAATACCTTCATCACTTCTTGCATCAAACTTGCCTATTGCTTAATCCCTCTTGATGTAGCACTTGCTTCCAAATATTATGAAGTATTTCACTGTGGGAACATTACCAAATGATAACTCATAAGGTGTCTTGTTTGCTTTAATTGTATTCTATTTATTGTATAGACTGTTGTATTGACCGCATCACTCCAATAGTTGTGTGCAACTTTTCCTTCAATCATGATGGTGTGCACTATATCAAGGATGATCCTATTCCTTCTCTCTATAATCCCATTCTACTGAGGGGTTCTAGGTGCACTCAATTGTCTCTTTATGCCATGTTCTTCGAAGTACTCATAGAATCTGTCAGAGGTGAATTCTCCTCCTCTATCCGATCTTAGACATTTTATCTTTAGTCCAGATTCATTCTCAACCTTAGCTTTGAATATTTTGAACTTCTCAAATGCTTCTAACTTATCTTTTAAGAACACAACCCACATCATTCTAGAATAATCGTCTACAATCAAAATGAAATACCTTTCACCATAGTATGATCTTGTTTGAGTTGGTCCACATAGGTCTGTATGAATGAGATCCAACTTCTTCTCTACAGAATTATTCTTGCTCCTTAATGAATTCCTCACATGCTTTCTCATTACACATTCCCTGCATATTGTATCAATTGGCTTTGCTATGCTAGGTAGGTCTTGAACTGCCTTTACATTACTTATCTTTACTATGTTATTAAAATTGATATGACATGGTCTTTTATGCCATAGCAAACTGTCATCTACTTTAGCAACAAAACAACTTGCTTATGGATTAAGCTGAAAAACATTACCTTTAGTCTTTGATCCTGATGCAATTATTTCTCCTTCTTTGTTGTTAATGATGCACTTGTTTCTATTGAACTCCAACTTGTAACCTTTATCAAGTAACTGCCCAACACTTAGTAGGTTATGCTTCAAACCATCAACATAAAGAACATCATCAGTGTTATTCTTTCCATCCAGGGTGATGGCTCCTCTACCAATGATGGGTTTATGAGTGTTATCTCCAAATCTAACCATGCCTCCTTTGTATCTATCCAAATGAACAAATCTATCTTTGTCACCTATAATGTGATGTGAGCAACCACTGTGAATGATCCAATCTGTCATGATGTCCACTTGTGAAATTAGTGCTAACTCTTGTGAATTATTTTCATCTTCAAGAGAAATGAATCCAATATCCTCTTCTACTGATTCTTCATCTGATACTCCATCTCCAGCTTAGTAGCATTCCTTTGTATGCTTAGGCTTCTAGTCATTCTTGAACTTTTTAACTCTTGTAGGACACTTAGATGCAAAGTGACCAATCTTATTACATGAAAAGCATTTGAATGGTAATTGTCCTTCATATTTTCCTTTTCCTTTCTTTTTTCTTTTAGCAATCATAGCAATGAAATTATCTAAGGCTTCTTCTTCATCATCATCATCAAAATTACCAGAGGTGTTCAAGGATTTCTTACCATGGACCAAAGCTTTGAAGCTTGTGTCACTTTTAGGTTTTGTCTTCAAACTTGATGTTTCAAATGTAGCAATCTTGTTGATTAAGGTCTCTCTTTTGAAATTTTCTAAGAATTGCATAGTCTCATCAAGGATGTTTATCTTGTTCTGATATTCTGACCTATCAAGGTAGTCATCACCTTATCCATGATGTCTTCTTTTGAGATTTCTTAACCATTGTTTTTTATTCCAGCAACTACTTCATTGATCCTTTGGTTGTAGGCTCTTATGTTCTCTCCAGGTAGCATCTCAAATGTATTGTACTTTTTCTTCCATGTCTTTCTGCGCACATTTTTTGCTTGTTTATCTCCTTCAAACATGTCTTCTATGTGCTTCCATATCTTGTACGTTGTCTCTACTTTCTTTATCTCTGAAAACTCACTATCAGATAGGGCATTGATAAGGGCTTCTTTTGCTATTGCATTTTGATGGAACAAATCTTTCTGCTTGCTAGTAGCATCATCCTTTGCAAGATCTGCTAGAGAGGGGATCTCAACTTCCTTGATAGCCACTTCAAAAACTTTGAAAGCAATGCACTGCAAATGTGTCATCATCTTGTTCTTCCAATCAAGATAATTCTCTCCATCAAACTTAGGACTCTCTTTTCTAAAGAATGCCATCTGATCAACCTCAAGCTGTTAAAATTTCTCTCTGAGGCACTTGGCTCTGATACCAATTGTTAGAAATAGTCCCAAGAGATAACTGAGAGCAAGGGGGGTGAATTAGTTATCTACAAGTTTCAATTATTTATCCAATTAAGTATATTTAAACATACGGCATAAACACAATGAAAGAACACTTGAACACAACACCAATATTTTGGTTACGAGGAAACCCAAATAGGTAAAAACTTCGGTGTCAATTGACACCCACTAATAATCTATACTAGTGTTTTATGATCCTTGTTAGAAGCTCCTTAACCATGTTAGGATTTGTCTTTACAATGCATTAAGTACTGGGACCTAGTCAAGGGTTGGCCCCTATTAGGATTCTTTTACAATTAACCCTGTTAGGGGTGAGGACGCACTGTCTGAGAGCACACTGCTTAGAGGGGTGAAGGGTACAACATTCTAAATAACAGATAAACACTATATCTAGATCTTGGTGAACTACACTTAGACCTGTTGTCTAGATTAGTTCCAATGTATAGCATAAACTCTTCACTTGGTCACATAGACCTTCTACTTATGGATCAACATTTCGCCCACTCTACTCTGCTCTTCACAAAAAACTTTGAACCATGCTCTAGCAATCACAAATGACTGCCTATAAATATTTTTCCTCTAAATGATATAATCAAGTCAGCCTATTAGAACCACCTTGAAATCATATTAGATAAACCATAACATACTCCAATAATAATTATATCAGCTCTACTAAGAATGCAATACAATTTGGGACTTGTCCAATATTAATAAATGTAGACGCACGCTACACACTGTCAGCTCTACCAAAGTAACTGAATCTTTCTCCTCAAGATGAATTACATCATGCACTCTTAATCAAACATTCTTAATGCTACTCTAATCTGTAATCCAAGGGCACATATCAAAATGATAAGCGCAACTCCTGAACCAATATAATCTATGTCGGCTCTTCTGAATAAACACAGGAAACTTCTACTGGTGAATAGCAACTGCATAACTTCATTTATACTGATCATCATACTCTATGTCCATGAATGTAACACCACTAACATGTCTTCATCACATATCCAAATGTGCAAGGCTCCATGATGACTATATGGACAATCACTCACAGAACGCTACATGTAACTCAGTTAGGAACATTGTTGACACAAGTTGTTGCATAACTGTCTGTTCTATCAATTAACCTCTACATCCATGATATCATTTTGATAACATTTCCATGCTACATATACTCAAAGCTTACTACATAAGTCTTCCACACATGCTATTTACCATATGTTTTCATCAATGACAAACATATAGTCAACACTGGCTTGCTGGCAAATCTCCAACAATCTCTCCCTTTGGCATTGATGGCAACATATGGAATGAAAAACACCACCAATCCAAATGAGTAATTATTTTATAACATTCTCCATTTCCTCATCAAAACTCCCCCAAGGATGAATCCTCCATCTGCTGCAATATTCTTCAATATTCTCCATTTCCTCAACTAAACTGCTTCCATGACTGAGTACTACTCCCCCTTAGTATATTACTCCTTTTTTCTTCTATTTTTCATGACTTTATATACTACTCCCCCTTTGACATCAATGGAAAAGGGTGCCATTCTTTTTAACCACTGGTAATAGTCCTAAAGTAGATTAGTCAACCATCCATCAGTCCTTGAGGACGGGTGCTCTATCTTCTTTCTTCTAAGAAGAATCAAAGAAGGGAATTACTCCCAGCTTCTCCCTGAGATACTCAAAAGTATCCTTTGGAAAGGGCTTTGTGAATATATCTGCTAGTTTTTCCTTTGTACTCACATAATCCAATTTGACTTCTTTGTCTACCACTTTCTCTCTTAGGAAGTGATACTTGATCTCAATGTGTTTTGTCTTTGCATGCATCATAGGGTTCTTTGACATATTGATAGTGCTAGTGTTATCACAATGAATAACAATAGGATAGTCAATCTACATTCCAAAATATTTTATCATTTCCTTGATCCAAACAATTGTAGAAAAAATTAGGGCTGCTACAACATACTCTACTTCTACTATTGATTGAGAGATACAATTTTTCTTCTTGCTTGTCCAAGTGAAAAGTCTATCACCATTAAACACTGCTCCTTCTGATGTACTCTTTCTATCATCAATGCATCCTGCCCATTCTGCATCAGTATATACATGAACCTCAACATTTTCTGAATTAGGATACCATAGACCATAATCTATAGTGCCTTGCAAGTATCTAAATATTATTTTTACTACCATGATGTGACTTTATTTAGGCTCTGCTGCAAATCTTCCAACTATGCCAACTGCATTGGAAATATTTGGTCTGGTTTTAGTAAGATAAATAAGTTTTTCAATCATAGACTTGTACAATGTTATATCTACTACTGGTGAATCATCTTATTTTGTAAGCTTGCATCTTGTTATCATAGCTGTACCCACTGGCTTGCAATCATCCATCTTGAATTTCTTTAATATATCTTTCACATATTTTGACTGATTAATGAAAATAACTTTTTCTATTTGTTGTACATTTAATCCTAAGAAGTATTTGATAGGTCCAATCATGCTCATCTCAAACTCACTTTGCATATCCTTAGCAAATTCATCACTAAGTTTGTCATTACCTCCAAAGATAATGTCATCAACAAATATAGCTACAAGTAGTAGTCCTTCAGATGTCTCTCTTATGAATAGATTACAATCTGTTGCTCCTTTCTTGAATCCAATTTTAGTTAGATATCCATCAAGTCTCTCATACCATGCTCTAGGGGCTTGCTTAAGTCCATAGAGGGCTTTCTTCAATCTACATACCATATTAGGTCTATCTGATAGGGTGAATCCTTCTGGCTACTCAATGTATACTTCTTCTTTTAGCTCTCCATTCAAGAATGCTGACTTGAGATCCATCTGATAGACTTTGAATTTTTTGATTGTTGCATAAGCTAGAAACATCTTAATAGCTTCTAATCTCCTCATAGGTGAAAATGTGTCTGAATAATCAATGCCTTCTCTTTGTGCATAACCCTTACATACTAACCTTGCTTTGTTCCTTACTACTGTGCCATCTTCATTCATCTTGTTTCTGAATATCCACTTTGTTCCAATCACATTCTTATCACTAGGCCTTGGGACCAGTTCCTGAGTATCATTCTTGATAATTTGATCTAGTTCTTCTTTTATAGCATTATGCCAATCTGAATCATTACATGCATCTTCAACACTTAAAGGTTCAATCTAAGATAGTAAACATACCGCCTCATTGCTTGTTGAATTCTTTGCTTGTGATCTTGTTGTGACTTTTTTGCTCTAATCTCCAATGATGTCATTCTTGGAATGGTATCTAGATGTAAACTTTGGAACTTTGGGTGATACTATCTCATCTTCCTTCTAATTTTCTTCTTCACTTATTTCAGGGTCATTGAACAATACATTAATACTATCAAACATCTCTTCAACAACTGTCTCGCTATTTGAAGGTCTAGGTTCTTCTTCAATCATAGGTGAGTAATCATGATATCTTTCTTGAGCCATAAACTTTTCATCAATCTTAACATGAGCACTTTCAATGATTTTCTTCAATCTCAAGTTAAAACATCTATAAGCTTTACTTTTAGTAGAGTAACCAAGAAAAATACCTTCATCACTTCTTGGATCAAACTTGCCTATTGATTCATCCCTCTTGATGTAGCACTTGCTTTGAAAGATTCTAAAATATTTCACTATGGGAACATTACCAAACCATAGCTCATAAGGTTTCTTGTTTGCGCCAGGCCTTAGTTGTATTCTATTGATTATATAGACTATTGTATTGACCGCATCTCTCCAATAGGTGTGTGCAACTTTTCCTTCTATCATGATGGTGTGCATTGTATCAAGGATGATCCTATTCCTTCTCTCTATAATCCCATTCTGCTGAGGGGTTCTAGGTGCACTCAATTGTCTCTTTATGCCATGTTCTTTGCAGTACTCATAGAATTTGTTAGAGGTGAATTCTCCTCCTCTATCTGATCTTAGACATTTTATCTTTAGTCCAGATTCATTCTCAACCTTAGCTTTGAATATTTTGAACTTCTCAAATGCTTCTGACTTATCTTTTAATAACACAACCCACATCATTCTAGAATAATCATCTACAATCAAAATGAAATACCTTTCACCATAGTATGATCTTGTTTGAGTTGGTCCACATAGGTCTATATGAATGAGATCCAACTTCTTCTCTACTGAGTTATTGTTTCTCCTGAATGAATTTCTCACATGATTTCCCATTACACATTACCTGCATATTGTATCAATTGTCTTTGCTATGCTAGGTAGGTCTTGAACTACCTCTACATTACTTATCTTTACTATGTTATTAAAATTTATATGACATAGTCTTTTATGCCATAGCCAACTGTCATCTACTTTAGCAACAAAACAACTTGCTTCTGGATTAAGCTGAAAAACATTACCTTTAGTCTTTGATCCTGATGCAATTATTTCTCCTTCTTTGTTGTTAATGATGCACTTGTTTGCATTGAACTCCAACTTATAACCTTTATCAAGTAACTACCCAACACTTAGTAGGTTATGCTTCAAACCATCAACATAAAGAACATCATCAGTGTTATTCTTTCCATCCAAGGTGATGGCTCCTCTACCAATGATGGGTTTAGGAGTTTTATCTTTGAATATAACCATGCCTCCTTTGTATCTATCCAAATGAACAAATCTATCTTTGTCACATGTAATGTGATGTGAGCAACCACTGTCAATGATCCAATCTATCGTGCTATCAGCTTGTGAAATCAGTGCTAACTCTTCTGAATTCTTTTCATCTTCAAGAGCAATGAATCCAATCTCCTCTTATGCTAATTCTTCATCTGATACTCCATCTCTAGCATAGTAGTATTCCTTTGTATACTTAGGCTTGTAGTCAATCTTGAACTTTTTAACTCTTGTAGGACACTTAGATGCAAAGTGACCAATCTTATTACATGAAAAGCATTTGAATGGTAATTGTCCTTCATATTTTCCTTTTCCTTTCTTTTCTCTTTTAGTAATCATAGCAATGAAATTATCAAGGGCTTCTTCTTCATCATCATCATCAAAGTTACCAGAGGTGTTCAAGGATTTCTTACCATGGACCGAAGCTTTGAAGGTTGTCTCACTTTTAGGTTCTGTCTTCAAACTTGATATTTCAAATGCAGCAATCTTGCTGATTAAGGTCTCTCTTTTGAAATTTTCTAAGAATTGCATAGTCTCATCAAGGATGTTTATCTTGTTCTGATATTCTAGTGTCAAGGTAGTCGTCACCTTATCCATGATATCTTATTCTGAGATTTCTCCACCATTGTTTCTGATTCCAACAACTACTTCATTGATCCTTTGGTTGTAGGCTCTTATGTTCTCTTCAGGTAGCATCTCCAATGTATTGTACTTTTTCTTCCATGTCTTTCTGTGCACATTCTTTACTTGTTTATCTCCTTCAAACATGTCTTCTATGTTCTTCCATATCTTGTAGGTTGTTTCTACTTTCTTTATCTCTTAAAACTCACTATCAAATAGGGCGCTGATAAGGGCTTCTTTTGCTATTTCATTCTGATGGAACAAATCTTTCTGCTTGCTAGTAGCATCATCCTTTGCAAGATCTTCTAGAGAGGGGATCTCAACTTCCTTGATAGCCACTTCAAAAACTTCAAAAGAAATGCACTGCAAATGTGTCATCATCTTGTTCTTCCAATCAAGATAATTCTCTCCATCAAACTTAGGACTATCTTTTCTAAAGAATGCCATCTGATCAACCTCAAGCTATTAAAATTTCTCTCTGAGGCACTTGGCTCTTATACCAATTGTTAGGAATATTCCCAAGAGATAACTGAGAGCGGGGAGGGTGATTCGGTTATCTACAAGTTTCAATTCTTTATCCAATTAAGTATATTTAAACATAAAGCATAAACACAATGAAAGAACACTTGAACACAACACCAATATTTTAGTTATGGGGAAACCCAAATAGGTAAAAACCCTGGTGGGAATTGACACCCACTAATAATCTATACTAGTTTTTTATGATCCTTGTTAGAAGATCCTTAACCCTATTAGGAGTTGTCTTTACAATGCATTAAGTACAGTGACCTGGTTAAGGGCCAGACCCTATTAGGATTCTTTTACAAGTAACCCTGTTAGGGGTGAGGACGCACTATCTGAGAGCACATTGCTCAAAGGGGTGAAGGCTACAACATTCTAAATAACAGATACACACTATATCTAGATCTTGGTGAACTACACTTAGACCTATTATTTGGATCAGTTCCAATGTATAGCACAAACTCTTCACTTGGTCACATAAACCTTCTACTTATGGCTCAACACTTCTCCCACTCTGCTCTGCTCTTCACAAAAAACTTTGAACCATGCTCTAGCAATCACAAATGACTTCGTATAAATATCTTTCCTCTAAATGATATAATCAATTCGGCCTATTGGAACCACCTTGAAATCATATTAGAGAAACCATAACATACTCCAATAATAATTCTATCAGCTCTACTAATCATGCAATACAACCTGGGACATGTCCAATATTAATAAATGTAGACGCACACTACACATTTTCAGCTCTACCAAAGTAACTAAATCTTTCTCCTCAAGATGAATTACATCATGCGCTCTTAATTGAACATTCTTAACTCTTCTCTAATTTGTAATCCAAGGGTGCATATCTAAATGATAAGCACAGCTCCTGAACCAATATAATCTATGTCGGCTCTTCTGAATAAACACAGGAAATTGCTACTAGTGAATAGTGACAGCATAACTTCATTTCTATTGATCATCAGACTCTGTGTCCATGAATGTAACACCACTAACATGTCTTCATCACATATCCAAAGGCACAATGCTCCATGATGACTGTACAAACAATAACTCACAGAACACTACCTGTAACTCTATCAGGAACATTGCTAACATAAGTTGTTGCATAACTGTCTGTTCTAGCAATTAACCTATTTGTCCATGATATCATGTTGATAACATGTCCATGTGTAATACCCCAAAAATGGGCTACAGGTTCATTAACCTCCTGCATCTACAATTTGAATGAAATCGACATAAAAGTCCTAACCTAAGGCACATCTGCACATTATCGAATCCTAATTGATTTTATCCTAAATTCTACATCGGGGAATATTCCTAGTAATATTCCTATTGATCATAATTATCTTTAATTTAATTATTATTTGGTGATAAATCTTATTTATCCTAAGGTTTGATTAATTGAATATTCTAAATATTTAATTAATCAAATTTAATACTGCCACTTAATTATTTAATTACATTTAATTATTTTTATTCCTAAATTGTATTATTTAATTTTGACAATAAATAAAAAATCTTATGACTAATTGATTAAATTTTTATTTAATTAATTAAAGATAATTGTCAATTTTTAATAATATAGTTTTTGAATAAAGTTTGATTTAATAATTGATTAACCCATAAATCAATTATTTTAATTCAAAAATCAATCAAGTTGAGGATAAATCATTTTATTTATTTAATTAATTCATAATTAATTATGCACATTCAAAAAGCAGTTAAACTCAAAATCAGGAAATCAATGCAAGTTGTTAACTTTTGGAAACTCAACATCTATTCTGAGTTCAAAGTTGATTTAAAACTTCTGATTTGAGTTAAAAAAGTTGTTCTTGCATGCTTTTGCATAATTTTGTGAGTTAATTATTTCTTATTTCCTGATAACTCAAAAATCAACCTGAGTTTATCAAGAGTGATTTATGGCTTTTCTCATGCACCTCCAAAGCCCTGGATTTCTATAAAATCAAGGCTTTAGCTCTTCTAAAAGGATCCACAAAATTGCATCCTCACGCTGGTGAATTAGTGATCGAAGAATCCATCTTTGCGAATCAAAGTTGTTGTGAGATTTTTATTGTTTTGAGCATTCATATCATTTAGCATATCAATTCTTAGATTAATTTCATATCATATGAGTTTTTCATATAGAATAGATTGATATTAGTTTCTTTCATCTTATTGTATAGAAAACACAAAAATATAGATTAAATTTGCATTCATATAGTTTTCATTCTTTGCATTCAAATCTTTTGTTTAGGTGTTGCATTGTCACTAGTCTTAGTCTGATCTGAGAGTATCATACTCGCACCTTCTAGAAGGCAGTAAATTGCCTGGTTAGTTTAGTTTCCATTTCACTACACAATTTTGGTTTTTGGCTAACCTCTAATGTTTTACTGAAGTGTTGTGTCTACAACTAGGTACAAAATTCACACACACATATCTAGCACCCACCGTGGGGCCCTAAAATAGGTTTCCATCATCTTTCTATCAATTTCTATCACTTTCTTGTCATTTTCTAGGTTAAAACTGTGATTTTATTTTTATGTCCGTACATTTTCGTATGAATTTTGTCAAAAAGTCATTTCGTGAGGCACCCACTGTCGTACGACAGGTTTAGATTTTGAGGCTCGTATCAAAGATTACACATTGTCATTTGGAAGTCTGATTGTCATATGAACAGACACCCACAGTCGTATGAGTCTCCAGACTATCATCTGGGAGGTAACCCACTATCGTATGAGTTTTCACTCAAGAATTCAATTGTCATTTTAGTTTTTTTATAGTTTTCTAGATTTGATTTTCAGATTTGGACTGATAGCTAACCTTAACAATTGAAATCTTTTGTTTTTTTACTGATACTTGTTGAATCTAATTGGAAAAAGCGCAACTAAATTCCTAAAATAGGTAAAAATATACTAAGCGCATTGCGAGGAATTCAAGTATTCTTCTCAAGCTGATAACATTTTGATTTCGATTAAAACAAACTCTCACATGTCAAGCTTGTGTGATTTCCTTGCTTTCATAGCACAGACTTCATTTTGGGCTATAAAACGAACATAGATTTGCTTTCTGCATATTTGTTACACATAGTAAATAGGCCCTATGAACACTATTTGTGGATGATCTTAAGAGACTGAGCTTCTTTCGCTTGTTTATTCATGTGAAGCTCCTCTTGATGAAGGATCCCCTTGTAGGTAGGGAAGGTAGTAAGAGAGTCTCATGTTCTACTAGATTTGTGTGTCTTCAAAATTTGATTGATACATTCTCTCTCCGGAGAGGTTGATAGATCATAAGTGGTTGACGTCATAGATCTTTGTGAGATAATCTTGGTCTTAGCATGTCAGATTAATCTGTCTACTTTGTTTTGGTTAAAAGTGAAAAGGCTAGAGGACTATGCTCTACTCCCTTTTTGGGTAGTATTGGAAACTCAGATCCTTGAATCTGGAACCAGTCTCCATGTGGTATCTTTTGTGAGTCATCTTTAAAGAGGGTTAACCATAGTGGACATTCCCTTAATTGGGTCAACCACGTGGATGAAACCTCAAGTGGTAATAGCCATTTTCACCGTGGTAGCAGTAGTCGCTATATAAATGTCCTTGTGGAGGAAATCTTCACAGGTGTGGTCTCCTATTGGGCTATCAGATCTCCCTAGAAGATCCTAATTGATTAATTTCTTGGACTGTGTCAAAACCCCAATGCACCTGGATTGGAGTTCGCCCTCTTGAGATCACAAAAGTTGCAGAGTTAGACCATTACTACAAACCCTAGTGAGGCCAAATTTTTATTTTCCTAGGAATATGTGCGTTATTGAAAAACTTTTTGGAACATACACAATTACCACTCCTAGGGATTAGCACATTTAGTCACTTGATTGTTCATGTGCAGGGTTGCTTTCTCCCCTGTTCATTATTTTCAGACGTGCTTGGAATCACTTGCTTGTTGTTTTGCATGCTTGTTTATCTATCTGACTACCGAAAACAAATGATCTTAGATTAATCTTCAAACCCGGACAGAGAAATTTGTGAACAATCTAAACTTGAAAACCAAAATTTTGCAAAATCTGAAGTCAAAATCCTTTCTGGAGTCAAAAGTCATTCCATCAGGTCAAAAATTCATACGAGTTTTGGCAAGTGTCATTTTAGAACCTGTATTGTCATATGAAAGCTTGTATAGTGTCGTACGAGTTTTGCCACTAGTCAAAAACAAAAAAAAAACAAAAAAATCTGCTATTAATTATCGTGCGAGTTTTGCAACTGTCATATGAATTTGTCAATTTTTGTTTCATAGCATACCCATTTTCGTACGAACCTGCAAAAAGTCATTTGAGAAAAATTTCCAAAGAGTGATCAGAATTGTCAAAAACTCAGTTTTTACAGCCTATTTCCAAAATCTGTTGAACCAATCACTGTGTTAGGAATAGAGCAAAAAATAGAATGAATCCATTCATTTTCCTCAAGTGAGCCTTTGAGTCTGATCTTGCCTTCTGGGTTATCGATTTGAGTCTTTTTCATCTTGTGTCAAAAACCTTGTCAACATTATCTTCAAATTTAATCTTTTTGTCTAAATGGCTAAGTGTTGTGAGCTTGTGCCCACCATTTGTTGGGTATCTACCCACACTATTGTGGCATAGTATCCTTCATTTACATCTGATCTAATCCTTAATCACTTCAATCTTGATCGGGTTGCATCATTTGATCTTCTAGAATCAATTCATTCTTCAGTTGTCTTCATCCTATCCTTTGGCTTCACCCAAGGTTAATGGTGGAAACCAAAGCTTCATCACACAAGAAATCTGGACAGGTATCCCATAAAATACCTCTAAATACTCTCTAGGCCCCAACTCTTGAACAACTCTACAATTCTAGTCTTTACAAAGATGATGGTCTTGGTAATTTTTTATTGAAAACTGGTTACGTCCCCCCTCCATCAACTCACAGAGGTAATCAACAAACCCCTCCTCAATCTAATCTAGGGAGCCCTAAAACTCCTAACATGTCTCATGGAGGGACACAAAACAGGTCCCAAGGACATCAATCTCAACATGGTATGGATCAAGAACCTACCCCTTCTAAAATTGTTCGATATCAAAATGATGATGACTTGAAAAGAATGATGAAACATTTCTTGAAGGAAGATATAGAAGCATACTTTCTAGAATTAGCTCATCAAGGAGCTAAACTTCCTCCTAACTTTAATGTGGAAAATATCATTACACATGAGGAAGAAACTCCTATCATGGCTATGATGAAATAGATGCATGCCATTCAAGTCAAACTTAACAAACTTGAGAAAGAAAAGGAACCTATGGAGTTCTCCATGGAATCTCTATGCCCTTTTCCATTCGATAAAGACTTGTACATGCTGCCACTCCCTAAAAGAGTGGAGATGCCAAAATATGATAAGTATGATGGAAACTCTGACCCTCAAGATCATGTCAGAGAATTTTTTACTCAATCTATGGAGTTTATGCATGATCCAACCTACTTAATGCATCTTTTCCCTTGATCTCTGGGAGGAGCAGCCATTTATTGGTTCTCTAGAATGCCTCCTACTATCAAAACTTTTGAGGAGTTAATCAAACTATTCTATCAACAATACTCCTACAATATTCAACATTCGGTCACTATGATCGACATCTGCAATCTGAAATAATATCTAGGAGAACCATTCCTGACATTTCTCAAGAGATGGAGGAACAAATTTTCTCTATATGCTAGACCCATTCCCGAAACTGAGAAATTGGAAATCTTCATCAACAATCTTGTTCCAGAAATTAACTACCCTTTACAAATGCAAAATCATACATCTTTTGACAAGATGGTAGATAATGCAATCAAAATTGAGAAAGTACTTGTGCAAAAGGGAGACATCACACTTCAAAAAGACAAGTATGAATCTGGATCTATTTCTAAGGACAAGAACAAAAATTGGAACAAGAATAAAGGCATTGTCACAGATGGCATTGTTGATAATATTCATGCCCCATCTAAGGCACCTACTTTCAATCTCATTGTTGGTACCCAAGCCATCAAAGCTTCTGAATCTAAAGCCACAGTGTCCAACAAAAAGTCATCTAATTACAAACCTTGGGCTACTGATCCTAATCACAAATTCACTCCTATTGGAGAATCCTTGGAATCTACCATGAAAACTCTGTTGGCAAAAAAAATCATCTACTTGTCTGAGATTAAAGTCTTTTATCCTGAACCTAAACTGAAATGGTGGAGAGAGAATGATTTCTATGAATTCCATCACAATAAAGGTCATAAGACTAATAACTGCATTCACTTGAAGCACATTATACAAGACAAAATTGATAATGGTGACATCACAATTGACAATCATAAGAGTAATACTGATCATACAACATTCACAGAACCATTTCCTAAACATGGTAAAGAAGATTCTTCTTCTCAACCTAATATGGGTGCTAAAGTCAATTATGCCTACTCAGGAAACAATGTTGTTATCAATATGGTTGAACCATGCCTATCTGAGTGTTGCAATGTCATTGCCATTATAAGAAGAGATAGAGATAATCAATCAACTAATACAGTTACTTGATCACAAGCTCAGGCACACCTACAGGGACAAATACTAGATTCATCAAATGTCCCTAAGGTGCCTTTCAATCTTTCATCTGCTTCTAAATAGAAGGCTACATCTAAATCTTCAAATCCTAAAGACACAAGGCCTACTTCATACAGTATTATCCAACAACTCCAGCACACAAATGCTAAAATCTCCATGTTTGAGTTGCTTCAGATATCTCCATCTCATAGAGCCATTCTAGACAAAGCTCTGCTCAGATCCAATGTTCCTAATGACCTTGATTTAGACAGATTCCAGACTATGGTTGGTCATCTTACGTCTCCACAGTACATTTCCTTTTCAGAGGAAGATGATAATTCCTTGAGTCATCTGCATAACCAGCCCTTGTATATTGAATTATTGATCCAAAACTATCATGTCAAACGTGTGTTGATAGATGGGGGTGTTGGCCTAAACATTTGTTCTTACAACTTGATTACACAATTGGGATTTTTAGAAATGGCCATTGATCCCAGGAAAAAGATAACTATCAAAGCATATGATGAGAAAGAAAGATCTTCTAAGGGAACTATTGTGTTACCTATCAGAGTAAGTCATGTCGTTAGGGATACTATATGTCAAGTTCTTGATCTACCTTTGGCTTACAATATCCTTCTAGGAAGACCCTGGATACATGACATGAAAGCCATTCCCTCTACATTCCATCAGTGTTTGAAATTTCCTTATGAAGGAGTTGAGGTGACAATTCCAGCTGATCTGTATACAACTTGCAATACCTTGAAAGAGAGTGTTGATAAACTTGTTCCTAATAACAGAGAATCTTCCACTAAGCAGCTAGACATTGCTTCAACATCCAAGATGGAAGACATTGCTAAAGAGGTTAAAATCATAGAAAATAGTATGGGAGAATATACTATAGAGTCAGTCTTATCTTTGACATCTCTCCCTATCTCTCCTAAGTCTTATGTGCAAACTCTAAAATAGTCCAAGCGAGAGTCTAAAGCACCCCTTGAAGCATATAAAGGAAATTTTGTTGCAGAACAAGTATCTAAATAGGAGTTTGAAGAGGATGAAGTTGTGCTCACATGGCTATACAAAGATGAACCTAAATATCAAGTTGTTCAAAAATGTGATTCTAAAATACCAAGTATCCCTTCTAAGTCATATGGCCCAGGGGTTAAATTGATCACAAAGATGGGATATAAAGGAAAAGGACCTCTAGGACTATAGGGTAAAGGTCTTCTATCACCTCTTGATCATCATGGTAGAGCAAACAAGAATACCACAGGTCTAGGATACATGAAGAAACCTTTCTGTCTTAGCAAGAACTCCCCACATGTTTTAGAATAGATTGAGCCTTCTGTAGCAAATCAACTAAAGGAAGAAATAATAGAACAATCTGATAGTGATGATTCAGACACCACTAATGAGCTCATTCCTTATGAGCATTTTCCTAAAGAAATAAAAGACCTCCTTGAAGCTTAAGATGATCCAATAAAAAGAATTAATGTAGTAGAAACACAAGAACCTACTATAGAGAAAGAGATAGTTACAACACAAGAACTAGCTAATCTCGAACATAATCAAAAAGAGGAAGGTGGTAGTTATTCTAAGACAAATTCCCATGAGCATGAATTCAAATCAGAATCTGAGGGTAACCCTTCTTGGGGTATTCATCTTGACTTTACTCATGTTCTCAGATTTCCTAGAGGTCTAGATGAAGAAACAGAAGATGAATCAAATGACTATGAATGGGGAGTCATTCCAAAACCAGATGAACTTATTATAGAAAAGCATGTTGATGTTATTCACTAATATGCACCTCAACCTAATGTAAGTCTAGAGCGAAATGATGAAATTATTGAGTCTGATTTACCAATGGCTAAAATGGATTTCCACAATGACATTGAGCCTATTCACGAATTGAATGTCTTAAGTTGTAATATCACCTTTGAACTTGAGCATCAGGTTAGGGCCAATGATGACAGATCCATGTCCGTAAACATTCTTTCCCAATCTTTCACCACTTTGACTATCCAACGCCCTGACCTTCTTGATATAACATCCACAAACTTGAACCAAGGTATTTATACCTTTCCCAATGACTATGCCCTTGCTTGCTACCTAAATGTAGTTGAACCTATGAGGACTTCCATTAATGAACTGAGCATTAGCATGATAGAGTTGGACATCAAGTATCTTAGTCAAAAAAATAAGAATAAGAATAAAAAGAAAAGGAGTTCTGAGGGTGAAAACCACTTTGTGGCAGTCTCAGAACCTACAAAAGTAAAAATAAAAGATGTATCCAAAGGTGAAAACCTCTTTGAGGTGCCTAAGGATGAGATATTTGATGTCATTTTGAGTCATTTACAGGACAAATCTCCAATTCTAATTGAGCCCACTCAATCTATCAATTTGGGAATAGCAGAAGAACCACAATTGATCCATGTAGCACAATCTTTATCAGAAGAAGAAAAGCAAAAATTACAACTTTCTTAACAAAGAAAAAGATCAACTTTGCATGGAAATATTCAAATATGCCAGGGTTGGATCCTAATCTTATAATGCACCATTTATCTATAGCTCCAAACGTTAAACCTGTTAAGCAAAAATTGTGAAAGATGCATCCACATGTTGCCCTCTTGGTAAAAGCTGAATTAGAAAAGCTCCTAAAAGCCAAATTTATCTGAGTTATTGATTATGCAAAATGGATCTCTAATATTGTACCTATTTCTAAACCAGACAAATCAATAAGAGTGTGCACAGATTTCAGAGATGTAAACAAAGCATGCCCTAAGGATGATTTTCCATTACCTAACATTGAAATGATAGTAGACATGACTGTGGGATTTAAGATGTATTCTTTGATGGATGGTTTTTCTAGATATAATCAAATAAAAATTGCTCCAGAGGATTAAGAGAAAACTACTTTCACATGTGCATGGGGTACCTTCTATTGGAATATCATGCCATTTGGGCTTAAGAATTCCGGTGCTACATATCAGAGAGCTATGACCTCTATTTTTCTTGACATGATGCATAGGACTATGGAGGATTATGTTGATGATACTTTGGAAAAATCTATGATTAGAGCTAAATATCTAAATGACTTGAGCAAGATACTAGACAGAATGGAAAAATTTAGTCTTAGACTAAATCCTAAGAAATTTTCTTTTGGTGTCACTTCTGGAAAGCTCTTAGGATACATTGTTTCAAAGAAAGGAATTGAGGTAGATCTAGCTAAGGTAAAGGCTATAATGGAGATGCAACCCTCAAAGAATATTAGTCAAATGAGAACATTACAAGGGAGAGTTTAGTCTATCAGATGCTTCATATCCCAGCTAGCAGACATATCACAACCTTTTACAAAGACATTACATAAAGGTGTGACATTTGCATCATGTGAAAAGAATTTTGATCATATCAAGAAGTATCTATCAAATCCTCCTATCTTGATGCCTCCTATTCAATGGAAGCCATTGATCTTATATGTCTCTGCAATAGATACAACACTGGGGGCATTGCTTGCACAACATGATGAGAATAAAAAGGAAAGAGCTATATACTATATTAGTAGAACATTGGTGACATACGAAAAGAATTATTCTATGATTGAAAAGGATTTTCTAGATGTGATCTTTGCATCATAGAAACTGAGACATTATATGTTGGCTCATACCACGCATTTAGTAGCTAAGATTGATCCACTAAAGTACCTATTAAAAAAAGCTTCCCTCACAGGTAGATTAGCCAAATGGGTCATGCTCTTAAGTGAATTTGACATTGAATATGTTGAAAGAAAAGCTATTAAAGGCCAAGTTATTGCTGATCAATTAGTAGATGCACCTTTTTTTGATGACACACCAATGCAAATGGAATTTCCAGATTCCTCTATCATGAATCTTTCTTCTAGAGAATGGAAATTGTTCTTTGATGGCTCCTATACACAAAATGGATCCAGAGCAGGCATCTTGTTTATCACTCCTTGAGGATAATTCATCCCTAAAGTGTTTAGAAGTAAATTTCCTTGTACAAACAATATTGTTGAGTATGAAGCCCTTTTGAATGGTATGAAAATAGCAATTGAGTGGAGAGTAACAAAATTACACATTCATGGAGACTCACAACTTGTAATCCATCAAGTCAATGATGTGTACCAAACTAAGGATGAAAATCTCATTCCATACAAGAGAATGGTAGATGATCTCAAGAAATATTTCATCTCTATCACATTTGAGCAAATACCTAGAACAGAGAATAAGGTTGTTGATGCAATGGCAACGCTATCTACTTTATTACAGCAGCCTAAACATGAGCTACGCTACGAGTTCTTGGTGGAAGCACTATCTTATCCTGCATATGACTCCCCTGATACCCATATGATCTGCACTATTGTGGGTCATGATTCCTCCCGCTACAAAAACCTATTCTCCTATCTCAAAGACCAAATCATTCTCGATACCTTTAACCATCATGAAAAGAGATACCTTATCTGTAATGCCTCCCGATATGTCATCATTGGTCATGATTTGTACAAACGAGATCTAGATGGTATGCTACTTAGATGTTTAGAATGAGAAGAGTCTCAATGTGCATTAGAGGAAGTCCATGATGGTATTTGTGGGTCACACTCGAACGGTTTAACACTAGCTCGAAAACTTATTAGGGCTGGGTACTATTGGCCTAAAATGGAGAAAGAGTCTATCAAGTTTGCTAAAAACTGTCAAAAGTGCCAAGTGCATGGCAACTTAATTCATGCTCCAAGGAGAGATCTAATTCCCTTTACTACACAATGGCCTTTTCACCAATGGGCATTTGATCTTATAGGATCTATACATCCTCATTCTTCTAATGGACATACCCATATAATCATAGCTACAGATTATTTTACAAAATGGGTAGAAGCAGTCCCTTTGACACAAGCAATTGGAAAACAAATATCTATGTTCATCTTGAACTACATCATATGTCGGTATGGTATTCCACATTCTATAATCACAGATAATGGTGGACAATTTAAGAACAAAGACTTGGATGATGTATGTGCCAAATTCAATATTACACAACATTGGTCATCTATCTACTATCCTTAAGGGAATGGACAAGAAGAAGCTTCTAACAAGAATCTATTGAAAATATTGCATCGTACAATTAATAAAATAGGAAGAGACTGGCATCTCATGATCAATCCAGCTCTCTGGGCCTATAGAACAAGTATCAGAATGCCTACTGGGGCTACACCTTTCACTTTAGTTTATGGGTCTGAAGTAGTACTACCTATTGAGGTTGAAATCCCATCAATAAGAATCAGAATGCATGGTCTCATAACTGATGATGACTACAGAGTGTCTAGGTTGCAAGAACTTGAACTACTAGATGAGCGTCGACAAGTAGCGTATGATCATCTCAGAGTCTATCAGAAGAGAATGTCTAGAGGTTACAACAAGAAAGTCAGACACAGAGAATTTCAGGTTGGTGATCTAGTCTTGAGAGAGAATCCTAAAAATCAATCACATAGAGAACGCAAGGGGAAATTTGAACCCAACTGGCTGGGTCCCTTTGTAATCACTGCTACTTTTGGCTCTGGTGCCTATCAACTCTCAACAACTGAAGGAGAACAGGTCCGAGAACTAATCAACATTCTCCATCTAAAGAAATTATATGCCTAAGGCATTCAGTCTATGGTAAAATGTCCTGAAAAAATCTTTAAAATTGGAAAAAGTCCTAAAAAAAATGAACATCTTGGTGAAAACCTAGCAATGGGCACCTTGATGATTCACAAAAAAAGTAAAAAATATCAAAAGTACAAAAAAAAATTAAAAAATGAAAAGTACACAAGTACCTTCATTTCTGCCATTTTCTCACTCAGAAGGCTCCACAAGGTTTTCAAAAGTCAACGATGAAAATGATTTGAAAATGATCCTTTTGGCCTTTATATAGCTTTTGACCTAATTTTCAAAAGTGCTCCGTTTTTCACAAAAATTGTACCCCTGGCTAATTTCGACGTTCTGAACACATTTTCGAGATCAAAATTGAAATCTGAGATTATTTATTATGTCAAAATCACAATTTAAAATTTTCGGACCCAGGACATTTGACTACTTGCACAATCAACCTTCAATCATCACAAAAACCAGTATTCAACTTAATTGATTACCTTACATCAAACTATGAAAATTTCAACTTGGTCAATCATGGTCAACTCATGGTTTAACCTAGTCAAACTTGGTCTTCAGGACCTCTAAATGATGCAAAATGCATTCCCAGACGTATATAACTACTTCTCAAATCAATTAACATGCTTCTAAACTATAAACGCTGACTTTTCTTATCAGATTTCAATTTTTATCCTGAAGGGGGCATGGTATTGCACATCATTCAAAGTCTATAAATCTAAATCTGTATTCAATATCTTTCTCTCAGTGATCAAGACAACAACCACATCTAGTTTTTGATTCATCTAAAGTCCTCATCACTTGCGGCAAATCTATTATCTCTTGGGGCATATCAGATTCATCTAGTATCCAAATCTATCTTGCAAACTGTATTAGCTTTTTGTAACTATCGGTTCATTAGCGTCATTTCCTTATTTCTTCATAACTGATGGGTTTAGGATGTGATACCAATATGATTCATACAAGGACATTGAGGTCTAGAATCAGTCACTCACTTCTTCACAATCATAAGGTTCAGAATCAGGCATTTTGGCACTTTTTTGTAATCATCGGTTCATTGTTGTTATAGTTAACATTATCTTTGGTCAC